>JASXSY010001108.1:0-97684 GCA_034509805.1 Sipha maydis
GAGACAAGGTCATATTTACCATTAGGCAGGATAGGCAATTGCCTATGGCCTCCGTTATTAGGAGGGCCTCGGATTTTCATGAACTTAATACTTTTTTTTCTAGAATACTACTTTCAGTGTATAAAATAAGCATAAGAAAAATAAATATAATATTTCAAAAAAATATAATAATTAATCCTTATCAGCGTAAAATGCAAAGAAAAGAAATAAAAGTCTATTTTTGTACATACTGGAAACACCATACGGGCCATAACCATCAATTCTTCTTACAAAAAAAATAAAATGTTTAATTTTGTACATAATAGGTAGGTACAAGAAATCTATAGTCTGTAGAAATAAAAAATATATAACATAACTATGTTTGTTAAAATGTATAAATAAATTATAATTATATATTTGTTTTGTTTACTTATTTGTGGAGGAGGGCTATTTATGCTACTGTTGACAAGGGGCCACAATTTTAATTTTGCTTAAGGCCACAAAAAGCCTAAATCAGGCCCTGACTAGAGACACACAAAAATATGTTTAATACCCTTAAATTCAAATATAACACTTAATTTTTTTTATGTCAATCAATATTTGTTTCATGAAATATCTTCAATTTTATTTTTAACAACCCTAATATTTGGGCTGGAGTTATAGAGTCAATATAGGATTGAAGTTATAACTTTTTGGTGATGTTCCGGTAATATATCAAATTGATTATATTCAATATTATTTTCAGTTAAGCATTTTTGTGAATCAGCCTTTTAGATTCTGAACGGAGTGAAGAATGTATTGATTTTACAATGATGTGTTTTTTTTTTTTTTTTTTTTTTTTTTTGTGTCTGTCGACACGTTTTGGGGCAGTAAAAATGCTTCGATTGCCTTATGTAGCAACTTTTCTGAAAGGAAAGTGAATCAATTTGGTACTTTGGGGGGTCAAAAGTTAAAAACCCTAAAAAATTTTGGGAAAAACGGGAGTTTTTACGCAAAACCAGTTTTCGACATAATCAAATTTTTTATTTTGCTATAACTCAAAAACTAATCGATGTAAATACTTGAAATTTTCACCAAATGTTTAGATTAGCGTTCTCTATACACCATTAAATTTTCAAAGTATTTTGACTTTTATTAAGCTATTTATAGACAATTGAAATTTTCAATATTTTTAAGTATTTTTTTTTTAAATAACGATAAAATTTTTTTGGCTGCCTAGAAAATCTTGAAAATTTAATACAAGGTTTCTTATAAGTTGTTCCTTAACTGATAAAAAAAAATCTAAAATCGTAAGTCACAATTTTTTTTTATAAGTGCTCAAAGTTACAATTTATACGAAATATGTAAAAATCACGATAATTTGCAAGTTTTTTTGTAGTTAAAAATTCATAAAATTTTTTCTGTTCATACTTAAGGTTCAAAACTTTAACACGAGGTTATGTATAAGCTACTCTTCAAAAATCTTTAAAAAAATTTCTACCGGAATTAGAGGAAAAAATTTTATGACTATTTGAAATTTAAATATTTACGAAATTGCATATAATAGCGATTTATTCTCAAACGATTTTAAATATTTGTTATAATTCAAAAAGTATAAGTCGCAGATTTTTGAAATTTCTACCAGCTGTTAAGATTGGTATTTCCTTTATGTCATATTTTTTTCAAAATATTATATTGATTTTTAAGCCACTTATAGGCATTTAAAATATTCGATTTTTTTACATTTTTTTTTTATAATCGGTGATAAAAAAAATTTGGCTCGTACAAAATACTTAAAAATTTAATAGAAGATTCCAAAGAAGTAGTTCTTATTGTCATTCAAAAATTATTAAAATCCATAGGCACAATTTTTTTTATAAGCGTTTAAACAGCGAATATTGACAAAAAATTACATGTAAAATATAATATAATGTATAATATTCTAGACTGACAAAGATATCAGTTTTTTTTAAAATGCTCTAACTCAAAAACGAAAAACTGCAACAACTTGAAATTTTCACCAAATCTTTATATTGACGTTTTCTATACATGTTGAAGTTTTCAAAGTATTTTGACATATTTTGACTTATTTATAGACAATTTAAATTTTCGATTTTTGTAAAATGTTTGTTTTTAAACATCTATAAAATTTAATTTGTTGTGCGAAAACTCTTGAAAATTTTATACTAGGTTTATAATAAGTTAAACTTATCGTAACTAAAAAATATCGGTAATCGGTTAACTCAATTTTTTTTTATAAGCCCTTAATGCTCAAATTTGTATAAAATGTGTAAAAATCACGATAATTTGCAAGTTATTTTGTAGATAAAAGTTCATAAAATTTTTTTTGTTCATACTTAAGGTTCAAAATTTTAACACTAGGTTATCTATGAGTTACTCTTCAAAAATCTTTAAAAAAATTTCTACCGGACTAAGAGGAAAAAATTGTATGACTGTTTGAAATTTAAATATTTACGAAATTGCATAAAATAGCGATTTATTCTCAGACGATTTTAAATATTTTATAATTCAAAAAGTATAAGTCGCAGATTTTTGAAATTTTTACCAGCTGTTAAGATAGGTATTTCCTTTATGTCATATTTTTTTCAAAATATTATATTGATTTTTAAGCCACTTATAGGCATTTAAAATATTCGATTTTTTTACATTTTTTTTTTATAATCGGTGATAAAAAAAATTTGGCTCGTACAAAATACTTAAAAATTTAATAGAAGATTCCAAAGAAGTAGTTCTTATTGTCATTCAAAAATTATTAAAATCCATAGGCACAATTTTTTTTATAAGCGTTTAAACAGCGAATATTGACAAAAAATTACATGTAAAATATAATATAATGTATAATATTCTAGACTGACAAAGATATCAGTTTTTTTTAAAATGCTCTAACTCAAAAACGAAAAACTGCAACAACTTGAAATTTTCACCAAATCTTTATATTGACGTTTTCTATACATGTTGAAGTTTTCAAAGTATTTTGACATATTTTGACTTATTTATAGACAATTTAAATTTTCGATTTTTGTAAAATGTTTGTTTTTAAACATCTATAAAATTTAATTTGTTGTGCGAAAACTCTTGAAAATTTTATACTAGGTTTATAATAAGTTAAACTTATCGTAACTAAAAAATATCGGTAATCGGTTAACTCAATTTTTTTTTATAAGCCCTTAATGCTCAAATTTGTATAAAATGTGTAAAAATCACGATAATTTGCAAGTTATTTTGTAGATAAAAGTTCATAAAATTTTTTTTGTTCATACTTAAGGTTCAAAATTTTAACACTAGGTTATCTATGAGTTACTCTTCAAAAATCTTTAAAAAAATTTCTACCGGACTAAGAGGAAAAAATTGTATGACTGTTTGAAATTTAAATATTTACGAAATTGCATAAAATAGCGATTTATTCTCAGACGATTTTAAATATTTTATAATTCAAAAAGTATAAGTCGCAGATTTTTGAAATTTTTACCAGCTGTTAAGATAGGTATTTCCTTTATGTCATATTTTTTTCAAAATATTATATTGATTTTTAAGCCACTTATAGGCATTTAAAATATTCGATTTTTTTACATTTTTTTTTTATAATCGGTGATAAAAAAAATTTGGCTCGTACAAAATACTTAAAAATTTAATAGAAGATTCCAAAGAAGTAGTTCTTATTGTCATTCAAAAATTATTAAAATCCATAGGCACAATTTTTTTTATAAGCGTTTAAACAGCGAATATTGACAAAAAATTACATGTAAAATATAATATAATGTATAATATTCTAGACTGACAAAGATATCAGTTTTTTTTAAAATGCTCTAACTCAAAAACGAAAAACTGCAACAACTTGAAATTTTCACCAAATCTTTATATTGACGTTTTCTATACATGTTGAAGTTTTCAAAGTATTTTGACATATTTTGACTTATTTATAGACAATTTAAATTTTCGATTTTTGTAAAATGTTTGTTTTTAAACATCTATAAAATTTAATTTGTTGTGCGAAAACTCTTGAAAATTTTATACTAGGTTTATAATAAGTTAAACTTATCGTAACTAAAAAATATCGGTAATCGGTTAACTCAATTTTTTTTTATAAGCCCTTAATGCTCAAATTTGTATAAAATGTGTAAAAATCACGATAATTTGCAAGTTATTTTGTAGATAAAAGTTCATAAAATTTTTTTTGTTCATACTTAAGGTTCAAAATTTTAACACTAGGTTATCTATGAGTTACTCTTCAAAAATCTTTAAAAAAATTTCTACCGGACTAAGAGGAAAAAATTGTATGACTGTTTGAAATTTAAATATTTACGAAATTGCATAAAATAGCGATTTATTCTCAGACGATTTTAAATATTTTATAATTCAAAAAGTATAAGTCGCAGATTTTTGAAATTTTTACCAGCTGTTAAGATAGGTATTTCCTTTATGTCATATTTTTTTCAAAATATTATATTGATTTTTAAGCCACTTATAGGCATTTAAAATATTCGATTTTTTTACATTTTTTTTTATAATCGGTGATAAAAAAATTTGGCTCGTACAAAATACTTAAAAATTTAATAGAAGATTCCAAAGAAGTAGTTCTTATTGTCATTCAAAAATTATTAAAATCCATAGGCACAATTTTTTTTATAAGCGTTTAAACAGCGAATATTGACAAAAAATTACATGTAAAATATAATATAATGTATAATATTCTAGACTGACAAAGATATCAGTTTTTTTTAAAATGCTCTAACTCAAAAACGAAAAACTGCAACAACTTGAAATTTTCACCAAATCTTTATATTGACGTTTTCTATACATGTTGAAGTTTTCAAAGTATTTTGACATATTTTGACTTATTTATAGACAATTTAAATTTTCGATTTTTGTAAAATGTTTGTTTTTAAACATCTATAAAATTTAATTTGTTGTGCGAAAACTCTTGAAAATTTTATACTAGGTTTATAATAAGTTAAACTTATCGTAACTAAAAAATATCGGTAATCGGTTAACTCAATTTTTTTTTATAAGCCCTTAATGCTCAAATTTGTATAAAATGTGTAAAAATCACGATAATTTGCAAGTTATTTTGTAGATAAAAGTTCATAAAATTTTTTTTGTTCATACTTAAGGTTCAAAATTTTAACACTAGGTTATCTATGAGTTACTCTTCAAAAATCTTTAAAAAAATTTCTACCGGACTAAGAGGAAAAAATTGTATGACTGTTTGAAATTTAAATATTTACGAAATTGCATAAAATAGCGATTTATTCTCAGACGATTTTAAATATTTTATAATTCAAAAAGTATAAGTCGCAGATTTTTGAAATTTTTACCAGCTGTTAAGATAGGTATTTCCTTTATGTCATATTTTTTTCAAAATATTATATTGATTTTTAAGCCACTTATAGGCATTTAAAATATTCGATTTTTTTACATTTTTTTTTTATAATCGGTGATAAAAAAAATTTGGCTCGTACAAAATACTTAAAAATTTAATAGAAGATTCCAAAGAAGTAGTTCTTATTGTCATTCAAAAATTATTAAAATCCATAGGCACAATTTTTTTTATAAGCGTTTAAACAGCGAATATTGACAAAAAATTACATGTAAAATATAATATAATGTATAATATTCTAGACTGACAAAGATATCAGTTTTTTTAAAATGCTCTAACTCAAAAACGAAAAACTGCAACAACTTGAAATTTTCACCAAATCTTTATATTGACGTTTTCTATACATGTTGAAGTTTTCAAAGTATTTTGACATATTTTGACTTATTTATAGACAATTTAAATTTTCGATTTTTGTAAAATGTTTGTTTTTAAACATCTATAAAATTTAATTTGTTGTGCGAAAACTCTTGAAAATTTTATACTAGGTTTATAATAAGTTAAACTTATCGTAACTAAAAAATATCGGTAATCGGTTAACTCAATTTTTTTTTATAAGCCCTTAATGCTCAAATTTGTATAAAATGTGTAAAAATCACGATAATTTGCAAGTTATTTTGTAGATAAAAGTTCATAAAATTTTTTTTGTTCATACTTAAGGTTCAAAATTTTAACACTAGGTTATCTATGAGTTACTCTTCAAAAATCTTTAAAAAAATTTCTACCGGACTAAGAGGAAAAAATTGTATGACTGTTTGAAATTTAAATATTTACGAAATTGCATAAAATAGCGATTTATTCTCAGACGATTTTAAATATTTTATAATTCAAAAAGTATAAGTCGCAGATTTTTGAAATTTTTACCAGCTGTTAAGATAGGTATTTCCTTTATGTCATATTTTTTTCAAAATATTATATTGATTTTTAAGCCACTTATAGGCATTTAAAATATTCGATTTTTTTACATTTTTTTTTTATAATCGGTGATAAAAAAAATTTGGCTCGTACAAAATACTTAAAAATTTAATAGAAGATTCCAAAGAAGTAGTTCTTATTGTCATTCAAAAATTATTAAAATCCATAGGCACAATTTTTTTTATAAGCGTTTAAACAGCGAATATTGACAAAAAATTACATGTAAAATATAATATAATGTATAATATTCTAGACTGACAAAGATATCAGTTTTTTTTAAAATGCTCTAACTCAAAAACGAAAAACTGCAACAACTTGAAATTTTCACCAAATCTTTATATTGACGTTTTCTATACATGTTGAAGTTTTCAAAGTATTTTGACATATTTTGACTTATTTATAGACAATTTAAATTTTCGATTTTTGTAAAATGTTTGTTTTTAAACATCTATAAAATTTAATTTGTTGTGCGAAAACTCTTGAAAATTTTATACTAGGTTTATAATAAGTTAAACTTATCGTAACTAAAAAATATCGGTAATCGGTTAACTCAATTTTTTTTTATAAGCCCTTAATGCTCAAATTTGTATAAAATGTGTAAAAATCACGATAATTTGCAAGTTATTTTGTAGATAAAAGTTCATAAAATTTTTTTTGTTCATACTTAAGGTTCAAAATTTTAACACTAGGTTATCTATGAGTTACTCTTCAAAAATCTTTAAAAAAATTTCTACCGGACTAAGAGGAAAAAATTGTATGACTGTTTGAAATTTAAATATTTACGAAATTGCATAAAATAGCGATTTATTCTCAGACGATTTTAAATATTTTATAATTCAAAAAGTATAAGTCGCAGATTTTTGAAATTTTTACCAGCTGTTAAGATAGGTATTTCCTTTATGTCATATTTTTTTCAAAATATTATATTGATTTTTAAGCCATTTACAGGCATTTAAAATATTCGATTTTTTTACATTTTATTTTTATAATCGGTGATAAAAAAAATTTGGCTTCTACAAAATACTTGAAAATTTAATCGAAGATTCCACAGAAGTAGTTCTTAATGTCATTCAAAAATTATTAAAATCCATAGGCACAATTTTTTTTTATAAGCGTTTGAACATCGAATATTGACATAAAATTACATGTAAAATATAATATAATGTAGAATGTTCTAGACTGACAAATGATATCGGTTTTTTTAAAATGCCCTAACTCAAAAACGAAAAACCGCAACAACTTGAAATTATCATTAAATCTTTATATTGACGTTTTCTATACATGGTTAAAATTTCAAAGTATTTTGACATATTTTGACTTATTTATAGACAATTTAAATTTTCGGTTTTTCTAAATTTTTCGTTTAAAAATAAAATATACTTATATAATATTTATAAATAACATTGTATTATATTCTAGACTAACATATGAACTCCGTTCAGAATCGTTATTCGTATACAATGATATCTATCATTGCATTCAAATTTAACAAATCCATTATAATAATGACCTATCCTATAAGCGAGGTGCACTCCACCCCTAACTGTACAGCAGAGCGAGGCCCATCCGGTTCTTTTTTCAATTGATTTTTGGGTAGTAGAAAAATATGATTTATATATCTATAAAAAAATATGATACATAATCCATTACTGCAATAACCGGTTCTTTGATATTATTTTAAAAAAATAAATAAATCATTTTTACCTATTTTGACATTAATTTATTATGTTATTTGATGGAATTGTCTGTATTACTGCGGAACAGTGCTCGAATTGGGGGGTGCGCAGGGGGATGGAGCTCCCTACTATTTTTTTTTTTTTTGCGTACCCCTACTATTTACCCCAAGGGTCTGTGTTGATAAATTTTGCACTTGGAACGCTGTTTTTAAATCGTTGGATTGAGCTCCTCTACTTAATTTTTCCCAATTCAAGCACTGCTGCGGAATACCAGTTTAAACCCAAGAAAAAATCTGTAATGAGCACAGTGTGAAACATGGTAAACTGTCTTCCTTTGCAAGTATATTTTTGCAAGGTGTTTTCAATCCTTCGTTGGTACATGTATTTGTGTATAATATATATTACTGTACAACAGTGGACGTCTTGGGATTTAATTCTGACTGAAGTAACTACTTTTAAATATGTATACAAGGGTGAAACTAGGGGGAGGAAGACGGGGATTCATTCCCGGGCGTAACATTTTAGAGGATAACTTTTAAAGTATATGTAAAATATCTAGGAATCATAATCGACAAACGATTAACTTGGGGCCCACACCTAAAATCTAAACGAAATTACTAAATTATCGCTTACACAAGCTTCGCCCAATACTCAAATCTAAACTTTCTATAAATTCAAAACTAACAATATATAAATCTCTTTTAAGACCCATCTAGACCTATGGCTCTCAAATCTGGGGAAGCGCCAAACCATCTCAAACACAAACCATTCAAGCATTTTAGTCCATATCCCTCCGCCTCATAGCCTCTGCACCTTGGTATGTAACAAATAATGCACTCCACAAGGACTTAAAAATACAAACCGTTGAACAACTAACCAAACAATATTACAATAAATTTCATAAAAAAATACAACAACACCAAAATCCTCTTATTTCCCATCTGTCTTCACTTACACTACCCGACAACCCTCCACATCACCTGAAAAGGCGCTGGTGTCGAGATTTTCTTGAATAAATATGACATAAATTATTAATATTAATATAATTCTATGCCATAAATTATACTTGTATTAATTTAAATCTAAAGGGTTCTATTATTGGATAGTCTCCCTTATCACGTCATCTGTTATTATATATATAAATATATATATATAAATATATATATAAATATATATATATATATATATATATAGGTATATATTATTTGTTGTACATATTACCACATTTACTTATTGTGTTTATTAATACAGATTGTAAATTTTCATTTTCAAAAAAAAAAAAAGTATATGTTTATATTAAATATATGTGATTAAAACTCAATGAGTATGATTGTATGATAATTATTAAAAAAGAACCAGATGGGCCTCGCTCTGCTGTACAAATGGGGGTGGAGTGTACCTCGTTTATAGAATAGGTCATTATTACAATGGATTTGTTAAATTTGAATGCAATGATAGATATCATTGTATACGAATAACGATTCTGAACGGAGATAATATGTTTGTATAGGATATAATACATTGTTATTTATAAATATTGTAAAAAGTATATTTTATTTTGAAAAGATAAATATATTTTTCAATTATGGGTTGGCAGTTGCATACAGCGACATAGTTAAATTTAATCTACAAAATAACTTGCAAATTATCGTGATTTTTACACATTTTATACAAATTTGAGTGAACCGATCACCGATATTTTTTAGTTACGATAAGTTTAACTTATTATAAACCTTGTATTAAATTTTCAAGAGTTTTCGGTCAACCAAAAAAATTTTATAGATGTTTTAAAAAAATTGTTTACAAAAATCGAAAATTTAAATTGTCTATAAATAAGTCAAAATACTTTGAAAATTTAACCATGTATAGAAAACGTCAATATAAAGATTTGGTGAAAATTTCAAGTTGTTGCGGTTTTTCGTTTTGAGCATTTTAAAAAACCGATATCATTTGTCAGTCTAGAATATTATACATTATATTATATTTTACATGTAATTTTATGTCAATATTCGCTGTTCAAACGCTTATAAAAAAAAATTGTGCCTATGGATTTTAATAATTTTTGAATGACAATAAGAACTACTTCTTTGGAATCTTCTATTAAATTTTTAAGTATTTTGTACGAGCCAAATTTTTTTTATCACCGATTATAAAAATAAAATGTAAATAAATCGAATATTTTAAATGCCTATAAGTGGCTTAAAAATCAATATTATATTTTGAAAAAAATATGACATAAAGGAAATACCAATCTCAACAGCTGGTAGAAATTTCAAAAATCTGCGACTTATACTTTTTGAATTATAACAAGTATTAAAAATCGTTTGGGAATAAATCGCTATTTTATGCAATTTCGTAAATATTTAAATTTCAAACAGTCATAAAATTTTTCCTCTAAGTACGGTATAAATTTTTTTAAAGATTTTTGAAGAGTAGCTTATAGATAACTTAGTGTTAAAAGTTTGAACCTTAAGTATGAACAGAAAACATTTTATGAATTTTTATCTAAAAAATAACTTGCAAATTATCGTGATTTTTACATATTTCGTATAAATTGGAATTTTGAGCACTTATAAAAAAAAATTGTGACTTACGATTTTAGATTTTTTTTATCAGTTAAGGAACAACTTCTAAGAAACCTTGTATTAAATTTTCAAGATTTTCTGGCCGGCCAAAAAAATTTTATCGTTATTTTAAAAAAAAGTACTTAAAAAAATTGAAAATTTCAATTGTCTATAAATAGCTCAATAAAAGTCAAAATATTTTGAAAATTTAATGGTGTATAGAGAACGCTAATCTAAACATTTGGTGAAAATTTCAAGTATTTACATCGATTAGTTTTTGAGTTATAATATAATAAATTCTTGCCTGCTCCGTACTACCTACTAATAAAATCTTATCTAAACCAACGAACATTTTCCTTTCAGAAAAGTTGCTACATAAGCAAATCGAAGTATTTTTACTGCCAAAAAAGGTGTCGTCAGACACAAAAAAAAAAATAAAATAAAAAAAATAAAAAAAAACACACACATCATTGTAAAACCAATAGATTCCATCACTCTGTTCAGAATCTAAAAAAAAAAAAAAACACACATCATTGTAAAGCCAATAGATTCCATCACTCCGTTCAGAATCTAAAAAAATTATAGGGAAGGGTATTTGGTTCTTTGCTTATAATAGGGCGTAAAATTCCTAGTTCCTCTTCTGTATGTATACAATATTATTTTTTCTGAAAAGATAAACCTTTTTTTTAAAGCTATATTAATTATAGTTGCTTAGAATGTATCACGTAGATGTTTTTTCCGTGCATTCTTTAATATATACTGTATTTAAATATATTTGTTTTATCTTTTACAACGTATATAATTACACATTTTACTACGATAGAACTTAAATATTAATGTTTGATTAATTTTTTTCAACTGTACATTTTATGATCTTAGTTTACATATTATATTTAAACACGAACTCAACAAAACGTAATTAGTACACTAATGTAGTACAGTATGCACACAGAAATATGAGTGCAATATAATACTGATTAATAATAAACAGTAAATCTTAAACTATATATAATATATTAAATAGTATAATTTAATATATACCTAGTATAAAATACTAAGCATAAGGTCTATGGTGTAAACAGGAATAGAAGAAAACCACAAAATAAATAAATAAATAATATAAATTGCTTATACCCATAGACCTATTAACTATGCTTATACCATAGAGTAATATTATACCTATACCTCGATGATTACAATATGTAACCTGTATTGGTACTACTGGTTGATTTCTACACTCGAAGTAATAGGTACTTTATGGCTGAAACCATGATTAAAGATAAGTTGCAAGTATAAATAATTATATATAAAAATAGAATCATAATTTAGTACTTAATATGTCTGAATTTATTACAGACCTGCACTAAAACATTAATTTAGATTTATACAAAATTTATATAATTGTCACAAAAAATCAGAATACACATATTTTACTTTCACAAATGGATCAGTTTTTCTTGTAGATACAGTATCTACTTTAATTATAAATTTGACTTGAGCTTTGCAACTTGTGTTTTTAGACAGTCCTCTTTTGTTACTTTCTTTATCAACCTTATGGTATGAACTATGATGACACACAAAATGTTTTTTACATATTTAAACATTAACAAAGTTCAATTAAATACAAAACTTTAAAAAAAAATATCATAACATTCACTATCTTGCATTGAATGTATTTTCCCTTTGGAACTGATGAACGAAAATTCCACTTAGTGGCTGTAAGAATTGAAAATTCTTCCATCCACTTGCCTATACTGCATAAATCTACTAAATTTGAACGTACCTTGGTTACTTCATCATTTGTTTCAATAATTACATTGTTAAAAGAAGTAGGTAGATTACTAGAATTTAGTTTAAAATTCATTTTCACAAAAGTTCCAAAAACTTCAAGAATAAAAGAATATTGGACAACTTGTGGACTACTCATAAGCATTTACAGAAAATTGAAGATAGTACAACAAAAACTTTCTTATCATATTAGTGTTTGTGTGATTAAAAATATAAATAATTATAAAAATGATCTATTCATTTCTAACTAACCTTGTTTGTTATTATGTTAATGAAATTAATTAATGTAAATATATTAATATTAGAAATTGTGTTACTAATGCAAAATCACATTAATAAAAGTATATTATGTATAAATATTTTAATATTATTATTTAAATATGAACATATCATTATAATTATTAACATATAAATAATTCCATAAACCTATACTAAAGTATTACCATTGATTATAGAATAGAATCTATTCTATAATCAATGGTATTACTACCATAGGTGTTTAGTTTTCTTTTGAGATGGTTCTCATATTTAATTTTTATATTACCTATACAAATTAACAAATATAAATAAAAATATTTTATATATTTATTATTATTAATCATTATATTTCCAACTAACTTTGTTTGTTATTATGTTAATAAAATTAATTAATGTAATAGTAAAAGTTTATTGAACTTATAAGTTAATTTACTTTAATTAATCTATAATAAATCAATACAATATATCATAATTTGAATTTGAAATGTATACAATCATTACATCATTCATGTATACATCAGTCAAAATAATATAAAGTTAATATGTATATTAAAAAAAAAAATTATTATTACATCTATGTATTGTTTTCCTAGTTCAATATATTTTATAATTTTTAAATAAATAATCAAATATAATTTATTAAATAGTAAATAATATATAGTAGTATAAACTATGTATAGTAATATATCATAATTTAAATTTGAAGTTGGCGCTAAATATTTCAGACCAATGAGAATGCCGTATTTCTCTATGGGTTTTATTTGATATGCAGATTGTTAATATGCACACAGGGCCTATCCATTATGTATTATCTATGTTTACGAGGCAATCGCGACAGCTCAGAGGATTATATTATCACTATTATTATTGTGTGATAATAATAATTGATATTTGATAGGTATTGAGAGTAAAATGTAATAAGAAATTATTACACAATTTAGAAGATGAATAATTATTTGATAATCTTGGGAACTTATATATTAAATTACAATATCAATATTTATTTTTCCTCAAAGTTTATATAACTCTAAAAATAAAAGTTTTCTTGAATCATCGGTGACCAATATCACCCATTGACCGACATTCTTCATTCTCCCCTAATGTAATTCAAAAAGAGATTATTGAATGTTGTCAACAAGAAATTTTACATGTAATTAGAAATAAATTTAGCTAAATATTATAGTGTTATGTTTGATGAGATAACAGATGTATTCGTATCAAACGGTTTGCAAATAATTTTAAATATTCGTTATAAATAAATCATCGTTATATTAATACTATTAAGTGGTGCCGTCGCATACCTGGGTTATATCTTAGTCCTACTAGCTGGTATATTGTTTATAATCGAGTTATTAATAATTAATTAATAATAATAATTAAAATTATTAATTTATCATATTTTGAATAATTGAATTATTCTAATGTATCCACAATTGAAAACTATTCTCTTAAAAAGAAATCCAGCGCTAAAAGCAATTGTCATATATTTCTAGGGCTTCGCTCTTGTCTTGCAAGTTTGAAAGTGCTCCGTAGTTTCTAATTAACAAACTACTAAAAAGCAGTTCTCAGGGCCCCATAAAATATAACACCAGTATTATAAGTTTAAAAAATTAACTCATATTAAATATTTGATCAGGAAATTTGTACCTATGTGCATTGGACATTAAAGACACTTTAGATACTTACTAAAAATCTTGTAACTTGTATATAAATAATATAGTATTGTTGGTAAATAAGTAAACAACACCACATAATTACAACGGTTTACAGAAACAAATGTATTTAAACATAAAAATATTTCAAATCTCAGTAGTTAAAAAATATAGTATAATTCAATAACGTCAATATTCTTTTTCGCTCGTAGCCTGTAAATATGTAGACTAGGTACATATACAATTTGATCATAGTTATTAGTTACCTATTGTAATATATTATATAATATATAATATTAAATGTTTTTTTTTTGTTAAAATAATTTCTGTATTTTTTTTTTCTAAATACCAATCAATTATTATTATAACACAATAATTATAGTGATAACATAATCCTCCAAGCTGTCATGATTGCCTCGTAGATTTTTCTTTATAAGTAATCTGTGCTACTAATTACAACCGTGGTTTCTTATCATTGCCAACCAGTGACCAGTGACCAGTGACGTGTTCTCGTTTTCGAAGTATTACTGAAAAATTAATTTATAGCAATATATAAAAGCAAATTAAGTAAAACGCTTCATCGACGTGTATTTAAGGTAATTTTCTTATTTATTTAACTATTTAATATAATTTATCGATTCAGAAAAATCTGATAAAATTGACTATATTTTCTTTGATTTGAACAATTTTAGAGATCATCTTAATTTTATATTTATTAAGTGGTAATTTATTTATTCCACCAAATGTAATTTAAGTTTAAAATATTGTTTTGTTTAATTAATAAATTTACCCTTTATCATCTGATTGTAAAAAATTTATAATTTTTCTTCTCAATAGATTATAAATTTTTGATTAAAATTTGGTGTTCTTTATCAAAAAATACATAAGTAAACTTACTAAACATTTATATAATATATTCATTTTATCTATAATTAATAAACCTATTTATTAGAAGCTTTTATAACAATTTCATTAAACAGTATAATTTCTTCATTTTTTGTGTTTTTTTGTTATCATTTATAGATGTCAACATATGAAGAATTTATTGAGCAAAATGAAGAACGGGACGGAGTCCGCTTGTCATGGAATGTATGGCCAGCAAGTAGATTAGAAGCTACTCGTTTAGTTGTACCTGTAGGTTGTCTATATCAGCCATTGAAAGAAAGATCTGGTTTGTAAAATAATACAGTTTTACTTAGTATTAATTAATAATTACCAATATATTTTATTGGGTACTAGATTTACCTCCAATACAGTATGATCCAGTTGTGTGTACTCGTAATACTTGTCGAGCAATATTAAATCCATTATGCCAGGTAGATTATAGAGGAAAAATGTGGATATGTAATTTTTGTTTTCAATGTAATTCAGTAAGTTTTTCTACATTATTTTACTTATTTAAATTCTTTAAAAACTATATTTTTCTAGTTTCCACCTCAATATAGTGCAATTTCAGAGCAACATCAACCAGCTGAACTTATCCCAGCTTTTTCTACCATTGAATACTCAATAATGGTAAAATCTATTAAATTATTTTCATACATAATTTATAAATATAATTATAACTATAATTAATTTAGAGAGCTAAAACAATGCCACCAATATTTTTGTTTGTTGTGGATACTTGTATGGATGATGAAGAACTAGGTGCACTCAAAGATTCATTACAAATGTCTCTCAGCCTATTACCACCTAATGCTCTTGTCGGCTTAATTACATTTGGAAATGTTGTTCAAGTAAAAATTATATTTTAAAATGTATTTATTTTATTTTATATGTATCCATGTATATTTTAGGTTCATGAATTAGGATGTGAAGGCATTTCTAAATCATATGTCTTTAGAGGTACTAAAGATTTACCATCAAAGCAAATTCAAGATATATTAGGAATTGGCAAATATGCTGCACCAACTGCTCAATCTGGCGTACCACAACAGCAACAGCAAATTAATGCACCTTCAAATAGGTATTTTTAAAATTATTCCATAATTTAACATTTTAAAACAATAAATATTTATTCAGATTGTTGATTTACTTATAGATTTATACAACCGGTCCAAAATTGTGATGTTAATATGTCAGACCTATTGAATGAACTTTTAAAAGATCCATGGCCGGTTTCCCAAGGCATGAGACCACTTAGAAGCACAGGCATGGCATTATCAATTGCTGTTAGCATACTAGAGGTAATTAATATTAATAAATATCAATATTTTTTTTATGTATTTCATTTTTTGTTTTATATAGTCATCATATCCACATGCCGGTGCTCGTATAATGTTATTTGTTGGTGGAGCTTGTTCCCAAGGTCCTGGTCATGTTGTTAATGAAAAATTGTCGGATACAATTCGTTCCCATGATCAAATAATGAAAGATAATGCTCCATACATGAAAAAAGCTACTAAACATTATGATACCTTGGCAGTTCGTGCTGCAACCAATGGACATACTATTGATATTTATGCTTGTGCATTAGATCAAACTGGTTTGATGGAAATGAAACAATGCTGTAATTCAACAGGGTTTGTTAATTTAATACAGACAATTAATATAAAAGTGATTGTTTTGTTTTTAAATTTTTAGAGGTCATATGGTTATGGGTGATTCATTCAATTCATCTTTATTTAAACAAACATTCCAAAGAGTATTAGCACGTGATCATGAAAATAATTTAAAGATGGCATTTAATGCTAATTTGGAAGTAAAAACTTCAAGAGAAATAAAAAGTAATGAGTTATAATTATTGTTTTTATAACAGTGATGGATTTATTTATGATATAATTATTCTTTCATTTAGTCATGGGAGCTATTGGTCCTTGTGTTTCATTAAATATCAAGAATCCATGTGTATCTGATTGCGATTTAGGATTAGGTGGAACATGTCAATGGAAAATGTGCAGCTTAATGCCTAATACAACTTGTGCCTTTTTCTTTGAAATTATTAACCAAGTTTGTAGTTTTTAAATTAATTGTAATATTTTAAAAAAATTTTCAAAACAAATTAGTAACTTAAATGGTGGTGGGAAATATTTTCCCATTTGTGTCCAGTCTTATAATTGTGTTAATGGTTATATTTATATATTGATTTAATTGTATACTACTATTTATTTTTCTAGCATGGCTCACCAATACCACAAGGAGGACGTGGTTGTATACAATTCATTACTCAATATCAACATTCCAGTGGCTACAAACGAATAAGAGTCACAACATTAGCTAGAAAGTATGAAATTTAGTATTTTTTATTCAGATTTTTCTACAGGTTTAACTTTTAGTTGGGCAGATCCTGTTCAAAATATGATGCATGTAAGTGCTGGCTTTGATCAAGAAGCATCAGCAGTCTTAATGGCTCGTATGGTAGTTAACCGTGCAGAAACTGAAGATAGTCCAGATGTCATGCGTTGGGCTGATCGTACTCTTATACGTTTGGTAATATATTACATTCTTTTATTTTATTATTTTCAAGTAAATTGCCAAAATAATTTTTTTATTTTTATTGCAGTGTCAGAAATTTGGTGATTATCAAAAAGATGATCCTAATAGTTTTCGATTACCAGAAAACTTCAGTTTATATCCACAGTTTATGTATCATTTAAGACGATCGCAATTCTTACAAGTTTTTAATAATAGTCCAGATGAAACCTCCTACTACAGGTAAAATAAGCGAAAAATATATGTTTATAAGTGAAATTTAATATTTGTAAAATGTTAAATACTATATATAATATATATTTTATACTGTTTAGTTGGTAATATATTTCTTTTTTAGACATATGTTAATGCGTGAAGATGTCACCCAAAGTTTAATTATGATACAACCAATTCTGTACAGTTATAGCTTTAATGGTAGACCTGAACCTGTGTTATTAGATACCAGTAGTATTCAACCTGATAAAATATTATTAATGGACACATTTTTTCATATATTGATATTCCACGGAGAGGTCAGTTTTTTTATAATTACTGATAATTGATTAGTTATAACAATTATAATATAATTTTATAACTAGTATTTTTTTTTAATGTATTAAAAAATTAAAAACATTTATACATTCATTTTTAGACTATTGCTCAATGGAGAGCAATGGATTATCAAAATAGACCCGAGTATAGTAATTTCAAACAACTGCTTCAAGCACCTGTTGATGACGCTCAAGAAATTCTTAAAACTCGTTTTCCAATGCCTCGGTATATTGATACTGAACAAGGTGGCAGTCAGGTTAGTTTTTATAACTATATACTTAAATACATTTATATAATTAATTTTTTTTCAATTATAGGCAAGATTTTTACTATGCAAAGTTAATCCATCTCAAACTCATAATAATATGTATGCTTATGGCGGTGTAAGTATAAAAATAATTTAGTCCATAATATGTGAAAATAAATTAACTATCATTTACATTTTAGGATGGTGGAGCACCAGTTCTAACAGATGATGTAAGCTTGCAACTGTTTATGGAACACTTGAAAAAGTTAGCTGTTTCATCAAATGCTTAGAAAGTATTTTAAATTATAATACATTGTTATTTAAACTTTTATATGTAATTTTTCAAAATATATGTTTGTCTAAATCAATGATCCATTGAATGCAAAATGCATGAAAAATTAGAACGAAATTTGTAAATTATAAATATATATCATATTATATTCAATACATTTTAACTAAATCTATTCTATTAGTAATAAAACAATAAATTTAATTAAGTTATTGAAAAAAATATATATATGAGCGGAATGCTTTGTTTATAATAAATACCAGTTATGAATATTAATTCAAAAACCGAATTGACATTTTATGTTCAATATCAGATTTTACAAAAGTTTTACTGAATTCTTCAAATGAAATTAAACCATCTCCATTTATGTCTGCTTCAGAAATGGTTTTATCTGCAATTATAGACAACTGTTCTTCACTAAAAATAAATACATATCATCAGACAACAAAATAATATTACTCTTATTGTAATATGCCACATATTACATTATAATTGATATAATATAAAGTTACCTGATATTGGCGCCTACCATCATATGTAAAATAACTAATAACTCATCTTTAGATATCAAACCATCATTGTCAATATCATACATGTCAAAAGCAACTGTAATCATAGGTGAAATAAACATTATTAAAAATTTATACTTTACCTTATTTTAAATAAACTGTGATTACATTTTACTTTTTCCATTCTATTGTTTTCTTTGTTTAGTCGAATTGGTCTAAATTTTGATAGCACTCTCATGAATTGTAGAAAATTTATGCGATCACAATTATTTCCAGAATCCATGTGAAATAAATCAACTATTCTTTCTCCCAAAGGATTTATAGCTAATTCTGGTATGCGCAACAAATCTTCCCTACTTAGTGTACCCAAATCACCTCTATCTAAACTGGTAAACCTACTATAAAGCCGTTCTATCTGGTTTGCAGTGACTGTAAATTTGACAAGATCGTAGAATTTAAATAAAAAATATATAAGTAATTTGTAGAAATTTTATTATATAATTCACAAAACATATAATCATATAGTAGGTAAACAGATATATTTAGAACAAATTTAAATATAATTTATATTAACATTTACTCAATCTTTAATTTTTATCCTTCTCCAGAAATATCAATAAAAAGTATTTTCATCAAAACATATCTTCTCAATTAAATATATTTTAAAAATATAAAAAAGTATTAATTTAGTAAAATGTTTAAAAATGATATATTATTTGATTAAAAAACTACATAATATTATTATTTACTAAAAACATTTATTATTTTATAGGTTTTAATGATTAACATTTTATTTTATATTTATTCATATGTCAACATTAATATAAAAATAATATTAATAGATTGAAAATTATTTAACCCATTGAGTTTATTTAATGATTTTACCAATTTATATATGATGACATCATTGATATACCAATTATTATCAAAATAATAATTGGGATGGACTTGAAAACTTAAAAATACTTTTTTTTTAAGTGAATTAAATTTAGGTTGATCAATAAAATTACTTACATCCAGTTTCACTTCTGATTTGAGCGATTTCTTCCTTACGCAAAAGTAATGATGATCGATTACCCATTTTCAAAAATTAATTGTTAAATAAAAAAAGTATGTACTGTTAAATAAAATGTGTTAGGATTTCATCTTCATGTCCTTGACCCAAGAAGTACTTCAATCATAATGTACAAATAATACAAAACCATTTAATTTATATTGATATCTATACTACCACTAGTAATATATTCAACTTTGATCTTTAATCTGTGTTTAGTGAGACTGGTACTTCTAATGAGTACCTTCTGTTAACTAAACAACGAAAGTTTTATACTTAAAAAAATTCAATTTATAAGTTGTGAATTACAATTAATTCCATTGATAAGTGATAACATTCATATTCAGTGTTATCACTTATAAAATTAAAACTTATGTTCCACGTTCCCTAATATTAATGGCATTGAATATTGCAAATGAAAAATAATAAGTAAATATTATAAAGCTTACGATTGGGCTACCCATAACGGATATTACATTTAAAAATAATTATGCCTTATATAATTGTATCTATGTTACCTATATTTATTCATATTTCTCAAAATCTTCTTCTTCTTCTTTTGCTTCGCCTTCCTCCCAACTATTTGGGGTCGGCCACCTTTGTCCTACACCTCCATTTTACTCGGTCAATCACATCTCCTCTGCACACACCGACAGCCCTCATGTCATTCTCCAATGTCTCCAACCATCTCTTTTTTGGTCTTCCTCTTCCTCTTTTCCCTTCAACGTCCATCTTCATAACCACTCTTATTGCATTCGTTTCCTCTCGCCTTATCACATGCCCAAACCATCTCAGCCTATTGTCTCTCATCTTGTCCACAATTGGCGCTACACCAACACTACCTCTCACGTATTCATTCCTTATTCTATCTTCTCTTGTCACTCCACTCAACCATCTAAGCATTCTCATTTCCGCGACACTCATACTTTGTTCTATTCTGTTAACCGCCCAACACTGAACCATTCAGCATAGTTGGTCTCACTACACTTTTATAAAATTTACATTTCAGCCTCATTGGAATTCTCTTATCGCATAAAACAGGCTCGATGCTTCTCTCCATTTCATCCACCCGCACTTAATCCTTTGTTTTACATCAATGTCAAAGCCCCCGTCCTTTTGAACAAAAGATCCTAAATATTTAAAGCTCTCAACTTCACCTATCACATCATCATCTATTGTCAGTTGTCTCCTCATTCCTTTAACTTCTTGGTCTCTTTGTCCAAAATCATACTCTATATTTAGTATTATTTCTACTAATTCTCAATCCCTTTTCTTCGAGGGCTAACCTCCACTCATTTAACCTATTATTGACAACTTCCAGGTTTTCTCCTACCAGAACTATATCATCCGCAAACATCATACACTATGGTATCTCCTTTGAAACCTCATCCATTACCACTGAGAACAGGTAGGGGCTTAGAGCTGACCCCTGGTGCACACCTACTCCTACACTGAAACCTTCTGATACTCCACACCGACTCTTGACACTAGTACTCGACCCTTCATACATATCCTGGATCAAATTTACATACATTTTTGGGACATTTTTCCTCATTAATGCCCACCTTAAAACTGCGCTTTGCTTACCGCACTTTTCACTATTTTACATACATTTTTATACTCTATCCAATCTTCCCTCTTCCTGCTTTTCTGTCATACCTTAAATTGCTTCTTCTTACTCGCTACTACTCTCTGAATCTCCTTATCCCACCACCACGTTTCCTTGTCTTCTGGTAAACTACTTTTGGTTTCACCAACAGCCTCTTTTGCTATGTTCTTAATACAAGTGTATCATTACATATTCAATGTAATTGATCAAAATAAAATAATTGGATTTTTATGTTAAATAACCCTACAGTGCTTAATGTACAATACATAACTTTATTTTAAAAGTGTTTTTTTTCTCTTATTTGTCATGATCCATTACTCAACTCAAAATTAAAATTTCGATTTCTTCATAGGTAAACGTTTTTATGGGTTCTGGTTAAGGTTCCAATACTTTTAAAGGTTTAGATTCGAAACCAAACATTTTTGGTTTAGTTCCAGTTCGTGGTCTTAATCAAACTGACTTCTGTGTTGACAGTAACACTGGATGTTTATGTGTGACCTCTTTGTTTTTTGTTTATAACGTAAATATGTAAAATAACATAAACCTGTTATTATTTATTCAAACCATTTTATTTTAGTCGTTTATAATTATTGATAAAAACAATACATAACTATACACGTCCTTTAAAGTCAAGGAACCTCAATAGAAAACAAAACGCAGGATGGAAATATAGAAAAGAGATGATGGAATGTTGTAACAAAATAATTTTGTAGCTTTAACTAAATGGTAATAACATTTCATAATCTTGGTAGACAATTTTATAGTAAAGTTCACTATCTAATTTAGTCGAATTGTAAATGGTGAATTAATGTCTAATGATGTTACACATAGAATAAAATTTTTAAAGGGATGGTAAATTACTATAAATTCTTTGTTACAATTAT
This sequence comes from Sipha maydis, assembly GCA_034509805.1. Taxonomy (NCBI): domain Eukaryota; kingdom Metazoa; phylum Arthropoda; class Insecta; order Hemiptera; family Aphididae; genus Sipha; species Sipha maydis. The sequence continues at coordinate 22,762 of JASXSY010001108.1, forward strand.
GGGATGACATTAATAAACCACTTCAATATTTACTATGTACATATAGATTAAATCAGGATTGTTTGGAAAATCTATTTGGTAGTTTTCGCAATCAAAATGGTAATAATGTGAATCCTTCCCCTATTCAATTTTTATGGACATTTAAAAAAAATTTTTCTTTAATCTTTTTTAAACATTCTGATGGATCTAATTGCTTGGATGATTTAGATGAAATGTTGACAAATATTAGTGAAGTTGCTCCTGCATAGGGTTCTGTTAAATTTTTATATTCAGAAAAAACTCCTTTTAATGATAATATTTTAAAAGTTGGTACTGTTGATTACTGCAATTTGTGTATACCAGCTAGAAATGCACTTGCATATGTTTCTGGCTATTTAATTAAAAGGTGTCTTGAAAAACATTCATGTCATGTTTGTTTAAATTACACCAGAGACCAAAATCAGTTGGATCAATCACTTTTATTTACTTATTTCAAATCATACCAAAATGAACAAAATTCAAATTATGGAAATTTAACAATACCATCAGATCACTTTGTTAACTATATTAATGAACTGGATAATATTTTTATTAGTGAATTCCCAATAATTTCAGTTAAGAATAATGTTGGCAAAGAATTAAGAAATGTAGTAATGTTCCTTTTGACCACCCATGCTCTTAGTTTGATATTAATTTCTTAAAAAACTTATATATTAGAATGAGAATATTTCATGCTTTAAAAACATTAAATAAAAATGTTCTATCTGCTCCGAGAAAAAATCGTAAACTTGATATTCTTTCTCATTTGTAAATTATAATTAATGTTAACTAATATTCCAAATGACCTACGACATCTACAATGTATAATACATTACAATTTACAATTATGAAAGAGGTACAAATAAATGAACATTGCAATAAATATCATGAATTCTAATGTTTTATATATTGAAGTGTTCATTTATCTAAACCAGTTTCATGTATGTGTGTAGTATATGATCTGAGCATTTTAAAAAATAATTTTATTTGTAAAATTAAAATTTTGTAATATTTTTCATGTGAATATTTGAACTGTTGCGAGTATTGTGGAAAAAGAAGAAAAATAACAAAATTCAAAATGTAGTTCATGTAAGTAAATTAGTACCTTTATAATATTGTAAAACGATTAAGAATTAAACATTTGTGACAATTTAATATTAAGAAAATAAATAATTGTTAATTATATGATTATAAGAATATTTTATAATAACTATTTATTAAGTAAAATTATAATATTTATTTTGTATTATTTTTCAATTGATTATTTAAAGCTGTTATATGGAACTACTATAAATAATAAATTTAAAAAAATATTATTTATAATAAATTGTATGAAGTTATTTATTTTACCTTTTTCTTTTATTATAACTACACAATTCACAAAATATAATTCAAAACTCTTCAAACTTTATTCAATTCTGTAATACTTATTAGTCAGTTATTACTAGGGCCCGGATTTAAATGCATTTAAAACTATATAAATATGCTCTAAAAAATAGCCAAAAATGCTCTTAAAAAATGCATTTTACCACAAAAATGAACTTAAAAATGCCATATATATATTTTTTTTTTACACGATTTGTAAATTTTAAATAAGATATAATTTTTATTTATTATTTTATTAAAAAAAACTGAAAATTTGAAAAATTGACTTGATACTGTCAAGCAAATTTTATGACCGCGATGTAATACGAACAGACTTATTTGAACGTGATTTTTGACCGAATACGGGTGACACTTCACAGTCAATAATAAATTATGATAAAACTGAATCGAAAAATAAAGATTGACAATTAATATGGAAAACCCGTTAAAGCTACTTAAATATCAAGAAAATAATTTATCTTTTGATAATATTTTTGATTAGGCTAAATTTGTATAGTTTATTAAACAAATATGCATTAAATACGAAAAAATGACCGAAAAATGCTAAAATATGTTCTAAAAATTAAAAAATATTGAAAGATGCAAAAAAAAGCAAAAAATGCAAAATAAAAATGTCACCTTTGAAGTCTCTGTTATATGAATAAAATTATAAACTTGGAAAGCATTGTCTAAGATTAACCATGAAAAGATGCATTTTGCATTGAAATCCGGGCCCTAGTTATTACTAATAAGTTATTGGTTTAAGTTTTATTAAATAAAAATTGATTTATAAATAATTTACTGATTTACCGGAACATAATTTTTTTTATGGTATAATATGGTCACACTGATTTCCTCCAAAAAAATGGCGAATTCGTTCATAAAATTTCCCTATGCTTCTCATGTAATTCTTGTAATTCATGTAATTCTTTATCATTAATTTTCTCACGTAGGTAATTTTTTATATGTGTCCATCACGGCTTTACATAGGTTATTTAAACCTAACCTATTTAAAGCCGTGGTGTCCATTCTGATTTATACATACTGTGATCGAAATTTATTAGATTTGTCATCTGATAATGTTAAGAAACACAGGGTGTGTATAAGCCATAGACATATTAAGATATCTTAATATGTCTATGGTATCACTAAATTTATTCTATTCTGTGATGGTATAAGCAACATAAGTCTATGGGTATGGTTCCCCGAGTTGGGGGCAGTTGTCCGAAAAATGATAAGGACCTGGATCGAAAGACGGCGGCATAAGATAAATTGCCAACATTAAATTTCTAAAAATTATATTATAAAATTAATTTTTTGTTTGTGAAGACATACTGTTTCACTGAAACAATTTCAAAATTGTTCAACAATTTTCTTTTTTACATGGGTTTTAGTACCTATTAAATTATATGCTAATTGTGAATAAGTTGCTTATAAAATAATCAAAGGTATGAATTATATGAAATAATTATACATTTTTGAATACACACTTCATCATAGTACATACTTAATATTAATAATTATTTAAAATTAAAACATTTAATACCATATACTATTTACATATTAGTAAATAAAAAATTAAACAATTTATGTATAATATACCTTACAAAAGGTTTATATACAAATACTTATTAACTTAGATATTTATAATACATACATGATACATAAATAACATAGATATGTTTTTTAAATGGATATAAAGAAAGTTTTGCTTTTACAGGAAAGCTTAGCTTCCTTATTACATTTGTAACTAAAATAATAATAAGTTTAATCCAAAAATATATCCATGCTTAAATTTTACAGAAAAGGATATGTGACCATTGTTTTATAAAATTTGAACCATTTTTTTTAAAAAACAAAGCAGAGAGTAAATACACAAAGAGTAAATAAGAAAATAAGGGTAAAAGTAGGAAAAAAGTTTTGTTACACAGAAACAGTATAACCTATTAGTATTCTGGCTTAAAAATTAGGGGATATTGTTTAACTTTTATCAATATAAATTAAATAATTTCATTTGGTAATTTTTGATTCAGTCTGTTGGTATTGCTTTTCCAAATTTTGGATTTTATCATTTCTTAGGTCTTTATCATTTTTCGGACAAGTGCTTTTCACTCTGGTTCCCCATCTACGCTGATGTACGCACATAGATTGTTATCACTTATCACTTGCCATCCAGTAATCTATTCCGTTTAACACGATTTTGGATAGTATTGATTATTGTTTATGTAGCTTATAATTTTGTCTGTTATTGTTTCTACACTTTCTACCGAATTTAACAATAGTTTTAGGAGTATAATGTCTTATAATGAAATGAAATTTGAAGATGAAGAAAAGTAATTATGATTATTTAATTAGTGTTTATTATTGAGTAGCATTATTCATAAAATATTATATTTATGTGATTATTATTCAACATTATTAACTTCATTTTAAAACATATAATTGTATATCTAAATATTTATTTTGTATTATAAATTCAAATGTTTTTACCATGATTGTAATGATACTGCTTTTTAATTAAAATGTTAGTAAACAAAAATTTGTACTGATAGTCGGTTAATGTTATATTTGTCAATCGGTTTAAATATCAACACATTTTTTAATAATGCTACTCTTAAATTATGCTAATATGATATTTTTATCTTCTAATGGTCCGAACAAATAAAGCATAAATTCAGTTTAGCTCAAGGTATTTTTAGCAATTCATGTTTTTGCATGTATAATATTATGGTACTATCAAAAAACTTCTGTCTAACTTTCTTTAGAAGCTATGGTCAAAACATTTCAAAATGTTCTAAAATTATAGAATATTTTGTTTTAAAACTTGATTTTTTATGCTCGACATTTTGGTAGAATCAAAAATTTCCCATTGTACTTACTACATTTCCCATGGTATGAACCTATTTTATTACACACGAGGTGGTTTTTCACAACAAATCAAGGGTAGGTAACGATTTAGTTAGACTCGCGCAGTGAATCCTCTACTGATCAAATATAATGGGATACTTTATTTATGTATGTACAATTAACAATTATTAAACTGAAATATTCCCACATTGCACAGTTAGTAAATTTGCAGCTTAATATTATATATATAACTTATATGTTAAACATGAATGTGTTTATATGAATACTTATATACTTATACGAATATAATAAATATAATAAATATAAAAAGTTATGAAATATAATAAAGTATATATGAATATATACTCATATATACTTATATGAATACCTAATTTGGTGGTATGTAGAAGGTACCTACGTAGATATAAGTATTATATATAATTTTATATCGATTATATGAACATTGAAAAAAATGTACGATAATCATTTATAAGATAAATAAATGTATAATGTAAATATATAAATGTAAATATGATAAATGTATAAATGTTTGAATAAAATGTATTATAGCATAGGCCACCAATTTATAATCATTAACTGCCAGTGATGGTGACAACAATGTAGATAAATACTGAGGATTCATTAACATTAGATGATGAAGATATTTAAATAATTTAATATATAAAATAACATACATTTAATTTTTTTAATAATTTTTTTTTTTTTTTTTAATAATAAATAAGATGTTCCTAGCCATGGCTATCTACATCTAGTGATATTATAATGGTACATTTTTAACAATTAGAATATGATAATTTAGTAATAATAATAATAATAATAGTATAACAATACAATATTGAATTAATAATTACAAAAGAACCGGATGGGCCTCGCTCTGCTGTACAGTTAGGGGTGGAGTGCACCTCGCTTATAGGATAGGTCATTATTATAATGGATTTGTTAAATTTGAATGCAATGATAGATATCATTGTATACGAATAACGATTCTGAACAGAGTTCATATGTTTGTCTAGGATATAATACATTGTTATTTATAAACATTGTAAAAAGTATATTTTATTTTGATAAATTTATAGATATATAGATATATATATATAGATATATACCTATAGATAGATATTATAAATTTGAATATATTTTTCAATTAGGATGGGTTGGCAGTTGCATACAGCGATATAGTTTGTCAGTCTAGAACATTCTACATTATATTATATTTTACATGTAATTTTATGTCAATATTCGCTGTTCAAACGCTTATTAAAAATAATTGTGCCTATGGATTTTAATAATTTTTGAATGACATTAAGAACTACTTCTGTGGAATCTTCGATTAAATTTTCAAGTATTTTGTAGTAGCCAAATTTTTTTTATCACCGATTATAAAAATAAACTGTAAAAAAATCGAATATTTTAAATGCCTGTAAATGGCTTAAAAATCAATATAATATTTTGAAAAAAATATGACATAAAGGAAATACCTATCTTAACAGCTGGTAAAAATTTCAAAAATCTGCGACTTATACTTTTTGAATTATAAAATATTTAAAATCGTCTGAGAATAAATCGCTATTTTATGCAATTTCGTAAATATTTAAATTTCAAACAGTCATACAATTTTTTCCTCTTAGTCCGGTAGAAATTTTTTTAAAGATTTTTGAAGAGTAACTCATAGATAACCTAGTGTTAAAATTTTGAACCTTAAGTATGAACAAAAAAAATTTTATGAACTTTTATCTACAAAATAACTTGCAAATTATCGTGATTTTTACACATTTTATACAAATTTGAGCATTAAGGGCTTATAAAAAAAAATTGAGTTAATCGATTACCGATATTTTTAAGTTACGATAAGTTTAACTTATTATAAACCTAGTATAAAATTTTCAAGAGTTTTCGCACAACAAATTAAATTTTATAGATGTTTAAAAACAAACATTTTACAAAAATCGAAAATTTAAATTGTCTATAAATAAGTCAAAATATGTCAAAATACTTTGAAAACTTCAACATGTATAGAAAACGTCAATATAAAGATTTGGTGAAAATTTCAAGTTGTTGCAGTTTTTCGTTTTTGAGTTAGAGCATTTTAAAAAAAACTGATATCTTTGTCAGTCTAGAATATTATACATTATATTATATTTTACATGTAATTTTTTGTCAATATTCGCTGTTTAAACGCTTATAAAAAAAATTGTGCCTATGGATTTTAATAATTTTTGAATGACAATAAGAACTACTTCTTTGGAATCTTTTATTAAATTTTTAAGTATTTTGTACGAGCCAAATTTTTTTTATCACCGATTATAAAAAAAAAATGTAAAAAAATCGAATATTTTAAATGCCTATAAGTGGCTTAAAAATCAATATAATATTTTGAAAAAAATATGACATAAAAGAAATACCAATCTTAACAGCTGGTAGAAATTTCAAAAATCTGCGACTTATACTTTATGAATTATAACAAATATTTAAAATCGTTTGAGAATAAATCGCTATTTTATGCAATTTCGTAAATATTTAAATTTCAAACAGTCATAAAATTTTTTCCTCTAATTCCGGTATAAATTTTTTTAAAGATTTTTGAAGAGTAGCTTATAGATAACCTAGTGTTAAAATTTTGAACCTTAAGTATGAACAGAAAAAATTTTATGAATTTTTATCTACAAAATAACTTGCAAATTATCGTGATTTTTACATATTTCGTATAAATTGAAACTTTGAGCACTTATAAAAAAAAATTGTGACTTACGATTTTAGATTTTTTTTTATCAGTTAAGGAACAACTTATAAGAAACCTTGTATTAAATTTTCAAGATTTTCTGGGCAGCCAAAAAAATTTTATCGTTATTTAAAAAAAAAATTCTTAAAAAAATTGAAAATTTCAATTGTCTATAAATAGCTTAATAAAAGTCAAAATACTTTGATAATTTTATGGTGTATAGAGAACGCTAATCTAAACATTTGGTGAAAATTTCAAGTATTTACATCGATTAGTTTTTGAGTTATAGCAAAATAAAAAATTTGATTATGTCGAAAACTGGTTTTGCGTAAAAACTCCCGTTTTTCCCAAAATTTTTTAGGGTTTTTCCCGTCGCATTTAAATAATATTGAAAATTTTTTAGTTTTGACCCCCCAAAGTACCAAATAGATTCACTTTCCTTTCAGAAAAGTTGCTCCATAAGGCAATCGAAGCATTTTTACTGCCCCAAATCGTGTCGACAGACACAAAAAAAAAAAAAAAACACACACATCATTGTAAAATCAATACATTCTTCACTCCGTTCAGAATCTAATATGATAGTATAACAGATATAATTGATTAAACATATTCCTTCCCTACCAAAAAATATAAATGCCAAAATGTAAAACATAATAAACTCACATTTAAAGAAAAAAAAAATGTCAATAAATTGAATATTTGGTATTGTATACTTAAAAACATAATTTTTGGAAAAATCGAGCTTTTACAGTCTTTTAGACATAACTAATGAAGGAAGTTCTACTGACTTTCTTTGAAAGCACCATCTGATTATACACGCAAATACTCACAATTTGAAAAATGAAATAGGTAAAAATAGCTTGGGATTTAAACTTTATTAGTTCCGAAAATAATTTAAATATTTTATTTTAAGCTTATTAGGTTGTTTATAATTAATAATTAAATAATTGCAGTTTCAAATCATTAGTATGCCGAAGACTAGTCGAGAGTGGTTGGATGGATGAGGTTACCATGTTGTGTAAAGAAAAATTAAAAACTCGTTTATCTAAAGGGCAATCAGTAAAATCTATCACTGAAGATGATTTATTCAATGATATTGCTCCTGATGCTAGAAGTATGTTGTATTAAATCTACAACAATCAGGATTGCATACAAATAAAATAATAATACTGCCTATTATTACAGGAAAGTTACCTGATACAATCAAAAGAGAATTAAAAGTTAAAGTACAAAATAAATTACTTCAAACAGCTGGATATTTTGATGAAACAGATAGCGAATCTTGATCATAAATCATTTTCTTATTGAATTTAATACCATCCTTTTGTGTTTATACTATGTATACTCTATAAAAATAATTAAATTAGTATCCAAAAAAATGAGTAAGTCATGTATTTAACTGAATTATGAGATACAAAAATCCGGCTATACTGGTTAACGCTTTTGTGATGGTATACTTTCTTAGGGATAAGTGAGTAATAGATGATTTGTATTAGTCTGCAAAATGCATCTTCATTATTTTGTTATTCACCACAGAAAAAATAATTCTATATTATATTTTTGTTATACATATTTTACTTTAGTAAACTGATAAAATTAAAGAGTAACAAACCAAGTGTACTCTAATAGGTACATAGATCTAGCTTTATTTTCAAAGAATATGACCAACTCAGATTATTCATGTTAACAATCATGCCACCAAACTTATGGATTTTATAATTTTTATGATTTGATTTTGATTGTGATTTTATAGAGCTGGGTCAATACCGATATCCGATATTAATATCGGCTGATATTGGAACTATCGGTTTAATCGGGTATCGGTTTTTATTCCGAACCGATTTAAAAAGGTGCGTTTACATTAGGCCGCGAACGTGAACAAATGCGAATTTGGTATAACAAAATGAATCGAACTCGTAGATGTGAACGATAGACCGAACGCAATCGAATGGCCATTTGTACCGTTCGGAGCGGTTCGACCAGGTGGCGTAAAGATCAAAGAAAACGCTATTCAGTTTGAAGATCCCGAATTAGTGAATGTTGGCGAATGCTGGAGAATGAACACGAACGAATATTCTAAACGGTGCGGCCGAATCTTAACCGAATTCGTTCGGTAGTATTTTGTAGTGTTCGTTCGCATTCGCTGTTTGTTGGCTATTTTAGAAGCGGACTAGTCGACTAGTGCGATTGTAATGATTACACGAAAAACGTATACTACTCGCAGGGCCGTCGAAAGCTTTTGAGGGGCTGATCGGTTCTAGGCCCCCTTACACTTGTTTGGCCAAGATACATACTATTTGTACATACTTTAATACCATAAAAATATTAAAATTTGCATCTAATGCTATGGCGAATGATATCATAAAATAATTTTGAATAAAAAGCTAAGACGACGGGCTCCGGGGCTCTAGCCCTCACTGCCCCACCCTCTCGCCGGTCCTGACTACTCGTTCAATAGCTAACAGTAGCTAACTAGCTAGTGAGTAAAAAATCTCGTTTACTACCCCGACATTATTTGCCGTTGTGAATATTAGCATGGATTAAATATACAGTATATTTAATCTCAGATATTAGATACATTTCAGTTACATTACTACTACGTTTTTTTCTCGACATTTCTGTGTAACTACTGTTAAAACGAAGTGGAACATATGTAATATTTACAATTTCTTAATGTGTACCAACAGTACCATAGTAGCCTATCCATTGTTTCACCCATATATTTCTCTGCTTTTTCTGCTTTTTTTTTAATTCCTTTTTGATAGCATGAGCTAAAATAATGACACCCACTCGTACTATTTCCTTCGACATTTTGTAGACACTGAAACCATAAACGCTTGAGTAGCGAGTAAAGTAACCCAGCTTTCAACTTTACTCATAGATAGTTTACAATCTGCTAGTTGGCTAGTGAACATGATTACACTGGGCGAGTTTATTAACAGATAATGAATTTGCCAACAATCAGCTTGTAAACTCGCCCAATGTAATCGAGATTTAAACGCACCATAAGGGCCTCTTCACACGTAGCCACTCGGCGCTACTAATGGAAAAATACGAACGCATATGGATGGTTTCACACACGACCATAGCCACTAATCTGAAGCACCACAGACGGCGTTAGGCCCGTTTCACACGGGCCACTTTACGTGGCGCCACATGAACTATATAGTTTTCACACGATAACCACACGGTAGCTACAAATTAATTTATGTGTGGCGCCTAAAGTTTCCTGCATGTAGTGCCATATATAGGCCGGGCCTAAACACTAGCCCCGGACCCCTTATGTCAGTTCAAGTCTGGGGGCGCGATACCATTTAACTTGACATTTAAAAAAAAACACTTGGATTATATTTATTTTAATTAAACAAAAACTTTTAAAGTCGATTTTTAAATATACAATACTACTGTATTGTTTTAAAAAATTATAAGGTATAGATCAAACCCCTTCTAGCATCACTATTTAATAATTTAATTTCTTAAAAAGGCCTCTACTCCCCCCCCCCCCAAGATAGTTTAAAGCCACTAAGTTTCATGCCACGCAACTGTGTAGTGCATATTATTACCTATTGGTTCTTTTTGAAAAAAAATGTATGTTTTCACAAATTAATAATTACGCAGTATTGTAACATTGATTATAAATACTATAGATAGCTCACTGCACGTGTAGTGTTTATAAAGCATGTATGATCCCCACTAACTACCCGGTGTTAACGTGATCACGTGGTTCTCGATGCACTAATCGAATCATTCATGACGCGCGAATAGTGTATGCCTATACAGTATATATAGTCCAAAGAAAGTTCGAGAAATAAAATATTCACGTTTTTCTAGAATTCTGTATAAAGTATAAATAGGGTGCAATGATAGTATATTTTCACCTTTGAACGTATTAGTTTCTTCCGTGTTAAATGTACTCAGTTTGTGTGAAACCATTTAAGTAATTATTTAATTTGTAATTTTGTATACGATTATTTTTTTCGAAATGTCCGAGTGTCTAGACATAGATAAATTTATTGACGAAATTCATTTACGCCCAGCTATATGGGATTCCATGTAAAATGAAAGTTCTAATAAACAACTTAAAAATAAAGCATGGGAAGAATTGTGTTACAGAATATTCTATTTTTCGTTTGTGGTGTGGTCCGTATGAAATGAACCAATGGCGTATATAGAAATTAATTTCCGGGGGGGGGGGGGTTAAAAAAAATGTATTTACCTAATCAATATTATAAACCAACTTACTAACTTAGGTACTAACGCACGGCGATATCGTAAACGGAGAATATGATACACGATATAATAATAATATGAAAATCACTACAGAATAAAACACTTAGGTATATTATTATATTTATATAAGTTAAATTAAAGGACAAAATCTAATTTTCGAGGCAAATTTGCGAATTCATTTATAACTTCTTGAGTGTCTATTGAAATACTTCGATGAATTGAGGGCTAATCCTGTTAGTCGATTTTCGCTTGTACTATTTCTCAAGTACGACTTCAATCTTTTTAACGTTGAAAAGGATCTTTCAGATGACGCTGTTGATACCGGTAAAGTGACTAATATTGACATCAAACACCATATATTTGGAAAAAAATCAACTGATATTTTATTTAAAGTATCAATAGCAGAATTTAGACACTGACTCTCGGGAACATTTTTCCATTTTTCTGTCCATACATTAAATTCTGGTTCAAATGTATTATAACTGGGTAAAACATTTTTATAAAAGTCTATACATTTTTCAAAATCGTTATAACTAGGTTTAAACTTGTTAAGTCATTTGGAATCAACTTTTGTAAGACGGAAATTATTTCATTATGTTTGGAAAATCGTTCTATTAATTGATTTTTAAAATAATCGATAAATGGTATAAATATCGTTCGCTTAAATACTGTTCTGGTGATTCAGCTGGCATATTACTTCGAGACGATTGACGACTAGTTATTCAAGGTATTTCAATACTTTCATTCAATAAACAAATTTTTTTTCGACTTCTAAAAACAAATTTTGAAATTCTTTATCGGCATTATTGCGAATAGAAGATACAACGTTTATACAATTTGCAACATTTTCACAACATTCAGATAAATCACAATTTAATTTTTGTAATGCATTACATAATGGTAATGTAATTGAAAAGTTTTTCTATGACATATAATGCTATAATAAATTGAGACGAGCGATGAGTTTTAGATAACTGAAAAGCGAGTTGTGATGTTTCTAAATAATAGTTACTTTCGAGATCATTTAATGCATATGCTATAACTTCGTATAAATCTTTAAATCTTAATACACTTTCATGACGGTCTACCCAACGTGTTTCACACATTTGTATAAGACTACTTGGTTGAGTACTTGGAATATGTTTTTTTATAAATTCTTTTAAAACCGCAGATCTCATTGGAGATTTTCGAAAGAAATTTATAATTGTGGAGACTGACCCAATACAATTTAGTATTACCGACACAAGGTACAAGATTTTCCGATTGCTAAATTAAGCGAATGAGCTGCGCAGTGAACATAAAGCGCATGTGGTATTTTATCTCTAATATGTTTTTGGACACCATTATACAACCCACTCATTGCACTCGCCCTATCGTAACCCTGACCGATTAAATTTTCTATTTTAATTCCCAATTTTCCTATTTCTCGTATAATTGTACATGCCATACCTTTTCCACTAACATCATAAATAGGAATAAATGCTAAAAAATCTTCTTTAATACAACCATTATCAATATATCTTACGCACAAAGACATTTGTTCGATACGAGATATATCACACGTTTCATCTGCCAAAATAGTAAAAAATTTTGCTTGGTTTATTTTCAACACAATTTCTTTTTGAATAAGAGAGCCGCATATTTGTATTATTTCATTTTGAATTATTGGACTAATATAAACTGATTTTCCCGACGAATTCATAATATGATATTTTAGTGTTAAATCACCACTTAAAGCTCGGAATCTTAACAGAGATCGAAAGTTGCCATCATTGTTATCTTTTTCACAGTTAAAAATAGGCCCACTATCGTCATGACCTCTCATGGCTAACTCTTGACGACCACAAAAAATTATTGTTTCAATTATTGGAATTAATTTTTGACGATTTTCGATAACCTGAGCTTTTCTAAACGAATCTACTTGTGTAGCTTCATCAAAAGTTTTATTTTCTATTATTTTAACAAACTTTTCCGCTCTTAACGTTGATAATTTATGATAATCAGCATTTGAATGCGTTTTAAAATATTCAATAGCATTTTTCCATTTAATAAATGGCTTATTAACTAATAAACCAGCTTTTGAAGAGCTACCTTTACCAAATGTTTGCAAATAGTACACGCACCTTCTAATTTTTTAGAATATACTAACCAGGAGAAACGTGTGATCCAAGATAATTGAAATTTTAATTTTCTTTTTGAAATTACTGGAAAGTTGTATGATGTAGGAGGCTGCCATGGTTTCTTCAATAAATCATATTTCAACTTGTTGTCAGATATTCTTGTATTAATATATAAACCAATATCAAGAATTTCATTTAATTCATTTAAATCAGTATTACTATCAATTTTGCTATTATTGATAGTATTGGATGAACAAGGATTAACATCATGTTTTTCAGGCACAGTCACAGCTACTTTTTTTATTAAAAAAATGTAATTATGAAGGTTGTGATGCCATATTTAATAATTAATATTTTGTTACACATGCGACACTTACCGAAACAACCGACGTCCGAAAACAAACTAAATTTTGTTTGTCTGGTTCTCCGGTTCTTCCTAATAATTAACAACCAAATAATAATATCAAGAATTTCGTTTTTAGATTATCGTCGTATATTGAACACAGACTTATGTATTAACTATATAATATTATATATGTATATAGACCGTCGACGACTCGCAGCGGTCCGTTACGACTCACGACGCGTCGTTATCTTGTAGTATTTCATAGAAATCCTGACATTATATAATAATAATAATATTAAATAATATTATTATGATATAATAATAATATTAATAATATGATATAATATTATATATAATACTAGCTTCTGTGTGCCTCGCTGAGGGTGTAATTCGCTTCTAATTTAATATAATAAATAAATTAATAATTTACAATTAATAATTCAAAACATTTTTATGTAGAATTATAACAATCTACCACGGTTACGAATCGTGTGATAATTATAACTTTTGGTAACACGTACGGGTGGAAAACTGAGACGCCTTCGGCGTCAACAGCGTCCGCTATCTAGCAGTCACTGTTTGCACAATTTTTTTCTTTTAGGATTTTGTATTCATCAAAGTAGTCCACAATGAGTAAGAATTGTAATTTGTAATACTTTACCGTTAAAAATTGGAATCAAAATATTGAATGTAATCGTTAAGGGTACCTACGTTGTATAATTTATTTAAATAGCACCTACAATTCTTTTTAATTGTAAAAAAATTAATATACCTAGATAATCATTTCATTATTAGCACTACAGTACCATATAACTCGATTAACACGTGTCAAACATATAAAAAAATGTAAAATAATGAAACAATTAAACAGCAGAGGGTAATAATAGTTATTGAATAGATGGAATAGAATTTAAAAAAGTATTAAATTGCATATAGATATTATAAGTGTCTTCCCCTGAAATAAACCAATATCATATCAAAAGGAAAAAAAGTTATACATTTTAATATGATTTAAAAACTCATCGAAAATGTATAGCTTTTAAAAGTATGGTACATTTAAAAAAAAGTAATAATTAAACATAATTTAATGCTAATATCACAATTTAAAACATTTTTAACATGTTTGATTTCTAATTATCAATCAATATATAGTTCAATCAACAATAATTAAATGAGAAAAAATAAATACTTTTCATTTAAATTACATAAATAAAGAAATAAGCATTGATATGTAGATAGATCTTGTAATAAGCGAATACTTAATGATTAATGTTTATTGCACTATAATGAACATTGGTGTTAGTAGTAATAGTGTAAGAATTTTTCAGTTCCAATTCAGTAAAGCATAAATATAAATATTTTTTGAGTCTTCTTCTGTAACAATCCTATAGCATAATGAAGGGACTCTTTTTGTAAAAAATATGTTAAATACAATTTATTCATAAATGACTCATAATGCTCATTTATGCCAGATGGAATGATCAAAGTTAAAAAGTTATCAAATGCAGTATATTTACAGTAGTCAGTTCAAAGAAAGAAGACTGATATATATTTATTGTTTTAAAATTGTATGCTATATAAATTCATATTGGGCAACTTTGAGTATAGTGTATGAATAAAAGAAAACTATTCCGATAGTATTAATAACACATAATCATTTTTAAGCAAATATTTCTATTATCATACAAAGTTCCAGTAAGATAGGGTTTAATTAAATAAACTATACTAAGACAATAATATTTTAATATAATTTTTAAAAGAAAATGAGGGTATATATAACCAAGCATTGATATGTAGATAGATCTTGTTATAAGCGAATACTTAATGATACATTTTATAGCACAAGAATAGTGTTAGAAATTGTTCTAATTTGATCTAAACTTGAATGCTATAAAATCTCATATTAGACAACTTTGAGTTAATGTATAAATATAAAACGCACTCTATACTGATAGTTTTAATAACACAGTAAAACATAATCATTGTAAAGCAAATATTTTTATAATTATACAACGATCCAGTAAAATAGGGTTTAAGTAAATAAACTATACTAAGACAATAATATTTTAATATTATATTAGGAGAAAAAAAGGGTATTTATAACCAAGCTCTTGGGTACAAAAGAACTACACTCAGGTTCGAACATTTCTCAATCCATTACTCTGCAACCCACTATGAGCAAAGTACACAGTACAGTTTAATATATATTTTAGAAGGACTATATATTTTATAGCATAGTGGAATAAGAGCATTAAAAAATGTATAATATTGTTAACTTTATCTTATTTTTGTCATTAGCACCAATGACATTGAATTTGATTCCGATAATAACAATCAAAATCAAGGCCAATACCAACCATACATTTCGGGAGGGGGGGGGTTGAACCCCTAACCCCCCCCCCCCCTATATACGCCACTGAAATGAACGTACTGTTTCAATGTATCACTAACTGTGGCGCGATTTCTAGCGAGGACCGACCACATAAACCCGTTGTGGCACCACAATTTTGTGGCGACACACCATGTGAAAGCATTATTTAAAAATAATGTATTTTTTATCAGTGGCGCTACTGTGTCTTTTCTGTGGCGACACGTAAAGTGGCCCGTGTGAAACGGGCTTTAGTGGTTGACGTTGCCGCAGAACGCCGCGTCTATAAGTCGCGCTTCTTGTGACGGAACGTATTTTTAAATTGAGGGTTTCATACACGATTGCAATCGCGCCACTATTTTTGTAACTCGTTGGTAGCGCGATTGATCCGTGTAACGAGTTCATTTGTTATTTTATTATCAGTATTTGTTAATCATTCCGAGTGCTATCAATAGCGCTTATATTTTAAAATAATGGAATTTAATTATTTAATTAAAAATTTTGAAGATTTCATTAATAAAATAGAAAACTGGTCCGCTATTTGAGACCTAAAATATGATGATTATAGTAATAAAAACACATAACGTAATGCGTGGAAAGCAGTCATAAGTAAATTTTTACGTTTCTTTTTTTTAATTAATAACATCACCAGCAATAATTCAGTTTCCACGTCCATTTTGAGACTGATGTGGTATGTTTTCGTTTTCTCAAATTGTCTACCGATACACATTCGTAACATCACTAATGGGACGTTCCCACGAGGCTTTAATCACGACAGTCAACCACGCTCTCGTGAAGTACACTTCTGTGTGAACGCATAGTCGTTAAACTTGCTTTCGTGAGGAACGGCGTACGACTCAAGCATGGATAGATCAAACGTGTTTGATTTTCAGTCGTGATATACCGTTCGTGAAGCCAAGATGTCGTCACAGCAACAGGTTTCTGGAATAAATTTACTTATTGTGTTTTTCGGAACACGGAAAAAAAATTCTAAACTTTTGAAGGAATCACCTGTAGCTAAATACCGTAACGTCACCTCTAATTTTGTTTTTGCACTAATTGCTTGTCTCATGTTAGTGTCAGATTTTGAAATAATATTTGTAACACGCGATAAGAGGTATTCAAACTGAAATTCAGTCATTCGCAGTAGGTTTCTATAATCTTCTGGAAAATTGCTTTTTAATTCCATATTAACCAAGTTCGACGCTTCTAACATATTTCTTCGCTGTATCCATTCTCTAACCCAAAAACGTCTTTTTTTTCGTTTTCTTGTAATTGTGTCCTGTAAGCGCTCCATCTTTTTTGCTAAGTAAGTAGCAAAAAACGAACTTAAAAAAAACAGCACAACTTTCAACAACCAGATCATTCATGATCGATGTTTCGATAGTGACTAAACACGAAAACTAGTCGAAATACGAGGCGTGAACGGCATGAACCCCCAACCGTGTGAACGTTTCATCAATTCAAGCTTTCGTGAGTGTCACGAAAGTTGACTAGCGTGGTTGACTGTCGTGATTAACGCCTCGTGGGAACGCCCCATAATGCACTTCTAAGAAGTAGGGATGGGTAATTCATGATTTAATTGATTCAGATAGATGACTGATTCAGTGTTAATATCAAGACTCTCTACCCGTAGGTACCCACATACTAGATAATGTAAGCTGTACTATTTAATATTTATAATCAGAATTACATAGAACAATATTACAAAGATATTTTAAAATGTACGCTGTTTATTTTATTATAATAGATAATTTGTTATACTTAAGTACAATACAATTAATTTACAGGTATTAAAAATTTTAGTTTTCTCATGATAAATTTTCTCATAATCATCCAAAAATTTCGGGTAGGGTTTTATCCCCCCATTCCCGTTAGTACGTCACTGTAGGTAAAGATTATATATTGGGGAGGGGGGTGTGATTTGATATACTTAGGTTATAGTTATTCCTATTACCTAATAATTTATTAACAAGGATGTTGACAATGGGGGGTGTTACCCTCCTTCACCTGCGCCCATGACTGGGAGCTGAAGTCACTCCCGTCCGATCCCACTTTATAGTGATCACGGTCGTGATGAGCAGGTTGATGTCTATCTTTGTTGTCCTTCAGCCTTGATGTTAGCGAGAACACTCATGGACATAAGCTTGGTGCAATAAAAGAAATACGTAATGATGGTCACTCTTGTTCTCCACGTCCACATGCACAGCCCACTCACTGATTTTCCTAAGGGCAGATTGAAATGTGAAGGTTAACCTATGGATACCACCCTTCTTTATGACTACCAGGTCCAGGGACTCCATGTAAGCTAAAAGATCAAATCCTGACGATTTGTAAGATGGTTTCTCAGAACGTCGACTGGTTATCAATGTCACCCCTCCCAGAGGTCAACCCCCTTGCCACAAAACTTCCTTAGATATAATTCATAATCTAGTTCTATAAACTTAATAAATTATAGTTATAAATAATATAAATGAGATAGCGGCATTAAAAAGTATGTTTGTAAGCGAGTAGATATTTTCGGGCGCTGAACGTTCGGTCACATTTACCCAAAAGCCAAGACGTTTGGGTGCAAATAGACACAACATTTGGACACTTAAAAGGTATTTTATAATTTTACCTGGTAAATCAGCGAACGTTTGGGTACAAAATACAAGTTTTCATTTGAGTCTAACCTGGTTTTATCGAATACAAAGTGACAAAGTAATATGTAAGCATTACATTGAAAAAACCGATGTATACAAATGGCTTCAAAGTTTTTTCGGTCTTAGTGGTACATCGTCCGATGAGGTGAACAATGGTTTGGTACCTTTCAGGTCAGATGCACCTGTCCACGCAGCTGAAACATTTACGGATTGTATTCTGGAGAGTTTCGTTGTTGAAAATAGTTCTTTTACGCCATATATGTGGGCAGAAAGTCCATCATTGGATCATGGGGACAATAAATGAGCCTGAAGCATTTCATCGTGACTTTAACAGTCAATTTTGTACAAACTATTCAAATTGTTTTATTATAATACGTTGATGAAAATTCAAGAAGAAACTTATTTAAAGTTATGGAATATTAAAAAAACATAAAAAAATATTTAAAGAAAAGAGGATTCAGATAACGTTGAGTATGTTTAAAAAAAAATACAATGACAACCTCGGTAATGTTAATAGGCTCTAAAAAATAAAATTTAAAATTATAAAAGTACAAAATGTGTATCTAAACGTCAGTACCAAAACGTTGTATTGATTTTAAGGTCTGAAAAAAGTGTACCTAAACGTGTGTTCCCAACTGTTTTTCTGAATGTCAGGTAAAAATATCGTTTTGTGCCCAAATGTGTTACGGCCATATTTTTGATAATAAATGAAAGAAAAAATAAACATTCTGCACAACAAAAATTTAAATTAGAAATTAGAAAACTGATATCAACAAATTAATTACAATGAAAAAATATTACATTAGTTCATAATTTGAATTAAAAAAGTTATTTAATCTTTAAGGTAATTTTTTTAATTAATCCTACAACTTTTGATTTCAGACACATTCTGAATTTCAGTAGAAAGTAGTGAAATTATTTACTATTATGTACTAGTATTTTTTTATTTTTATCAGTGACCTTTGATGAAAATTATTACTTGCGTACCTAGTTAAAAAGTAATCCTTGATTTCATCATATGATTGGTTAAATATTAAAAAAATTATATTACATTTTAATATGTTTACAATTAATAATTTTTAAGCCAGGAAAAATATAAAATTTAGCTGTGGTATAACAAATATTGTAAATAAAGAATCAGTCATTGTTTTAAATAATAATATTCAATAAGCAATTTTAATTGTCATAAATAATTAATAACTATGTAAGCTCTAAAATAAGCAAATGTTCTATAACACCTTGGTTGTATTAAGCCGGTATTACACTGGATCGACATTAGTTGATCGACAATATACTGTGTCCTGTTAAACGTGTTGTCGATTTGTAGATTATTATTACATACGTTCGACATTTATAAAAACTAATTAATTTATTTTTCCGCACCCATATTATCAGTTGAACTTTGGCTATCGTGGGATTGTCGATTCAGTTTCCTTTGATGTTTACCAACTTTTAGTCGATCGACAAGTAAAAATCGAACGGAATTCGGTAGCAAATGTTGAATCAACGTGTCGATCTAGTGTAATACCGGCTTTAAGATTTTAAAGAATAAATAAATCAACTTAAATATAGAAATCACCATTGATGAAATACAGAAATTTCAATCAGTGGTACATGTTATGTTAAGAACAATATACATGGTAAAAACTGAATTTTATCTTATATCCACAATTTTAAAAAACTATGTTCATTATGGAGTTGTTACTAAAAATTATCCATTAATAGAAGAACCTATATTTGTTTTTAATTCATAAATACAATCAAAACAATAGTAACTACTTATTAAAAATTTTCTATGTTATTATTAAATATTTAATAAAACAAAAATCCATTGTTAAATGCTAAAATAGTAGTTTTCTAGGACGGTATAAAACATAATTTAATATAAGGTAAAAATATACAACCTACATTAGGTATGCGAGAAACTTATAGTTTTTGAGAATATAATTATAACTAACCTTATATCAACAACATAATGATACAATATAATGAAAATATAAATTATTTCTAATTTTAAGACTTATAGCAAAAAAAAAAAAAATCAGGTAATTTTAGACAATTTTAGATGAATATACAAAATAATAATTTTTATCATTGAATTTGGCAAAAAATTATCAAATAATTATAATAAAATACTTGAATTCATTTTCAATTTAATTCAAATATTAAATGTTTGTTTTTGATAACTCAATTGTAATTTGGCCTTTAGTTGATTAAATTACAAGTGATTATACTTAAATTAAGAAGAACGCATTATTTAAATAAATATTACACACTTAAACTGATTCAGTAGCACTTTGAAATTCACTCAACGCTTTAATTGGATTTTGTACTTTCTTCTGGGAGCCTTTCCTTACCTTAGCTCTAACTTCTTCTGGTTTTTCTGGCCTTACGAGTGGTTTCTTTTCAGGAGCTTTCATTTTCCAAACAACAAGCTATATAAAAATATAAATTTCAAATTGAAAAAATATTAGTATTGAACAAATATTTAAAATTACTTTTTGTAGATCTGCTCCTTGTCTAGGATATTTTGTACTGGCTACATATGATGATTTAACAGTCAAAACTACTGCATTCATCAAATTTTTAGCAGCTTGAATCAAGGATGTTGCGCTATCCAACTAAAATTAATTCAATGTAAAATGTATAGCATAAAAAATATATAAATAAAAAATAAAACGTACTCCAGATACAATAAGTTCACCACTAATATTTTGCACATCAGCTTTAACTTTAGAAGTGATATTCAACTGATGGCAATACAAAGCAATTCTTTGTAAATAAGCTAACAAATCTTTTTTTGTCGATGATTCTGGACATTGATCAGCAATTTGTCTAGTAAGTTTATCTAATTTTGTTCCAGCTTCTGAAATTTTTTTAGCAGCATTTATAACATCCATAGTAGTTTTTAAAGGACCACGCCCACTAAAAAAAAAAAACACAATTTAATTAATTAATTTTTATGATATCTCATAATATTTACCGTGTAAAATCTGTCATTTCCATCATAATCATACACATATGTTTGGCAAGTACAATAATGTCATTTCCTGTATCATCCCATTTTGCTACTTCACGGTCAAATTTCAATTTTTCACTTCTAAAGAATTCAACTTGTTGGGCGATTTTTTGTTTATCCTCCTCAGTCATCTTTCTCATTGCCTCCTGTAATGAATTATACATACATATAATTCACATATATTTACACACACACACACACATATATATATATATATATATATATATAGATTTACTGAAAAATCTATCAAAAAAGTTAATAATTAATGCATACACGAGCTGTTGTGATTCCACTAATATCTGGATATTCATCCAAAGGTTCCCCAGTATGAGCGCTGGCTGTAAAATAATCAAACAGTAGTTCAATTAGTTATATTCAATTGAGGATTATCAAGATTGTATTTTGATGGGATTAAATTTAGGTTTCTTGAACTTTTCAACTATTACAGATATTTCAATCTGTTGTCATGGTTTCACAAAAATAAAAAAATAAATTTATGCATTAAACCAGTGGTCTCCAAACTATGGCCCGCGAACCAGTTTTAACCGGTCCACAGCACCCATAGGACGGTAAATAAATATAGATATTATAGATAAAAAAATTATTTCAAAAATTATTAAAATTACAATATATATATTATCATTTAAATGTATATCAATTATATTTAAGTATATTGTAGACAATATTTTATAAAAAGATGTAAAGTAAATCTATATTTTCATAAAATTAAAAAATATAATATGTTAATAAACTTTTGGCCCGCTAAGAGCATTTGATATTTTTTGTGGCCCTTGAATAAAAAAGTTTGGAGACCCCTGCATTAAACTTTAAATTATGTAGTAACAGTGGGGAATCAAGTATTATAACTTTTTAAATTTATAACCATTGCAGTTATTTAATTTAAATTTATGTAACTAACATATTTTGAAATTGCCAATTATACTGATTATTATAAAAGCAAACAACTAGAAAATAGTGGTTCAATAGGTTTTATAGGTTGCAAGTATAAAAAGAAATTCTGTAAAAATATCTTTACAAAAAAAAAAAATTAATTTTCATAAAATATAAAATTATCTGTTATGTAATATGTATAATTAATTCATGAAAATATTATTTTTAATTTTAATTGTTAAAAAATGAAATAATACTATCAAAAAACTTACATCTACTACGTGTCTCAACTGTATAATGTTCATCAAATTCTATGTCTTCAGGATCTAACTCTTCATCCGTCTAATAAGTTTAATTCATATACATTTTTTAACTAATATTTAGACCATTATTAATAAATATAATACCCTATTCATGAGAACAGCACGGCGTATTTCTCTCACACCATCATAAACAAGTCTTGAAGCATCAATAAAATCATTTTCATCCACCTCTTTGGGAGGATTTGTTGATAATGCATCTACAGCCAGCTCTACACGTTGAGCAAAGTTGGGCATAACTTTAAAAAAAAATTTTTTTAATTATTTAATTTTATATTTTTAATAAATTGTAAAAAAAAATCTTACCTTGATCACGTAATACCTTAATTGCTTCTAACACACGTTCTGTATAAATACCAGGTTCATAATTATCCATTTCAGCAGCCACTACATTACAAACTCTGGCTGAACGACCTCTAATTGCTCCAGCAGTTCTATCTAATGGGTCAGCAGATCCTTCTTGAAGTGCAAGAACACATTTGTTTACATCCTCCAAAATATGACTTTCTAAAGTTTAATATTATATTATATAAATATTTGAATATTAAATAAGTCAAATTAGTAATACCAGAAACAGCTAAAAAGTCATCAATTGTTGTTATATCATCAACAGCTTCTGTTAGTAATCGAACTTGAGCTTGCCATGCATCTCTGAAGACATCCATGTTGTCAAGTGCTAATTTTGAGCGAGGTCGAAGAGCTAAAACTCTAGCAGCATTTATTACTTGGGGACATAAGTTTTCAATCTGAGCAGCAGCAGTTCGTACCATTTTTACGCCATCTTCATTATTAGACATGCTACACGCAAGATTAGCAACCTAAATCATTGAAAATATATTAATAAGAAAATCACTTTAAAAATCAAAAATATTTTATTTACTTCAACAAGTTTGTTAGCATGTTCAGTAAAAACAAGAGCACATTCTTCAACTTCTTTTTCATCACCTGAATGAGCTGCTTCAATTAATACAAGTAATGGAACACTAGTTTCTAAGAAGCTATAAATTTTAATAAATATTAATTACTTTATTTGATTTTAAAATTTACTTTGTTTTACTTTACCTATCAGACACATGATCTACAACAGCTTTACGTAATTGACGTCTTAAATCTCTAGTTTTACGGCACATATGATCAATAGCTCGTTCCAATCCTTCACTAGTTTCTTTTACACTCATCTATTGAAGAAAATATTCATAATGGTATATTTAAAATCCTAATGTTAACATAAATTAAAAATATGGCATGCCTTACATTTTTTTTTTTTTTTTCATGCAAAATGGAAAAAAACAGTTAGATTAGCTTGTGAAATGTTAACAAAACAATAAAACATGTGAATTATATTTAAAGAAGTTAAATAGATCATATACCAAACAATAATAACTAAAGATTTAATGCTTAAAACTTTTGTGAAAGTAACATACTTATGGTCATTATTTTCAATATGTATCATATATATACTTACAACTTACCAATTAGATATAGTACTTAGGTAGTATATAGTAATTATATTATAATTATAATATATGATAAATACTAGGATTGGTAATATACATATATAAATCAACTAAAACAGATAATGTTTCATTTTTGAAATTCACTTTTAAAAAATTAAAAATATTTCCTATTTCAGATATTGAGATTTTAATTTTTATACTAGATAAAAAATGATATATGTTAAATAAGTTACAAGAAAAATATTTTTCTACTTAATTTTCTTTTCTAATTTTTCTAATTTATCTAAATAGAAAATAATAAAAAATTGCTATAGGTACAAAATATAATATATATATTATTATACTGATATAAAATAAAATTTAAATATTGCCAAAAATATTTAAAATTTTATAAATATCACAAGTACAATGAATGTACTATAAATACGTCCACAACAATATAATGATAATTATTAATAATAAATTAATAGTTTCACACTTGTCTATTTATAATTCATATTTCCTTTTTTTACAGTTAATTTAAATTATAAATGTGTTTTTGTTAATAAGTGATTTTTTTTTTTATACGGTACAAAACATATGTAATTATGTGATATATACTATACGTTTTATATGTACATATAATACGTGTTTTATACTATACTAAATTATATGTTTCAACCCTGATAAATACCTACTATGTATAGTAAGATAAAATAGTATTTAGAATATATATTATATCATTAATTAATTATCAAAGGTCATCATTCTAGAAAATGTTAGTTAGTTAAAAAAGCTATAAAAGTATTATTTTTTGAATAAAATATTATGAAGAGATGATAAATTAATTGTAATTTATTTTTAGTTAATTTAAGCTGAAATAATATTAATAATAAGTAATAATAAGAATTGTACAAGTATTTATTACATTTTAACTAAAAAACTTGAACTTCTAAGAGAATAAAATAAATATTTGTCTCAATATATATTATTAAATTATTTTGATATTAATCTAAAATATTCTCAAATGTTCTCTATTATTTAATTTTGAAGCAATGAGTTATACTTAATACTTTCTATTAGTCTATCAAAAATGCATTAAAATATAGAAAATGTCAACATTCATAATAAGTTAGTATTCCGTTTACATTTTTACATATACAATGTGATCATGATTCACGGTAACACTTAATATCTCAGGTGGATTATCTTGTATTGAAGTGAATATTTTAGAGGGCCTAGGGGTACATAAATACACATTTATTCATGCTTTTCAAATTTTTAACACATATGGTGTGCGCATGTGCAATACAACTTATTTTTTTTTTAAATAGAAACACTATTTTTTTTTTTATTTGTTTAACATTGCCTAAGAGTCAGTGGTGAGACAAGTCCTTAGCAAGGCGAAAGGAATAAAAATCAGTGATAAACAGCTTGCAATTGTAGCGTATGCTGATGATCTAGTGTTAACTACAGAAAATGAGGAAAGTCTAAAACAATTCGCAAAAGAACTAATAAAGATAGGGGCAGAAATCGGTCTTAGTGTAAATGAAGAGAAAACAAAATACCTAATATTGTAAGGGAAACATCACACGGCAAGAAATTTAGAAATAGAAGGTTATTTATTTGAAAGAGTAGAACACTTAAAATACCTTGGAGCGTGGGTGAATGAAAACGCGAATAGTCACGAAGAAATAAAAGAGAGGTTGATAGCAGCAAACAGATGCTACTTTGGACTATCAACACTTTTCAAATCAAAATTACTCTCAAGAAGATCAAAGATAACATTGTACAAAGTTTTAATCAGACCCATAGTACTATACGCATGCGAGACATGGGCAACCACCAAAACGGATGAAAATAAAATAGGTGTTTTTGAAAGGAAAATACTCCGACAAATTTATGGACCAAAAAAGAAATGATGTAGGTGAGTTTGAAGTCAGGACAAATGAAGAGTTAAGAAGGTTATTTGGAGAAGCCAATATTATAGGAATTATAAAGAGTTATAGATTAAGATGGGCAGGTCATGTTTGGAGATCGGAAGGAATACTGGGGAACATAACGAGATGGAGACCGAACACGAAACAGCCCAGAGGATGACCCAGACAACGGTGGGCAGATAGAATTAAGGAAGACCTCAGAATAATAGGGATAGAGAATGGAGAAGAAGTGTCAAGGGACAGGGAGAAGTGGAGGGATGTTGTTGCTGCGGCAATGGACCTTAATGGTCTTAAAAATGCCTAAAAAAAAAAAAAAATTTTTTTTTCTACATTTTAGGATAGATTTTTTTTTTAAGCATCTTTTGTCTTAAAAGTTTTTTTCTAGTTACAAAATTGACCAAGTTAGAGTAAGTCAAAATTTGAATATAGACATAATTCATGTTTAATAGAATTTCCATTTAAAACCACTGGATGTGCAAAATAAATATTTAATTTACTTTATATGTTTATAAATAATAATTTAATAATACTATAGGTCACCAAAATGAATATCTAGAGTATGTGATAATTTTTGATTAGTAAAATCCTATAATAACGATTACAGTCTTCTTCTCCTTCTTCTTCTGCCTCACCTTCCTCCCAACTATTTGGGGTCGTTACTATTGTAACGATTACAGTCTTAACTATTTTTATAGTGGAATTTTATTTTATTTTTCAATATCTCTAATAATGATAAGATAATCAGATAATGTAATTATTAAGGTATTTAGTTTGATGAAAAATATAATTTTACTTTTATTCTATAACTAGACCCGAACCAAAGTGTTATCCATGAATGGTTATTAAGTGCTTCTTAACATTTTTAATTGTTTTAATATAAATAATGCTGAAAAAGTTGAGTAAGTTTTAATTTATGGCGAATGTCAACGTAATGCACGTTTAGCTGCTAGGACGTATGCCGAACAATACCCAGAAAGATACCATCCACCTTATAATTATGTTCTGCGACTTCTACAAGGATTAAATCAGGAAGGAAGATTTCCTGGAAAACAAATCAACCAACAAAAGCGTAGAGCAAATATGTTTAATGAAAATACTGAGTTACAGGTACTAGCACACATAAGAACTAATCCTCGTTTGTCAATTAAACATGTTACGTGCAAAATTGGAGTATTACATAACCATATGATGCCCAAAAAATTCTAAAAAAAACCCAAAATGTACCCATATAAAGTTGATTTTGTTAAGTAATGCATTTGCGTGCAGGAGATTCTGATCAATGTTAAATTTCATAATAACCCTTTAATTGTCAATCATATTCTCTGGAGTGATGAATCAAAATTTACTGACAGTGGCATTATGAATAAACAAAATTGTCGATACTGGGATGACACTAACCCACACTGGTTACTTGAGAATAAATTTCAAACGGTCTGGGAAATTAATATATGGTGCAGGTTAGTTGACGGAAAGCTAATAGGACCGTTCTTTTATGATGGAACACTTAATGGTAGACGATATCTTAATTTTTTAACCAACGAGATACCGAGGCTGCTGGAAGATGTTTCGTTAGAAATATGAGAACGTATATTTTTCCAACAATATGGAGCACCAGCCCACAATGCACTTATTGTTACACGACAATTAAATCAAATGTTTCCGAACAGCTGGATTGGTATTTCGCGTCTTTTCTTGGCTTACACGATCCCCAGATTTAACGCCATTGGATTTTTTTTATGGGGATATTTGAAGACTGTGGTTTATACAGATCCACCAGTCAATCTTCAGGACTTAAAAAACAAAATACAGGTGGCATGTGATATTTTAAGAGAGGACCAAATCAAGGCAGCAACTTCGACTGAAATTTTGCGGCGACTTGAATTATGTTTAGAACATTATGGCGAAAACTTTGAAAAATTCATAAGATAAATTTATTTAATATTATTTTATTTTACATAATTATGCCTAAATTAAAATTAACTTTAATAATTACATTATCTGATTATCTTATCGTTCTTAGAGATATTGAAAAATAAAATAAAATTCCACTATAAAAATAGTTAAGACTGTAATCGTTATTAGAGGATTTTACTCTAGATATTCATTCTGGTGACCTATAGTATTATTAAATTATTATTTATAAACATATAAAGTAAATTAAATATTTATTTTGCACTTATTTTATTACATCCAATGGTTTTAAATGAAAATTCTATTAAACACAAATTATGTCTATATTCAAATTTTGACTTACTCTAACTTGGTCAATTTTGTAAATAGAAAAAAACTTTTAAGACAAAAAATGTTTAAAAAAAATTAAGTTGTATTGCGCATGCGCACATCATAAGTGTTAAGAATTTGAAAATCATGAATAAATGTATGTATCCCCTAGGCCCTCTAAAATATTCACTTCAATACAATATAATCCACCTAAGATATTTAGTATTACCTTGAATCGTGATCACACTGTATATACATAAATAAATAAATTGTTAATCATGCAAAGCAGGGATACAATTTTTTTTAAATGTATAATTATTAGTTCTAAAATTATCCTATAAATATAATATAATATGTATAATATAAACTAAATTATAATAAATAAGTATCTATAAATAAATAATAAAATTATGAAAAACTAATATCTACTATAATTATTATTTTCATACAAATTATATTTATATAAATTGAGTATTTAATACTCTATTTGATTCATAAAAAAAAAGAATATCCATGCATTTTTCATTTTAATACCAGTGTGAATTCAAAGTGATACAAAAATGAATAGCAAAATTCAACTTCTAAAGGAAAACACAGATTAGTGAATAACAATAAGGTGATGAGGGTTTAATTTAAAAATAAAATTATATAACAGTGATTGAAGGGTACAAAAAATAGGTTTTTTTTTTAAATTACTATATATTCTATTTTTTTTTAAAAATGCAAGAGTGAACAATTTCTTTTGGTGAGAACCATACCCTTTTTCCGACCCTTTGGAGTTGCAGTTGCTGCAAACACCAACACAAATATAATATTCCTTAATATAATGAATAATTTATAAATATACAAAAAAATTAATTAAAATTAAATAACTTAGAATTATTTACTGATTAAATAATAACTTACATTAGACATATATTCAGAGAGCAAATCTTGCAAAGCTTGACGTACAGCATTGCATTCTGCAACAATTCTTTCTCTACGTTCATCACGCGTACATGAAGAATCAGCCATTAAGGCAGCTCCACTGATAATACTTTCAAGTCGTTCTTCTAATGAAGGACGAGTCCGTACTTCATTATAAACAAGAGGATCCATTACCATTCTTTCCTGAAACATTAAACATTTTGTTATTAAAATTTGTTTTATTTTATCAATGTATAAATAAAAAGTCACATGAATTTTTTTCTAATAAGGAAATATTATAAATTTATAATAGATTAATTAACACATAAATATAATTAGTTTAGTAGTTAGTAATTTTAATTAAAAAGTTAGCTCAAAATTTATTGGAATTCTAGTTATGTAATTAAAATCTAAAATCTCTTTTAAATTACATCAAAATCATCAAGTGCAGCAGCCAGTTCTCCAGGACCATCATAAATTTGATTGCCATTATCATTCATTGCTGCAGATCGACCTTGAGCAACATCACTTATAGTATTTACAGCTTCACAGACTTGTTTCAACACAAAATCACGATTAGCTTTAGCTGCAGCAAGCTCTGGATGTCTTACATAAACCTAAAAAATACTTTTATATAATTTCTATACAATTTGTACAATGTATATTTTACGGGTTATGTTAACACTTGGATAAAGTCGATATTAGTCAGATAATACAATATTAGCCATATTTATCATTAGTCTCCATGAATAATATTAAATGTTAGCTAATGTTATCATTAACCGGGTAATATCATATTAGCCAAGAACTTTTGGATAAGGTCTTAACGATAATAAAAATGTTTCATACATGAAATAAAATAATTTTAAATTATTAACAATATTAAATATATTTAAGAAACTTGCACCCTTGCAGTCAAAGAACAAAATTCAATGTTGAATTCTTATACAAGCTCAGTACAAGACCTTTACAAATACCACGCTTCTACTACCCATCTCTTAAAAAACAAAAAAAAAAAAAATGAGACTCCTGGAGACAATTCTGTTCTAACCTCAATCCTACATCAACTTAACAATCTCTCTAGTCTACAGCCAAAAATCTTCCATAGATGTGTCTAATTAATCTCACGACCCCACAACGATGATTGATTCGAGGATTTCTGTTCCAAAGTTGCACACTTTGTTATGTGCCCTCTGAATCAGAATCTACCTATAATTATCAAACATATCCCACCATCACTCCTTCTGATAACTGTCTCAATGTACCTATACCTATAAATGAATTAAACTGCAATCTCCTCTCGCAAATCATTTGCTTCCGGCATGGACAAGATATCTCCTTTAATGTTACAAAATTCACCAACTAATGCACAAGACCTTCTCCTTTCAATCATAAATAATTTAATCAATTACAAAAGGATCCCTGTCTCTTGGTCCTATTTTAAAGTTATCCCAATACCTAAAGTAAATTCAATTTCAGCTTTCAGACCTATTTCTTTATCCTCAGCCATATGTAAAGTATTTGAGTATATACTTAAAACTAAACTTGACTGGTGGTTAAAACCAAATTCTATTTTACATAATAATCTCTATGCCCACTGTCTTGCTAAATTTACAGGCAAAATCTATCAGTCTTTTAATAACCGCGAATCCCTCATTACAACATTCATAGACATCCGTGATGCCTTTGATTCAGTCAATATTTCTTTATTACTCTCTCATCTTAAAGCGCTAAATCTTCCGTTTTTTTTTGCTAATCTTGTATCACTTTTTTTCTCCAAAAAAAGATTATTTTTCTTCTTGATATTCTAGTCCATCACCAACGTATGCTTCACCAGAACTGGTCTCTCTCAAGGTAGCTGCTTTAGCCCAATTTCATTTAACATTTATACGCCCTTCATTGTAAATTAATTACAAACACTGGAGACCAATTGTTTGGTTTATGCCAATGATATTGTTATCTATATTCACAATCAGAATATTGATCTTGCAGCTGTATCACTCAACAAGACACTAAAATCACTAAATAATATCCTATTATCTTCCTTCTTTTCAATTGCACTGGAAAAATACAAAGCTCTAATTTTTACTAGAAGACGTTACAACAGCTACCCAGTTATTAAAATCTATGATTATATAATACCTTTTGTAAATAATTATAAATACCTAGGGATAACACTAGACGCTAAGCTCTGTTGGGTACCCTTTCTTGAAGAACTACAAACATTTTCATTTCGCTGATCCAATTTTCTTAGACTTGTGACCAACACATGGTGAAGTTTTTACCCTACATCTTTACTTCGCATATTTAAATCAGTTATCAAAATATATCAAAATTAGTTTATGGGTATATTTTCTCAGTTTCAGCCTCTAAGACACACTGTTCTAAACTCAACAATCTACAAATTTCATGCCTCAGGTTTATATTGGGAGTTCCAATATCCATCCCATCCCTTGCCATTGAAGTTGAAACTACTTGCCCACCTTTACACATTAGATGTAGGAGTCTCTGGTCATACGGAGATCCACAGTAATGAGACCACAGACTTGCTATCGAAATCTACATCCTCCTTATGCTGCTCCTCATCTAGCGCAATTCCCTGGACAGACTTTTGCCCGATTTTAAAGAATAGCATAAATAAATTATGGCTCAGCTATTGAGAAAACCTCCCTCCACACTTTTCTACTTGGTACAGAGA
Source organism: Sipha maydis (assembly GCA_034509805.1). Taxonomy (NCBI): domain Eukaryota; kingdom Metazoa; phylum Arthropoda; class Insecta; order Hemiptera; family Aphididae; genus Sipha; species Sipha maydis. The sequence goes on from JASXSY010001108.1 coordinate 54,871, forward strand.
TATTATGCCATCAATTTCTTCTCTATCATGGTTCCACAAATCAAAACTGTCTCGCAAAAATAAATCCTCTTTTTTCCGTCTGCGCTTTGGATATACTTTACTCCCCTCACTCTCGTTTAAACTTGGGCTAAATGATTCCTTTCTCTGCACTCTCCATAGTTCTCCCGAAACTTGTGATATCATGCACATATATTTTAATTGCCTATATATTGCTTCTCAATGTATAATCTTTCTTACTCTATAAAATTATTTAAACATACCAGCTAATCCTCAATCTGTTCTTTCCTGTAACTCTCATTCCGTTTGTTGTTAGATACTTCTATTGTATTGTTGTGATTCCATCATATTATTAATATTAATTTTTTGTATTTTGTATTATAAAACTTATGGTTAAACTTAGTTTTAATTGTTTATACTTTAGTTTTTGTAATTTGGTACTTTTAGTACTAAAATATTTTGGTTCTTCTTGTCTTCATTTCTATGCATTTTATTTAGTTGTATGTTTACTGTTAAAAGTTTTTGATAATTGTCGAAACTGATGGTAATATCAAGTTTACTTTAAAAAAAAAAAAAAAAGTGTTATCCTTTATTATTACATGGCATATTTGTATGACATTTTGAATAGCACAAAATTTATGATTTATGAAATAGATGATTTATATTTGCATCGATTGGTGTCACATTTTCCCTTACATGGACATTTTTTGTATCCTTGACCACCACTATATACCTATTGGCTGTTATTACCTACATATCTAAAATACTAGTCACATTAGTTTTTCACTTTATCGTTTAGATAAATTGTTAGTTAAAATAAGATAAGTTATTATACTTTATTATAAAGATTGTTAACTAAAACTCTTATCCATTCTATTTAATGAATACATTTTCAATTTCAACATTATTCAAAACTGACTGATTAATGTCAACATTATACGGATAATATTGATATTTTGTGTTTATGAGGAAAAATTACACTTGAGACAAAAGATATGGTTAAATTTCGACTTTATCCAAATGTTAACCTTACCCATACTATATATATAAATTATAGTTTTACTTTAGAAGCAGTTAACAGCATTGTGGAATGTTTTTTTAGAATTGCCCGGGCAGCAGCTAGATCATCTCGTAGTTGTGGATCTTTTAATTCTTGTTGGCGTTTTGCAGCTTGACTCATAAGTTCACTAGCACTACGACCAAAAACTTTAATATTGTCAAGGAGTTCTGCTTGACTCGAAGCATTTTTAACTTTCTCTAAATCATCTTCAACCTAAATTTACATTTTTCATATTATATGAATAAAAATATACAATCAATGTATAATAGTAATATATGGGCTTAAGATTAAAATAAAATATAATAAAATCAATAACCAGTAATACCGCAAAATATGAAATCTTGAATATAAATACAAAACATCTAAACATACAGACTTCTTTAAAACTTCAAATATTCAAATATCTGATAAATTGTAATTAGACTTCTTTAAAACTTTAATTAAAATTTATCAGATATTTGAATCATTATATATATCCAAATATATAGAACTAATAAAAGCTCAAATACTTCAATATGAAAAACATTGTGTTAATGTAGGGTTGCCATAAAAGTTCAAGTACTGACCGGGACATTTACAAAAATAATTTGAACAACCTTTTTTTTTTTTTTCTGAATATTAAAATTTAGAATACATACGAAAATACAAAATCACGATAAACGAGAATATAGACATCACACGACGTTGGTTAGATTCGAACTAATACAAACTCAATGCATGTATGTTGACTGACGAAGTGACGCCCGATGGTGTATCATACTAGTATTTTTGTATGTTCTATATTTAACTAACCATAATGGCATAATAGCACCACAGAATAGATAGCACAGTTCAATTATTATCAGTGAAGATAAGTTAGGAGTTTCCGGCGTGAAATTCATGGTTTTAGAATACAAATATAATTTTTATAAAAATATAATTTAATATATTATTGGTACTAATATTATTTACACATAATCAGGACTTTTGTAGGGTCTAGTGGGACGACCGGGACCGAAGTTATGAACTGGTGACATGTCCCGGTTAACCGGGACGTATAGCAACTCTATGTTAATGTAATCTTTTGAATAAAACTAATAAGACTATGATTATCTAACTAACCAAATATTATTTAAAAAAATAATTTAATATAATTCATAGATATAAAAAAAGTTAATAAAAATCAATAATATTAAATGATTATGATATATATATATATATACTTACAACAAAACCTACAGAATAAATATATTCATAACCACCTCATAATTTTTAATAATATAACAGTATAAGTTAAGAAATACATAATTGCTTGATTATGGATTTAATTTTTCCAAAACTCAATTTTAATGAAATTTAATGTAAAGACACAAATCATCAGTTCAAATCACATACAATTCAAAAACATTTATCTATCAAAATGATGGATTACTATTATTTTACTATAATTTTTCAGATTAAAAATGAATACTTACAACTCTTAAAGACTTTAGTAATAAATGTACATCAACCATATCTGCAAGTATAAGTAGGCGTGTTACAGCTGATAATAGATTTCTTGCAGCTCGTACCATATTACTACGTTTGGCTGAAGCACAAGGGTCTTCAGCAAATTCTCTAGCAGCAATACTCATAGCATCTCCTATGAAAAAATAAAATAGTAATTAGAATAAATTATAGACTAAATAGAGGACGTCCCGATGACCTCTTAATGTAAATTTACATAACTAAACCACCCTAAGTAAATTTGTTTTAATTATATTGTAATTATATTATAAATAACTAATTATTGTAAAAAAGTTCTAAATAAACAGTTATATACTTGGCATCTAAATATAAATAAATTTTATTATTTTAAATAAAAATGTATACAATCTACACATGAAAAATACAAAGGGTTCCTATTTATACAAATAATATTATTTTGCATGGATTTTAAGTTTCCTTTTAGCATTAACTAAAAGTAATTTTGATGATAGTTCTTAGATTAAAAGGTTGAAACAAATAAAGAATCTTAATTTAAATTTTCTAGTATTGTTTTGTAGCTTCTCTAAAAAATGGCATATGTGGATTAATGTAAATAATGACATTAGAGATACACGGAAAGAGTAATTCTAAAATATAAAATAATTATTAATGATCAAAGACAGTATACATACATATTAATTTTTAAAAATTTTAAAATTCTTTCCATTTTCATTCACACATAATTCCAAACAAAGTTTTCAATTGGTTTTATTATTGGTTTAATTAAGTATTTAACATATTCCAAACCTTTAACAATTAATATTAAATATTATACATTAATTAATTTACCAGTTTTTCGAACTTCTTCAACTGCAGCTAACATTTCTTGTTTTATATCAGGATTTTCATAAGCAATTTGTTCACCAACTTCAATAAAATTCTCAGTAGCTTTTTCTACAGCAGCAACTAGAACGTGAGCTCTTTTCGAGCGTCCTTTTTTCTTACGTGAAGTACCTTTTGTATTCACCAAAGTAGTGACCTATAAGATTAATAATTTAATAATGTTATACAAGTATATTTAATAAAATCAAATAATATTTTTATAGAACTTACTTGTAATACTAAAGGTTCTAAAGTTTTCTCCACAGACATGGTACGTATCTCTAGATTTTTCGGGTCCCATTTAAGAGTAATAGGACCAAACTGATCAGTCATTTTTTAAATTATTTTCTTAACTACAATTAATATAAGTATAAATTAAATATTATTTGAAACGTAAATTTTAATATCTAATGTAATGTTACAATCCAAGTTATGACAAATACTAAAAAACCGACGTCGATTTATAGGAAACGAACTAATCAGCAACGATGATATCATCAATGAACATTCTTTATACAATAGTCATCAACTAACATATACATAATAACAATGTACGAAAAGAATAATAAAATGTTTACATTATTTCTCCAAAACTGATAAGTAGACACCCATACAAACGGTGAGTCATCGTTGCATCCATTTTGTTTTTATTTCCAAAGACATTATAAATAGGTGGAACTTTTCTAATTTTAAATTTTAATATATTTTATTTTATTACATAACATTATTCAAATACTATGGAATATACCTGAAGTCTAAGAAATATGAGGAAACAAATTAATTAATACTCGAGGTTAAAAGTTTGACTATAAACCTTAAACCAAACATGATTGTTGAATTTAAAACGCAATATTATATTTATGATTTCACTACTTATAGATAATAAAATAATTTTCCTTAATTTAAGTATATGATTAAGTTGCCTCTTTTTTTTTAAGCTCTATGCTCAATAGGGCAATAATTAAATAGCTGATATTAGCTAATAACACTAAGAACTAGAGACTTTATAATGAATAGAATATTCAGGCTGAATGATGCGACCGAGTTGTAAAATCATGCCATATGTAATAATATCAACACTAGTAAAATTGTAAATCATCAATATATAACCATATTGATATAGTTTCTATGTACTTCATTATGGCATATTACACAACACACACTATAATAAAATTAGCCACGGTTGATTGCTGGAACTACTACATTTTATCATATGTTTGATACTCAATGATTACCACCAAATATGAATGTGAAATTAGAAATTATCATAGATAAAATGAACTGAGTATTTAAATTAAAATTTATATTCCCAAGCAATTTTCTAGTTAATACTGATAGCCTATTTATACTTTAATAGCAACTGTATAAAAAAAAATACATAACCACTTTTTTGAATTATAATAACAACTAATAAAATATTGTAATTTAATTGAATTCATTATTAGTTATAATTTTTATAAAGCTATAACTTAAAGGACTTAAGTCCCACCAAACTATAAACTAAGGTAATATTTTTGAAAATAAAATATATTTTAATAATAGGTCAGACATGTGGATATACCTATTATTATATAGGTGTACTATATAAAATATAAATTACTCATTTTTAATATGTAAGAAAATGCAAAGAAAATGCATTTAAGTTTAATATTAAATGCAAATATATAGGTATTTATAAGAAGTGTTATAATGGGTAAAAGGTAAAATGAATACTACATTTATAATTTATTTTAATTTTAATTTATGGTAAAGTTTAAGTACTTTATAATAATAATAATAATAATAATAATAAAAAAAAAAAAAATCATTAATTTATATAAATTAATAAAAACATTCAAGTATAAAGTAAGTAGTAATAATTATAATAAGTCATCTTAGCTAATGGTTTAAGTCTTAGTATTTGTATAAATATTTACTAAAAATCTATCAGAGTTAAAATTAATATGACAAATTACTATAAATAATTGTAATTAAAAACCTTTAAATAATAAATATATCAATAGAAATACATTTATTTGCATAAGGCTTTGTCAGTTTAAATATTGTAAATATTTAATATGTAAATATTTAAAATTAAAAAGTAAGTTAATTAATAATTGCTGAAGAAACCATTTGATTAACACCGCAAGATCCATCACCTCGGTAAAGCAGGTAGTATCCCTAAAACAAGTATTAAATCATTATGATTCATACTTATTGAATAATATATTAAAATAATTCAATAACACAAAAAAAAAAAACAAACAAATTTTGAACTATTTTTTTTTTTTAGTTTTTAAAAATAATGCAAAAAAATATGACAAAAAACTGCTAAATATATCTAAATTTTAGCAGAGGTAGTTATATTTTATGATTATACATAATAAATCAGTCAATCAAACCTGGTTCTACACTTCCAACACATCATTTATTTTATTAAAACAATGATAATAAATGACTGAATAAGATTTTAAATTGTTTCCCAACTTTTTTTTCACATCAAAGCTATGATCAAATTCTGATCTTTAAAAGTATTATAAAAAAAAGACTTGAAATAGATTTATAACCCAACAAAATAATGAAAATAAAAATATTCTTTACTTTACTAGAAACTTAAAAAATGAGTTCATTATTAATTAAGTAATGCTATGGGCATTAATTTTAACAAGCCTGTTACCTGAATTCCCCATTTGTTACCCCAACTATTTTTAATAGTCCAAAATGGTAAAGTCGCATTTAAATAAGGATACTCTGAAAAAAAATAATAAACCATATTACAGTATATTTATATTTAACTTACTTTTTCTCCCCATCCAGATCCCCAACTATTTTTTATCAACCAATATGGTAGATTTTTATGAGTATATTTTGTTTCTAAATCAAAAGTATTACATTTTAACATTAAATATTATGAAACTTTAACACTTAATTTGTAATAAAATGAATTTAAGTTATTAACTATTATATTACTATATTATAAGATAGAATATCTTTATCTTACTATGAACTCCATATCCAACAATTGTAACACCATGATCAAGTGATTTAGGGCTGCATAATGCATGAATTGGATGCGATACTCCTCCCATATAAAACTACAATAAAAAATGAATTAGTAATCAAAGTAAAAACTGATTGATATTAAAAATGTGTTTAATCATTTCTATTAATAGATTAATAAAATAAAAAAATTAATTTTAAGCATAATAGTTAAAAATTTGTGAATATAAATAAAAAATAATCATTGTAAAATGTGTTGATTACTTGCTTTACTTAAAACAGGAAGTTGAGATTTTAATAATATTTTTATCATACCTGCATAGCATTTGCATTAACTCCAACTGAAAGAGGTCCATGTTTAAATAAAAATTGGGCTATATCTTCTTCATTTGTAGATACATTCACAGCTTTAGATATTGATACTTTCAATTCTTTTTTTTTTAACTGACAACCTTTACGATCTGCATGAGCTTCATATGGATAATCAGACTCTGTTTCTAAACCCCCTAAATTTTCAACAGCTTCAAATGCTTGAGTCATTAAACCACCACCACATCCATTATCCAAATCATCACAATCAATCAATTCTATAAAAACAGAGTTATTATAACTAAGATAAACATATTTAAGTGCAAAATTAGTTAAATAACCTTGTTCTGATAGAGATAAAAGCTCTCCAGATTTCAAAGCATATTGTCCTTCAATATTAGCAATGGCTGAAAATGCCCAACAAGATCCACATGATCCCTAAAATTACAATATTTTATACTATGACATCAAATATTGATCATTAATAAAATATAAAATGAACAAATTTTTAAGTGATTTGCATAGGTAACAGACCATACATTCTTATCAAATACATTTTATATACATGTTAATATTTTTTAAATAATTATTTGAGTTACTTTTAACTACTTGCATTTTTTTCTATTTAGTACATTAATTAATAAGAAATTTTTATTTATTTATTTATTTATTTATTTATATATTGATTAATATTTATTCAAGATAACATTATGAGTCATTAAATACCTGATTTTTAACTGGTGTAACTGCATTGTGATCCCTCCAATCAAATTCATCAGGAATAGAGGCACCATATGGAATTTCTGCCATAGGTAATGTTTTTATACTTGTCATCGATGGATTCAACCCCAAGTACTTTTTCTTAAATTCATTTTCTATTAATAAATAATCATTAATTTTTAATAATAATTATAATAGTTTTTAATATAATTATTGTTTTAACTTATACTGTTTATTACAATTTTCAAATATTAAATAAAAACTACATTTACTTCAACAAAAGGACTTTAATTTTGTAAACTAAAATATACTAAAATTTCAATTATTTTCATAATAGAATATATTAAGATACATTTTTAATATATGAATGTTAAACTTATAGCTTTAAAAATTGAGAAAAATTATTTAAACCATTGTTTAGTTCATGTACGAAGGCTCGAGGACTAGTGTCAAGATTTTCAGTAGAGTAACAAAAAATTTTAACGTAGGAGTTGGTGTGTATCAGAGGTCGGCTTGGAGGCCTTGTTTGTTTTCTGAACCACGAATGAAGTTACAAAAAAGATACAAGGTAATATACCATGGTATTGATATTTGCTGATGAAGTAATTTTGGTAGGAGAAAATCTGGATGAAGTTAATAATAGGTTGGATGAGTAGAGATTATCTCTTGAAGGAAAAAGATTGAGAATAAGTAGGAATAAAACAGGGTATATTGAGTATGACTTTGGAGGAAGATACCAAAAAGTTAAAGATATAAGACCAATGACAATAAGCAGTGATGTGATAGGCAAAGTAGAGAACTTTAAATATTTGGATAATTTAACAGAATAAGAGTATTGGGGAAATAAGAATGCTTAGATGGATGAGTAGAGTGACAAGAAAAGATAGAATAAGAAATAAATATGAGAGATAGTATTGGTGTAATTTCAATAGTGGACAAGATGAGAGAAAATAGACTTCAGAGATTTGGACATTTAATCAGACAAGAGGAAACAAAACCAATAAAAAAAGTTATGAAAATAAATATTGAAGATAAAATAGGAAGACCAAAAAGAGATGGTTGAACACAATTGAAAATTATGAGGGTTGATGGTGTGTAGAGAATGTAGAAAAATTCGAGACAAGTGGAAGTTTAGGACCATAGTGATCGATCACAAATAGTTGGGAGAAAAGTGAAAGAGAAAAAAAAGAAGTAGAAGAAGAATTGTTTAGTTAATGAACTGATTATTTATGTACTATTAGATTTTATATAAATAATAGGGAGACAAAATATATTCAGATTTGTTCCAACAGAGTATATCAATAGAAAATACTAAAACAAATTATTATAGTAACTTATAATTTAATAATAATTTAATAGTTTAAGTTTGATGCTATTCTAAAATTTATTACTTGCACCAGAAATTATAACTGTTAGTTAAACATCATATACGTATACAAATTACTTGTTAGATCTGAAAATTGTGTAGCTCCATAAATAGCAGTTCCTTGTTCATTATCTTGTAATAATTTTACTCTTTTCATATTGGCAGCAAAAATACGAAATCTTTTATTTTTTTCTTCAAGACTAGAGTACAGCTTATTATGTACATTAATAAAGTCTTCAAATTTAGTCATTAAATGGAATCTATCATCAAAATTAAGTTTTGTTGTTTCTTTTGCCTGAATAATTAATAATCATATTAATTACAAATTAATCTATTTATTCTATAATATAAGATGGAAGTATAAATTTATTTTATTGTAATAAATAAAAAACCAATATCTTGTTTTCAATTCTATATAGAAAAAATAGACAACTATTATAGACCCAAGGGTCTTACACTATTTTTTTTCCAACTCATATTACATTTTTAAATGTCTAATTTAAAAATAAAAATTACTTCAATATTAGAAAGTAAATATTACTTAAGAAATAATTTAAAGTAATAACCAATTATCAATTAATATTATTAGTTATTTTCTTTATAAATTTTTTTTTTTTTTTTATAATTTGATTGATCAACAAGATTTTATAGGACTAAAAATATGCCTCACAATAACTTTTCCCCCCCCTACCAACATAGTGATGATCTCTCGGTATCATTTAACTCTAGTGAAAAGTATTAATGACTTATGTTATAAAATTATGTTATGTTTATAAAATAACAATAAAATAAATTAAATAAATACTAAAAGGATTAGTAAAAGCTGTAAAAGACTTGCTTTAATGGCACATAAAGCAAAAAACAAAGTAAATATTGAATTAAATGAGAATTATATTATACATATACATAATATATGTAAATAATAATAAATTATAAAATCATAATACGAAGGTAATATAAGTTCAGTCATATGACAAAATGAAAGGGAGGAAACAAATATTTTAGTTGGTGTTAACTATTTAATTATAATGGTAGAAATTTAAATAAATACCTTAAAATTTATTTAAATAACTAAAAATATAAGTTTAAATAATATTTCAAACAAATTATAGCTCACAGAATTTGTTATATCTACCTTAGACTTGAAATGTTCATTACAACTCATATTTGATATAGTATTGTTTTTCAACCATGGTTGTTCCCATACATTAATATTACATATTTTACATTTCTATAAAAAATATAAATATTAATTTTTAAAAAATGTACAATAACTGATAAAAATTGAAAAAATATTAAAATTTTTATTGTATTTTAAAATAAAAAAATTTTCAACTGTTGATAAAATAAAAATGTAATAATTATGAGTTTTTTATTTCACCTTCTCATCATTTTTCCTAGCAGAATTCTCACATATTTCCAATTCAATATTGTACATAATTCCAGAAACAATCTGTAATATTAATTTATGCATATTAATTATTTAATTTCAATTTAATACAACTATTTATAAACATGAAAAAATTATGATAATACTTGTTCATCACCTGTTTAGAAGCATTTATAATTTTTGATAATATATGTGATTTTCTAGATCCTTCTTGTTGATTAAATGATAATAAAGCATAAGCTATTATATCTTGAACATTTTTGTCATCAGAATTCAAATTTATTTTAGTGCCAAGTTTTTGATTTTCATGGATATCCTAAAAAAGCTTAAATATATTTATTTTTATGTACAAATAATATTTTATAATTTTAAATTAATATAACCCTTTTAGATACAGCAACTTTTGAAACTGAAGTAAAGTAATTTCAGATGGTTTGGAACAAGCAACTTTTGTGACATTTGTATTATTTGACCATGCTTGTTCCCAGATAATTACATCACATGTGCGGCAATTCTATAAAATAAAATATACAAATATCGAAATATACAAATTAATTATAAATTATTTATTTATTTTTTTTAACAAAATATAATCATACTTCGTAATCCATTACAATATTTTCTCCTTTAGTTGAATCTGTTTCACATACCAATAAATTTATCTTATAATTTATTCCTGCAACTATCTGTAAACAGAGTCAACAAGTATAAATGAAAATTTTACTTTTAATGTCTTTTATAATGTTATACTTGAGTTTTAGCAGAAATAACTCTGAGTAATCCTAATGATCTTTTCGACATTGTTTGTTGGGTGATAGAATCTAATGAAAAAAGAGCCAGATTTTTGATTTTCTCACTATCAGCATCAATTGAAGAATAACCTCCAGGTGGTGATGGCTGTACATAAAAAAAAAAAAAAAAAACAGTAAATAATCAACATTAAACTATATATATATTTATAATTTGTTCAATTAATATGATACAAATGCATCCATAAAATTATAAAATTATAAGCCAACTAAATAAGTAATAGGAAATTTTGAATATGACCCTCTGTTATTCAATTATATGCTATTTAAACGTTTTAAATATTATCAACCCTCCTTCCACTAAAAAATCAAACAAAGATTAAGAGTTTAAGGTATTAAATATTAATAACATTGACAAAGCTGAAAATGTACTAAATAAAATGTATTGAAAATTTGAATAAACGTAATATATAATTTAATATTTCATCCCACATAAATTCATATTAAAAATAGGCTTTAATAATAAATGTATACTTATTAATACTAATTAATTCATTTAAATTCAAATAAATACAAATATTAGTTGGGTATTTTAGGGTTACAATTTTTACAACAAATTTATTTTATAAAAAAAAAAAAAGCTCATAATAGGCAAAAATATAATATTACTTAAGTTAAAAATCTATTAAAGAACATTTTAAAGAATACATCAGAATTTGGGTGAACATCATAGTTAATACTTTCTAAAAATCTGATTTTATTTTATACTGTATTATTAGAAGTACTAATGATATGTATAGGTATATTACATTTTTATATAACTGAATAGTTAGTATCTATTCAAATATAAATTAATTAAATTACATTAAATAATAAACTAATTGCTTAGAATATTACTACTATTATATAAGTAACAAGGCAATAAAAAATTAGTAGCTACGCAAATCAGCAAGATTCAGAAGTATCTAATTTTAAATTTTAAAACTTTAGTTTTGATAAAAATACATAAAATTATTTTAATACATATCTGAATTATAAAAACAAAAAATATAATATTTAATACAAATATATATACAGAGCCATTCTAAAGACTTTTAAGGCCTGGGGAAAATAAATTCAAGGATTCTTTAATCATCACAATAATATATGAGTATTATAATAAAAAAAAATTCAATACAATAAATCAGCGTTTCCCAAACCATGAGTCGCAAAAGTTTTTTGATGGGTTGCAACTCGTGGTTACGATTACAGTTATTTTAGCCATAAATTGATCAATGCTTATGTTAGAATTTATTTCATACTCTATATTAATAATGTGAAGTCTAACTAGTATTATAGAATAAATAACGTAGTCATTACAATTATGGAATATTTCTTATCTTATCGGTAAAAAAAAGCATCCAGAATCAAAATTCACACTAAATTCAGCAATTTTCTATTATACTAATTTTTTTGAATTTTTTTTAAAATTAATTTTATTTATTTATTAATTTATTATTATTCAGTATATTGTATTTTATAAAAAACTGTATCATAAAATAGATTATACTAAAAATCTTATTTATTTACAGCATACTTTTTTTTTTTTTAGCGAGGGTTCACATACCTAATAAAGATTAAATTTATGGGTCGCTATTGCAAAAAGGTTGGGAAACGCTGCAATAAATTACATATTTAAATATCTTCTCAATGCTGTATTACCAGTTACCACATTTTATAAAAAATTAAATTTATTCTTAGATAATTTATTAATAACCTTAGAAAATTGCGATAGCAAATTTCTACATACATTTGGATAAAATTGTCATTCATCACATATAGCAATAAGTATAATATTAGTTATAACTAATGGGCAGATGTTCATTCACCAAAACTTATAATAATATTACTTATATAATTGTACAAACCTTATGTATTTGAGCAGAAACATTTTCTTGGAGGACAGCAATGCTGAGACAAAATCCAAAAAATAATAACTTCATTTTAGATCGTAAAATTGTATTTTCTTATTGATTTAAAATGAATAAAAAAATTTTGGGAAAGGAAATACTTAAGAGAACAATGAAGACAACAATAGTATTGACATTTACGACTTAAAGTTTAAGTATAAAAATTGTTTTGTTCATTTTCTATAAAACTTCCTTTACACAATTAGCTCGCAAATACGCAATACTCCTTATATGAACCCTGACCATTGATAAGTCATTCCCCTAGATATATATATATTTATATGTGGTCATTCCATAATAAACTACTGATAACATAAGACAATAAAATTGTATTTATATTGATCTTTTGTGCCTTAGATAGGAACCACGGTTTAAGATAGTATTATCTTCTAAGACCGTGATAAGGATAGTAGATAAGGACTAATCTGTGATAATAACAGTGGTCACCGCGGTGTAGAGAAGAATATGACGAATGGGTCATAACCATAGACCTATAAACTAGTTTATAGGTCTATGGTGATAACAGGAAAAATCTTTTACTGTCCACGACGCAGGGGCTTGGGTCAGTTCTCCTCATTGATAAGAAATAAAAATCAAATTTCCAAATTCATTGATGCCAACGTTGAAAAAAAATTCTCACAACAAAAATATTCCTGAATTTCAAATTTATTTATTTTCAAAATCATATTTATTTATTTTCAAATTCAAATTTGAAAACTAATATTTTTGAAAAGATTAAAAACAGGTCTGTTGTATTGTTCCGTATATGAATGGTCATATAATATTTAGCTTGAAACTTAATAGTTTGTAATAAATTAGGTACATACGAGGTAAAAATAAATGATTGTCATCATTTTAATTTTAAAACCTATATACCTAAGGCAACAATAACGGTGATCGAGCAGTCGCGGAAAACGATAAGTTTTTATCTAAGTAAACTGTGTATTTTATTGTGAGACTTTGAAGTTATTATTATTTAATTTGGTTTTAAACTATAAAATATTGGTTTTTAATTTTTTTCCTAGTAAATTGGGAGTATCAAATTCTATAATCCTATAGTGTGTATACTGAAGCATTTGTGAACACTTTTGTAAAGTAACAAGATGTTTCTGTACTTTTCAGTAAAACCGTTAAATACATTAAATACATTGATTAAATATACATAGATAGCCCATACAATGATAATGTATGGAAGCTCCCAATAACCGACCGGGGGAGCCAGAAATCTAGTAGTATGGGAGCTAGACATCAGAGTGCGCTATTTTTATGGTTCAGTGGTCATATTATACGGCTTTGAACCCAGGGTTCCGATTTCGAATCCTGCAGAGTACAACAGATTTTTTTTTTTTTTTACGACTATTGACTAAGTATATCTTAAGAATTTATTCATATTGAAATAAATTAAACATGGCTGAGCATTTTTTAATTAATATATGATCATTTTAACCTATAACAAAATTACTAGACAATTTTCGAAAAAAAGGCTATATTTTGTATTAACGACACAATTCAAAATTTCAAATATGTAAATTTAGCGCAATGAGTGAATTAAGCATGATAATATAAGTGTACAATTTATATGTGTTATAAATGGGTATTAACTCGTTATCACAGAATATAAATAGTCCTAAAATTCTATTGTCAAATATACTATTTATTTTTGACACAACAAACATTTAAACGTTTTACTTTGTAATACTGATCAATACGTGCCTGTAGTGAATATTACTATCTTTTTTCTGCACAGTAGAAAATACTTTAACATTTTATTTTTAATTAATTTAAACGTTTTGGTGGTGTGCGTCTATAATAATTATATAAATGTCTCGAAAAAGTGGACACAAGTGTTTTTATTTCAACTGTGGTTTAAGTGGACGAACCGTAAGTGGTCTTAAGCTCTACCGATTTCCAAAAAACCCAAAACTTCAGCAACAATGGGTTATAAATTCAGGTAAAATATATTTTAAATTATAAGTTATAAAAAAAAATATTGTTAGATACCTACTCGAAACGTTTTAGGTTCTGAACGGAGTGAAGAATGTATTGATTTTACAATGATGTGCGTTTTTTTTTTAGATTCTGAACGGTTTTTTTTTTGTGTCAGTCGACACGATTTGGGGAAGTAAAAATGCTTCGATTTCCTTATATAGCAACTTTTCTGAAAGGAAAGTGACTCTAGTTTATACTTTAGAGAGTCAAAAGTAAAAAATTTCCAATATTTTTTAAATGCGTCGTAAAAAAATAAGGGAAAAACGATATTTTTTACACAAAACCAGTTTTCGACATAATCGAATTTTTTATTTTGCTATAACTCAAAAACTAATCGACGTAAATACTTGAAATTTTCACCAAATGTTAAGATTAGCGTTCTCTATACACCGTTAAATTTTCAAAGTATTTTGACTTTTATTGAGCTATTAATAGACAATTGAAATTTTCAATTTTTTTAAGTATTTTTTTTAAAAATAACAATAAAATTTTTTTGGCTACCCAGAAAATCTTGAAAATGTAATACAAGATTTCTTATAAGTTGTTCCTTAACTGATAAAAAAAAAATCCAAAATCGCAAGTCAGAATTTTTTTTATAAGCGCTCAAAGTTCCAATTTATACGAAATATGTAAAAATTGCGAAAATTTGCAAATAATTTTGTGGTTGAAAAATCGTAAAAATTTTTTCTTTTATAACTAAGTTTTGAAAATTTGATACAAGATTTTTCATTAGTTTTTCTTCAAATATCTGTAAAAAAAACTCTACCGGATTCAGACAAAATAATTTTATGAGTGTTTGAAATTTAAATTTTTACAAAACCACGTTAAATAACGGTTTAGCCTCAAACGATTTTTGCTATTTGTTTTTATCCAAAAAGTATAAGTTGTAGAAACTTGAAAATTTTATCAGTTGTTTATATTGGCATTTTATTTATATAATTTTATTTTCAAAAGATTTCATTTATTTTTAATCAATTTATAGGCATTTGAAATATTCGATTTTTTTTTGATTTTTTTATTTATAAATGTTGATAAAAAAAATTAAGCTAAGACAAAATACTTGAAAATTTAATAGAAGGGTCCACACAAGTTGTTCTAACTCCCATTCAAAAATTATAAAAATACATAGGCACAACATTTTTTTTATAAGCGTTTATAAGTGCTAATATTGACAAAATTCGTCAAAATCATGTATATTTGCTATGTATTTTGTAGGTAAAAATTTATAAAAATTTTTTTATTAGAAGCTAACTATTAGAATTTTAATACAAGGTTGTCCATAAGTTCGGATTAGCATAATTGTAAAAAATACGAAGGTAATTCAATTAAAAAAACAGCGAATATTGACATATAATTACATGTAAAACATAATATAATAAATAATATTCTAGACTGACAAATCATATGGGTTTTTGGAATTTGCTCTCTAACTCAAAAACCAAATAACGTAAACACTTGAAATTTTCACCAAATGTTTATATTGACGTTTTCTATGAATGATTAAGTTTTCAAAGTATTTTTACTTATTTATAGACAATTTAAATTTTCGATTTTTCTAAATTTTTCGTTTCAAAATAAAATATACTTATTACAATATTTATAAATAACATTGTATTATATTCTAGTCAAACATATCATCTCCGTTCAGAATCATTTTTCGTATACAATGACACCTATCATTGAATTCAAATTTAACAAATCCATTGTAATGACCTATCTTATGAACGAGTCGCACTCCACCCCCAACTGTACAGCAGAGCGAGGCCCATCCGGTTCTTTTTTAAATATTATTTTTTATTTTAAGTAATTTCAAAAATACATTCTGGGCATTTAAGTTTATTAAATAATAATTAAACTATTATTTTTATAATTTTACAATATTTAAAACTACTCTAAAAATTAAATAAAAAACTTTTTTAGGCAATGTCGACCTCATTCATTTAGAAACTGCTGATTTGTATAAAAAACATATATGCATGAATCATTTTCAAGATTTTGACTTCAACAATGATACTAAAAAATATTTAAAAAAATCAGCCATTCCAATACCATATCAAGAAAATACTTTTTTCCACGTCCGCACTCCAATAAAAACATATTCATCTAAAACTTTAAAGCATAACTCACCTTCAATGTCAACTTCAAAGCAATACTCTCCCACAAAATCGATTTATATTCCAACACCGACTAAAATAAATTCTTCTCGTGTATCAGAACAAACAACACCAATTCCTACTCCAAAAACACAACATTTAATTCAAAATTCAATTAATATGCCTAGTCCCCTCGTATTTAAACCAGTTCAGTTATTTGCGAATACAAACGAGGATTCTAAACAGGAAATAGAGAAACTTAAAAAAGCAATAGAAAATTTAAGAAAAAATTTAAAAAGTAAACGTTCGACAATATCAAAGCTCCGTAAAAGTTTAAGTAACGCTCGTCATTTATTTCGTTCTCATGATGTAACAAAATCCTTGCGTTTTCCATCAAAAGATGCTCAAATATTAGTAAATATGCAAATTATGAGAGGTAAAATGTCAAAGAAATCATGGTCAAAAGATGAAAAAAATTTTGCTCTTAAACTTTATTACAAATCTCCGTCAGCCTATAAGTTTTTAAGAAACATACAAATTAATCTACCAGGGGTCAGTACAATTAGACGTTTAATTAGTTCTTATAAATTTAAGCCAGGCTTAAATGCAAATATTTTAAAACAACTTACGTTAAAAGTCGGTTCAATGTCAGATGAAGAAAAATATTGTACTCTGGTCTTTGACGAAATGAAAATTAAAAAGTTCTTAGAGTACTCCAAATATTTAGATGTCGTTGAAGGATATGAAGATTTGGGTACAAAAAGATGTAGTAACGCATTAGCTACTCAAGCTATGGTTTTTTTAATTAGAGGCATGTATTCTAGCTGGAAAATGCCTGTTTCATATTTTCTTTCTGCTACATCAATGAAAGCAACTACTTTGAGTAAGCTGATTATTGATCATGTACAACAATTAATGAACTGTGGGTTAAAAGTTAGAGCTATAGTATGTGATCAAGGCCCGAATAACAGGTCTGCTTTTAGCAAACTTAATCTAACAAAAGATAAACCATGGTTTATAGTTAGTAATACAAAAATTTTTGCCATATATGACGTACCACATCTTTTTAAAAATTTAAGAAATAATTTATTATCAAGCGATATAATTTGTTTAGATAATAAAGTTTCATTTTCGGACATCAAACAAACATATTTAATTGATAAACAAAGTACTTCAAGTCGAGCTCTTCTTAAAATAACCGACAGTCATATTAATCCCGGGCAATTTCAAAAAATGAGCTGTAAACTGGCTTTACAAATATTTAGCAATACAATGAGCGCAGCAATTAAAACTTGTATAAAAACTGGCGAACTAAAATCATCTTCAGCATTGTTTACTGCTGAGTTTATTACATTTGTTAATAATCTTTTTGACTGTTTAAATAGTCGATCATTGTACAGTTCAAATCCTTACAAGTGTGCAATATCAAAAGAGAGACCTAAACAACTCGAATTTTTAGAAATTGCAAAAAAATGGTGCCAAAATCTAAAAAAATGCAGTGGCCATTCTAGACCATACAGTTTTGACGGATTAGAATAGACAATAAACGCGGTCATTAATATTTATGAAGAGCAATCAAAATTAGGTTTTGAATACTTGTTAACGGCGCGATTAAATCAAGATGTAATTGAAAATACATTTTCCGTTTTTCGCCAAAGATGTGGTTATAATACAAACCCTACAGCAAAGGCATTTAGAATTACTTTTAAAATGTTATCTAATATGCAATTGATGAAACCATCTGCATTGTCAAATTGTGAAGCAGATGACGATCGTAATGTTATGTTTGAGTTTGATACAAATACAATTATAAAACCAACTGATGACTCTATCGTTAATGAAGAAGACGAACAATCCGACTCTAGTCTTTCTTCTTTTTCAATATCACCACTGGCTAAAAGAAATGAAAATTTAGTTAAGACTATCGTGACTCTTTCTGTTTGCTCAGATAGTTATTTTAGTGGTTACTTAGGAAAAAAATGTTATGAAAAATTTAATTGTGTTGATTGTCAAAATTTAATGTTAACTTTAGACCCAGTAAACTTTAATAAACAAACAGACTATTTAATATTTTGTAAAAACTACGGCATAAAATCAGAAAATTTTTATTTAAAAAAACCAACCGATAATTTTAGAAAATTCATTACAGAGTGTCAATTAACAATAGGCAATATAGTAGCTGAAAAACCATTTATGAATAAAATCGGAAAAACGATTGAAAAAATAATTTACAAAAATCTAGTTCCATCTTATTTTAATTTCAAAACTGAATGTCAACCTCATATAGAGTTCATTATTTTACATTTGATCAACTGTAAATTGCTTAGAGATTTTAATTGGAAGTCTAAAAATAATAAAAACCAAACAGTTGCTAAACTTAAGATTTTAAAAAATGTTTGATCCTCATTTCTCTAATTTGTGTATTAACTGATAACTATTAGGTATCTAACAACCTACCTATTATTATGTAACATTATTTTGGAAGTTTTCTAATTATTTTTTTTATGTTTTTTTAATGTTTAATTATTATTATTTATAGGTTATTATTAAACCATATGTAAAACGTCGCTCTAAAGTACGTAAAATGTAATAATTATATTTACATTATTTATACTATACTTTTATTTAAAATTGTTATTGTCTTAAATTTATGATTTATTATCAAGATTTTAGATTTGTTCCAACCTGTGTTTACTTTTGTTTTAATTTTTGATTATAAAATAATGTATCTATGTGTTTGTTAATTTGTAAAAGACATTAAAAGTGTAAAACCACAGCATTTTTAAAATTTATTATCAATAATTTTAGATGGATATGTAAGTTTTTAAGTTGTTTTGTATAAAATAAAAATATTTTGCTAGATCCTAAATCAACTATGGTATCTATATTTTCATTGATTAAATATAAAATAAATCAATAATGTTTCTTAGTGTGCTTGAGTTGCTTCTGAAAAATTATTATTTGAAAAAAATAATTATTTTACTTAAAATTAACATTTTAAACTTAACTTTATTCAGCAATCATCATAGTAGTGCCATGAGAAACATAATATTCGAAAATAAAATAAGATTATATGATTAGCCATTCAATTTAGTAAATAACAATATTCAATTTAATTTATATTCTTGGAATTCTTATCGCGGTTTAATTTTATACTACCGATTTGTGTATTGTGTACAATTTAGTATTTACCAACGCTATCTATTGTCACATAATCCGTACAAATGTACGTGTTTCCATATTGCGTATAGCTATGGTCTATCTATGTATATTTAATCAATGTTAAATACATAAACACAGGGTTGCTAAATTCTTTGGCGTCAAATTCCTAGCAGTAAAAATTTTGATTCCGAACAGTTGGTATATTATTATAAAATGTTCTCTTATCATTTTTATTTCTTATCAATGACGAGAACTGACCCACGCCCGTGCACTTGCCTATACCGGCCGTATACAATTATGATGATGTTATTGTCGTCGTTGTGGATATAATCCGCTGGGAGCGCAACGCTCTGTTCGCCCTAATTTTCACGCTCACGGCTCAGCAGTCACCACGACTACGGTGCCGTTACGGATTAATTTTTCAAATAGTACACATTGTTCGCATTCGAAATTCGAATATATTCTATATTTTAATAATAATAAATTGTTGATTTTGTCCGTGATGCCAGGACATCGCTGTATTGCCCCAGGTTGTAAATCTGGTTATGATTCTTGCAAAGTTAAATATCATTTTTTCACAGTTCCTAAGGATGATATTAAATTACAACAATGGACAAGAGCAATTCCAAGGAATAACTTTTTAATAAAACCTGGTCAGGTGGTTTGTGAACGACATTTTCACGAAGAAGAAATAATTCGGAAACGAATAATGACTGGAAAAAATGGGACAATTTTAGCTGAGGTATGTTTGCTATACATATCTAGTTTTCTAAACTTATTAAAAATAGGTAGATACTTAATTGATTATTTTATTATTTTCATATCATTGTACCTGCATATTGGCTAATTTTTTAATTACTTATGAGCACAATCTAATTAAATTGTATAAAGTATAAATATGAAATGAAAACAATTGTATTTCCTTTTTATTTTAATACTCCGAAATATTTACATTATTGTAACTGTTACTATTAGACACCAGCTATGCTTTTAATAATTAATAAATAAACATATTATTTTAGAAATTTACAATTATTTTTTTTTCTTTTGAACAGGCTGTATATAAAATTCCAAAATTGAAAGAAGGAGCTGTACCGTCAATATTTCCGAACTGTCCAAAGTACCTATCCAACTCTTTAAAACGAAGAAAATCACCATTAATTAGAAGAAGCTCCCCCAAAAAACAAAAAACCGACAAAAAAAATACCCAACAATTGATTGTTCATTCACTTCTAAACAGTCTTTAGACATTATTCTTACTGATTCTATTAATGATTCAATAGGCATTTTCTCATTCTCTAATCTTCAAAAAGATATTAATAGCATTGTTTTTCCATATGGATGGAGCAGGCATGACATTCCTGGAAAGTTGATAATGTTTTCTTTTTTTTATTGTTAAACCAGAAGGAACACTTACAGAAAATTATATTCCTACTCCTATTTTATATAAAAGAGTATGCATAGGAGTAAATTTAAATTTGCAATGTTATGTTATGAATATGTTAGTTAATACAGACCTTTTTGGGTTAAACAGATTAAATTGTAGTAAAGATATAGAAGATATTTAAAAAAAATTTGATACTAGTATTATTTGTAAAGGATATAGATTAAAAGAACAACTTCTTCTTTCTAAAACAACATTTACAGATCCAGCTGGTAATCTTAGACATATTATGTGTCCACTCATCTTGAACCAAAATAATGACTGTAAATATTGTGACAAAGCTATACGGACTATTATGCGTAAAAGGTTCCGTTTACAAAAAACATTATAAAAACATTTATAAAAATTATGATGAAATAAACTTTTTTTTAATTTGAAATAACAATATAAATATTTTGATTTAAAAATAATAATTAAGTGCTTATTTTATAAATAGTGATATTGTTTAAAACTAAAATGTATTTAATTCTAATATGTTCTAATATAGGTACCTCTATAATGTTTTTGTTTTAAGATTGATTATATTTTATTTTAACAATGTTTATTTTGTTTTAGTTAAAATGTATGACAATGTAATTTAAATTACAATATGTTAGATTTAATTTCCTGATGTACTTACAGTTATCTATAAAGTTTGTATACATTTGTTTATGAATAGTTTTTAATAAAGAATTAATGATTTTCTATTATCAAATGTTTTTATTGTTTTAATTTTACTATAAATTTACTATAATTATGTTTTTAATTCAGTTGATACTTGTTAATAATAACTATGATATGTTTTATTATTTCCTATTAACACTGGTAAATAAGTATTAAACCGAATCTTTATATATAAAAAAGTTAATTCTTAGTAAATTGTACAGTAATTTAAAATTTATATTGTGCTCAATTTTAATATTATGAGTTACCTATGACTGAGTACAAATACAAAAATTAATGCCACAGCTAATATAGATATGGATTATGGATACGTTTTGGGCGAATGCATGTGTGGCGCTCCTAGCGGATTATTTTTGAACTGGCGACAATACGTGAATCACACCAGTCCAGCAGTAACCAGTCCTTAACAGTATATATGTTCATGAACTGACCCAAGCCCACGACGCAGTGGTGGAGAACTATCGATAGTGCTATTATTATGCGATGATAGTTAACGATAGTCACTATTATCGTACAACATCAATATACTAACTATATGTCTAGATATATAATATAACAGTATATAATAAACTTATATTATATTATAATAAATTAGCTTTATAATACAGTAACTTAGGTACCTATATTAATATTACTTACTTTTGTATATATTTTTATAATGTTTTTTCCGTAAACTACTTATGGAATTATTTTATATTATAAATATTCAAATGTACATATACATTACCTTCCATTGTATCAAAATGTAACACTTCAGATATAATATTCTTTTCATGGACGGATTTTAAGTGTGAAATATATCCAGCCATGGTGTTAAATGTTTTTAGACAATGATCAAATGAACAAAAAATGTTTAAACCACAAGATTTCAGTTGAATTTGTCACTTGACGTGATAGAACCACGATTCAGAAACATAATTAGCATCACAAAATTCGCAACGATACATAATTACTGTACAAAAAATATAATATTAATAAGTACTACTTTATGTACTGTTGTTATTCTGTTTTAAACATGTCATATGGGGCAGATGTCGTAGAACGTTAAGTTATACCTAAAGTACATTACTTCTAATAAATGATAAAATGATAAGAATAGCATAATGACGTCATGGACAGTAAGATTTTCCTGCTATGATCCATTCCTAGAATATATGAAAATATAAATATCAGTTAACCCAACACTGCATAAAACACAAGTGTTTGAAAAAGTTTTATAACAAGCACGGTCTTAGAAGATATCTTCTAAGACCGTGATAAAAATAAAAATTTGACACTGAAGTAGACAAAATTATATTTTATACGAACACATTTTATCGAACACTTAGATAACATAATTTTTTTCCACTAGATAGGCAACACTGGCAAACATACACCTTTTTAGCATTTATTTCATTATAACAATGGGTTACAAATGGAAATTCTATTAAACACGAATTTTTTCTGAACTCCAATTTTGAATTACCCTAAAATAGCTAATTAAGTTAATAATAAGAAACATTTAAGAATAATAATGTTTTAAATTAAATAATCTTTACGAATATATAGTAAACAAATAGTTTTTTCGTTAAAAGAAAGGTAAATTGTAATTGACATGCTCACACCATATGTGTTAAAAATTTGAAACTTATGAATAACTGTGAATTTATGTACCCCCTAGGTCCTCTATTTTTATTTTAAAACTGAAATTCTATTATTAAATAAAAGTATTTTATTTCAAAGGAGAATTACATTATTGATTAAGATAATGAATTTTATATAGTGAATAGAATTTTTATGTTTTAAATAAAATTAAAAGACATGTATAAATGTATTTACAAATGTAATACATGTATTAAAAAAAATGGAAAGGGGTCCATGGTATCCCGCAGGAATTGAAATTTAGGTGGACACAAAAAAAAATTCAGATTTATAAGTATATATTATATAATTTATAAATATATATATTATATAATGTATTTTACGTTTAAAACTGAATTTCCTTTTTCAACTAAAACTATTTTATTTAAAGGGACATTTAAATTATTGATTAAGTTAATGAATTTAAAAAAGAGAATAATAAATTGAAGTTAATTTAAATTTAATGTTTTAAATAAAATTGAAATATTTATGTTTAGAATTCAGAAAAAAAATGGAAAGGGGTCAAAAGTCACAAAAAAAAAATTCAGTTTTAAAAATATACACTATATTATATATATATATATATTTTAATATATTATAATATATTATTACATTAAAACTGAATTTTTTTTTCTTATTTAAATTATTTTATTAAACTTACATGATTTTTCGTCCTGATACTTATGAATTGGTTATGGGCGGTCTTGACACTGACTACTTCAGGCTCATCAAATCCATTTATATTCCTGATGACCTATAATAACAAGTTTACCAATCAAAAATATTCAAATGCTCTAGAAATTTATTCTGGTGACTTATATCATTGTTAAATTATAACTTATAAACATAAAAAGTAAATCAATATTTATTAACATTTATTTCATTATAACAATGGGTTACAAATGGAAATTCTGTTAAACACGAATTTTTTCTGAACTCCAATTTTGAATTACCCTAAAATATCTAATTAAGTAAATAATAAGAAACATTTAAGAATAATAATGTTTTAAATTAAATAATCTTCACGAATATATAGTAAACAAATAGTTTTTTTCGTTTAAAGAAACGTAAATTGTAATTGACATGCTCACACCATATGAGTTAAAAATTTGAAAATTTTAATGAATAACTGTGAATTTATGTACCCCCTAGGACCTCTATTATTGTTTTAAAAGGTTGATCTGATGCGTAAATGTTATATAGTATCGGGGAAAGTATGCCTCCTTGAGGGACACCTGCATTTATAGGAGCTATGTTTGAGACAGAGGAGCCATAGGATACTCGGAAGTTGCGATTAGTTAAGTATGATTTAATGAGAAGGGAGTAGGAAGGGTGTAAGAATTGTTTGAGTTTGAATAGTAGGCCATGATGCCATACTTTGTCGAACGCTTGTGAAACATCCAGAAAGACACAGGTGCAATATAATTTTTCCTCAAGAGAGAAAGAAATTGCATCAACTATCCTGTGAGCTTGTTGGATTGTAGAATGTGATTGGCGGAAGCCAAATTGATGATCTGGAAGAATTTTATTTTCACTGATGCTAGGTAAGATTCTTTTGAGAATTAATTTCTCAAGAATTTTTGCAAAAAACGGAAGTAGGCTTATAGGTCTATAAGACGTTACCAGATCTGGAGGTTTATTGGGTTTTGGAAAAAGAATAATAGATGAGAATTTCCAAACAGTTGGGAAATAGGAAAGTCTTAGTATAGTATTAAAAATATGAGTGAGGTGAATGATAGCTTTTTTTGGGAGATACTTAGCGACTTCAGCAGTGATTAGGTCATAGCCCGGTGATTTTCGATTGGGATATTTTTGAATTATGTACTTGACATCATTTGGTGAGAAGTGTTTGACTGGGGTAGAGAGGGAAAGGGGGTATCTAGAAACTGGTTTACTGTGTTGATATTGTCATAGTTGGTTATGTTTTCATGGGGCTGAAACGTGTTATGCAGATGGGTCTTGAATAATTCTGCTTTTTCTGAGTCTTTAGAAGCGTAAGTGCCGTTGTCTTTTTTGATGGGAATATTCGAAGATTTGTATTTAAGAGCTTGCTTGGTAGCTTTCCAAAGACTTCCGTCTTTATTTGATAGATTAGTTAAGTGGTTATGAAGTGATTCTAGTTTATGTTTAATGAGAATTTTTTTTAATTTGTTTGCCAGTTTATTGTATTTATGTTTATCCGAAGGTAGTCTAGTTCGCTGATATTGAGCCCTTAATTTACGTTTCTCGGCTATGATAACTCTTATGTTATGGGGAGTTAGATTAGTTACCTTAGGGAGCTCATTTGGATTTGTTGATGCTCAAGCAGCTGTTTGTATGCAGTTAGTTAGGTCGTTAATTGCTGAGTCGATGTCGTCAGTAGATTTTAATTTGACATTTAATTTAATTTCTTGTTGGACAAGGTTATGGAATAGGAGCTTATTGGTGTGAGAATAGAATAGTTTAGGTGGTTAGGGGCGGATTGGTGGATAGGTGTTTATAGTTAGCAGTATTGAGGAGTGATCAGAATTTAAATCTAACAGGTTTTCAGTGGTAGTGTGTATTCTGTTAGGAATTTTAGTAACGAATATGTCCAGAATGTCGGGGTTTTTTCTTAAGGACGTTGGCCAGTAAGTTGGTCCAGGTGGGGCAAGTACTTTAAATTTATTATTTTTGACAAAGTTATATAGGATAAGTCCTCTTGGGTTATTGGCCCGACAGCCCCAAAATTGGTGTTTGGCGTTGTAGTCTCCTCCAATTATGAAGTTGTCCTGTTGGATGGTATTGAAGTAGTCAGTCAGCTTTTGGGTGGTAATTTTATGTTTAGGAGGGGAATATATAGCTGCAATAGTGAATGGTGTAAAGTTTAGTTTTATTGTTAGCGCACAGGATTGCAGGTAGTCTAGTCGGAAGCTCGGGAGTTCTTGGAATTCAAGTGAGGATTTTATGAATATGGCAACACCTCCATGTGCAGTGTTGTCCGGGTGGTTGGTATCAGCGTCAGGTTTCCCTACAAGCAGAACAAGCAGATGATTGGAGCGGCAAAATTTTGGGGGCGGCAAATTTGCTACTCATAAAAAAAATATTATCTTTCATTATAATATTTTAATAATTATTGAATATTTTATTTATTAAAAATAAAATTGAGTGCTGCGGTCATCAAAATAGATATTTATATCGATATCCATGTTCGACTGGTGTTGACTACGATGATAATATTGCCCCGGTCGATGCGTCTATTTATATTTTTGTGGAACTATTAAGTTTTACTGTGGTTTTCCTAGAAACTTAGAAATTGCTTATCTTATCATAATATGACAATAGTACAATACACACATTTTGTCAAATATATTTTAGTTTCGTGATTTCATTGAAATACGATAAAAATTTTACACGTTTCATTAAACAAAATTATTTGTATGAAATACGGCGCGCGGACAGTGTCAACTATTTGCGTTTTTTTATTTTTGTTTATTTATTATTCGGTTGCTGGTGTTAATATTTTTATTATAATGAGTGACGGAAGATCAAGAAAAAGTGGCTCAAAGTACAAACGTCTACGAGAAGAACGAGAAGAAAAGGAGAAAGAAGTTATAAAAAAAACAGCTAAACTTGAGACTTTTTTCACTTCAGCGAAATTAAAAACAGGTATGTATTATTATTACTTAATATCTATTCAGGGCCGGATTAAGAGTTTACTGGGCCTTTTTTTTCATATAAATTTAAATTTCACACGTACAACACGGACCGAACAAATGAAAAATACTAAAGAGTATAGATAATAATAATTATTAGTATTATTACCAACATTAGTTTTTGATTATTTTTACTCTAACCCAGGCGTGCCCAGCCAGCGGCCCACTGAAGTATTTAATTATTATTGTTGTACCTATAGAAAAATATTTATATTCTTACTATATATATACATTTATAAATTTGAAATAATCAGAATAAAAAGAGCACATAATTTGTAATGAAAACTAGGATATTATTTATAAAATATACCGTATACCAGCGTACTTATTGATACTTAATATTTAAATAGGTAGGTATACGCTATGAACAAATCTCTCCGTATACCCTCCAATACACGATATACCATTTAACATAATTTATGTAATTTAAGTATAGTACATTTACGATGACTAATTATTAAATATTTATTTTACTTTTTAGAATTAGATATTACGCCAATCCCTACCATTTTGACCATGACATCGCCTTTGTCGCCGAATTCTATTCCAACTTCTAGTATTCCATCTGTTATACAATCAGATATAGATATATCCACATCATCAAAATCTCCAGAAATTATTGATGATTTAACCATCAGTAAAGATCCTAGCAAATGGGTACTAAACGATACAACATTAGACTACTTACTTTCGAAAGATATCGATCAGAATATACCCAAAGATTTTTCTGTCACAAGAACGTATTACTCCTCAATAAATGGATATCGGTCACTGACAAAACTCGCATTTGAAAGACAATTAAAAAATGGTCAAAGGGTATTCAGAAAATATTTGTGCTATTCATCGAGTAAAAAAGCACTTTTCTGTATTCCTTGTCGTTTGTTCGGTGTCGGTAATTCAAAATTTGGTTCAGATGGATATGTCGATTGGAATAATGTTCACAGTGGTCTAACGTCCCACGAAAATTCCCCCGAGCATATTCAAAGCTCTACTATTTTCATAAACAGAAGTAAATTGAAGAATAGAATAGATTTAGGTCTTCAACTACAAATTCAAAATGAAATGGATTATTGGAGAAATGTGCTTCAGCGAGTTGTCGCGGTAGTAAAAAAACTTGGAAGTCGGGGACTAGCTTTTCGAGGGAAGAATGAACAATTTGGATCAAATAAGAATGGCAATTTTATGATGTGCCTCGAACTTATTTCAGAATTCGATCCTTTTTTATCCAATCATATAGCTACTTATGGAAATCCAGGTCAGGATAAGACATCATATTTGTCTTCAACAATTTGTGAAGAGTTTATTTCTTTGATTGCAAAAAAAGTATTCAATGTGATTATTGACGAAATAAATCATAGCAAATATTTTTCCATAGTTGTTGATTCAACGCCCGACATTAGTCACATAGATGAATTGTCATTTGTAGTTAGATATGTAAAACGAGAAATTCAAGAAAATACGCCAGCTGAAAATGAACGATTTTTAAAATTTATACCCAACGTTGGCCATAAGGCAAAAGACATGCTGGATGTAGTTATAAGTACACTCGAAGAATTTGGTTTGACTTTACAGGATTGCCGCGGTCAGTCTTACGATACCGCAGCAAACATGGCTGGATGTTACTCGGGATTAAAGACAAGGATACAAAACTTAAATCCGTTGGCAATATATGTGCCATGTGCAGGACATAGTCTAAACCTAGTTGGAACTTCCGCTGTCGAGTCTATTAATGAAGCAGAATTTTTTTTGACTATTTAGAAGACATGTATGTTTTTTTTGTAAAATCAACTTATCGATGGGAATTGATGAAAGATAAATTAAAACCCGGTCAGAATGTTGTGAAAAGAGCTTCCGGGACGAGATGGTCCTGTCGTCATAATGCATTCTCCGCATTCATCAATAGCTGGAAAGAATTTATGGAAACATTAAAGGACATAGAAAATAATACTTCTGAAAAACCCACAAATCGTCGGAAAGCTGCTGGTTTGAAAAACAACTTAAGTAAATTCGAATCTGTCTTCATGGCCGTATTTTGGACTTCATTGTTAGAGCGATTTGATAAAACAAGTAAAATGTTGCAATCAGCGTCAGATAATTTAGAAGATGTTGTTGATCTGTATAAATCTTTAATTGGTTATGTGTGTGAGATTAGAACAGATGAAATGTTTCAACAGTTCATAGAAGAAGCGAAAAAAACGAAACAAGAAGAATACGAATGGGACCAGAAACGTCATCGTGTGAGACCACTTGTATGTGACGAACTAGAGCAAGATAAATCTAGAGAGAATGAAATAGTTTTGGGTGGTAAAAAGAAATTACAAGTAATTTATTTTGCTGTGTTGGATAAAATCAGGCAGCAACTAGAAATGAAACATTCTGGATACGCATCAATTTATGAAAAATTCAATTTTTTGATTAACATAGACAACGAATCAATTAGTACTGATGATATTGTTCGAGGGGCCGAAAGACTCCAACAATTTTACGAAATAGACATTGATGAAAACACTTTTACACAAGAATGCATACATTTTAAGATGTATATTCATAATACAATTGAGAAAAAGCAACCTGGCCAAAGTTTATTTACATTTATTCGAAACCAAGAATTGGAAGAAATATTTCCGAATGTGAGTAT
Source organism: Sipha maydis (assembly GCA_034509805.1). Classification (NCBI taxonomy): domain Eukaryota; kingdom Metazoa; phylum Arthropoda; class Insecta; order Hemiptera; family Aphididae; genus Sipha; species Sipha maydis. Next base: position 85,001 of record JASXSY010001108.1, read on the forward strand.
TGCTCTAAGAATATTTTCCTGTATGGCGGTTACGAACTGTTCGACAGAGAGGTCTTTTTCTTGTCTTAAAAGAATTAAGACGTTTTTAAGATCTTCCATTGGCGAAAATCGTTTAAATTCATTAGCCTTACTATGTATCGAAGCGGAATTAGTGTCAAAAATACATTTTAATGATATAATTGAAGAATTTGCAAGCATAAAAAGTCGAAGAAAAATTTTTTAATAATGTATATAGATTAATATTTATATTTTTTATGTTTTGATATTATTTTTATGTATTTTTAAATAATAAAAAGTAATTTTATTAATATTACATTATGCTCAATAACGTATTTTGCTGGTTATGAAATAACTTATAAAAATGAACGGGCGGCAAATTTCCTTTTGCTTGTAGGCGGCAAATTGCTTAATCCGCCGCTGGTTGTTATTAATTAGTTTGTAGCCGGGAATAAAGAAGTAAGAGTTATTGGTAAAATGAGTTTCAGTTATCATAGCAATATCAATACGTTTAGAATGTAAGATTATTTGTAATTCGTTTATGTGGTTTCTTAGGCCATTTGCATTAAATTGGAGAATTAATAATGAAGCGTTAGTGGGTGAGCGATTAGTCATTTTTTTTGTCTAATAGACTGGATATTACTTTAGTAAGTAGAGCTAGTAGCGGATGTATGAGGGCTTTGAATTCATCTATAAAACTTGACATTACTTTACTGATATCAGATGTACAGGAGTCAGAGGAGTTTTGTGGAGGAACGTTGGAAGTAGCTTGAGCGTAAGTTTTGGTATTAGAAGAGTTATTAGGTGAGCTATCTTGCAATGGGTGGCTTACTTGTACATTTGATTGCTTAAGTCTGGAATTGTTTATAGGTGCATTATTATTTTTATTTGAATACTTGCGTTTTTGCAGTTCTCTGTATATGGTGCAGCCCTTGTAGTTGGCAGGATGATTATTAGCACAGAGAGCACATTTTGGCGGGTGTTCACGAGAGTTTGGACAGGCTGCTGAAGGATGATTAGCTCCACATCTCACACAGCGTGGGGGGTATCCACAATAGTTTTGTGTGTGGCCGTAGTCTTGGCAGTTGGTGCACTGGCTTATAACTTTGGGTTTGTACGGTTCCTCTACTTTGACTTTGGTGTGAAGCAAGTTTTGTAGTAGGAAGATTTCTTTGGATTTTTCAACAGGTTCTAGGTCTATAAAAAAAGCTGCGTTCTCCCATACCGACTTCGAGGTAATCGAACCAAGGGTTGAGAAGCCGCAGCCGAAACAAGGGACAACACAGGTCAGATATATATTTTTCCATAGTGACAGAACGGATAGGGCTATTACTCCTATCTGGACGGACCTATAACTTTGGAATTTACAGGGAGCATACCCACGGTTGCTTCCTTTCTTCTGATATAAGAATCAACTCCGTAGGTTCAAATACGCACCCTTCAGGGCGGTTTGAACATTCGAAAATTTATATTTTTAAACAAAAATTTTTATTTACCAAAAATCAACAAACTCGTTAGCGACCCGCCTTGCTAACAGTTTGATTTTCGATAAATTTTTCTAAGTTCGGATTTAAATATCTCCGTTACGCCGTTGCTAATCGGAAATCAACAGGCTTTAATTAATTTATTTTTCGAAAATTTTACAAGTCTGAAATCAAAAGTAACTCAAACCCGTCCAGATAAGATTTGTAGCGTAGGTGGCGGGTTTCTGGGGATATCTAGGGTTTCAGGATAACAAGCAACATCCAAACATGGACGAAAGAGACAAACCAAGTACTTCAAGAGCTATAAAGCCCAAAAAGACAACAACGGTTAAGAAAACTAAAGAGCCACCACCTAATCAAGAATCTACATCGGATAGTGAATCAGATGATGGAATTAAGCAAGAACTTAAATCCGCTTTGAGAAAGCAGCTACTGGAAAAAGAAAAAGGAAAAGAAAAAGAGAAACAAAAACAAAGACAGGAACAACAACAAAATCCTGCAAAAACAAAGAACACCTGCGACAAATGCCCAACATGCGTAAAAGATACAAACGAAAAAACACAGAATATAGACTCGCTATTAATAAATTTACGAGAGCTTCATAACCAGATAATTCATAATCAACAAGTCGAAAAAACTACAATGAAAAAATTTGAAACATCAATAGTATATGTAGAAAATCTCAAACAAAAGATGGCAACAATAGAATCAGATGATTATAAAACTTTTAAAACAAAATTTGACAAAATGGAGAAAAACATGGAAACATTGATTTCAAACAAGATAGAAACCATTATATCTTCTACTCGAGATGAAGTAAGAGAATTGAAGAAAATTATCGAGAAATTAGTAAACCCAACTAAAAAACAAGTAAACAATACAATACCTCGGACTATCAAAAGTCGCCTGGGGTCTAGACTAAGACCACCAAGTGCAAATGAACCACAAAACATAGTCGATAATGAAGAATTTATTACCGTTAAAAGAAAAAAGAACAAAAGACAACGTTCCAGAAAGCTAATTGAAAAAGCAAAAAAGGAAACACCAGATCTAGGTTACATTGTTAAAAACACAGAGAGTAAGACATCTCTGGAATTGAAAAAACAAGCTTATTCCGAGATATTAAAAAACAACCCAAGACCAAACATAATGGTGACAAATACTATCAAAAGAACCGGAGACATTTATATTAAACCGGCCGATCGAAATACAAGAGAAGCCTTGCTCAAAAGTAATCTCGATGTCGTTGAACAAAAAACATTGAAACCAAAATTATTGGTATACAATGTTGACAGCGATTTAACTGGAGAAGAAGTCGTTGAGGATCTCATAAGTCTCAACGCTGAACTTAGAGATACCGAAAAAGAAAAATACAATGCAGTCAACAAAAGATCTCCACAGGGACAATCATCTTCCAGAAAAGTATCCTGGTTACTGGAAGTTCACTCGAGTATATACAATAAACTGGTCAACGGACGATTCTTCATCGGCATGTCATATTGTAGAATCCAACCCTACGACCAAGTTACCAGATGTTTTATATGTCAAAGGCATGGACATATTGCAAAGTATTGTCCTACAAATATACAGACATGCATGATATGTTCATCACAGGAAAAGGATCACGATTGGAAAAACTGCAAGTTAAATCCAAAATGCGTGAACTGTGGTAAAAAAGAGCCATCTAATCACCTTGATTGCCCTTCACGTTTGAGAGCAATAATACAAAGGTGCAGAAAGACCAATTACGGCACAAACTCAACATGAACAATCTAAAAATAATACAAATAAATGCAGTGAGGAGTCAAATAGTAAATGACGAACTCCTGCACTATAGTATCAATAACATTCACTGCCTCGAAATGATTAAAGTATTACAAATTAACATAGATGGCAGAAGGGAGGCACATGATCTCATGGAAGCCACCGCCAACCAACTTGGGATCGACATTCTGGTTATTAGTGAACCAAGACACTCCAGAAGCGAAGAGGAGGGATGGTTCAACGACGCTAGCAGCAGAGCCACAATCGCAGTACTTAATAATAAAATCCCCATAGACAAGATAGGCTCAAATAACGAAATAGGTTTTCGCTGGGTACAGATCGGAGGAGTGACAATATACGCCTGTTACTGGTCACCCAATACCGAATTCACCCAATTTATCGACTTCCTCGACAGACTAGAGGCTAGCATTAGAACAACAAATGGCACAGTCATAGTCGCTGGAGACTTTAATGCTAAATCACCGGAGTGGGGCGATCATCACGAAGACGCGAAGGGACGAGCTCTGACAGACTGGGCAGCCAGTCTAAGCCTCGTTCCATGCAATCGCGGTGATAAGCCGACATTTTCCAGAGTCTACAATGGTGGCATATCAAGGTCACACATCGACATCACATTCGTAACTGAAAGCAGAGTACAACAAGTACGTGAATGGAAGGTCTTGGACGAGTACACCGGATCACTTCACAGATATATATCCTACGAAATATCGGCATCGGCCAAAGAGCCAAGTCAACAAGACACCATTGCTACATGGTCATGGAGAAAGTATGACCACACTAAATTACAGAGCTTCCTATCCGGGTCGAACTTCAAAATAGTCGGACCTACAGCATTATTGAGTGCGAAAGAAGTAGGAATATACCTAGAAGAGGCATGCAACAGCTGTATGCCGCGAGGAGAGTACAAAGGAAGAAAGAAACCTACTTTTTGGTGGTCGCAAGAAATCGCTGATCTCAGGAAGGACTGTTTAAAAGCAAGGAGAAAATACAAGAGAAGCCAATATCGCCAGAATAATACGCAAGAATCAGACTACGTCAACTACAAGGAGACAAAAAAGAGACTAAAGAAAACTATCAGGAAAAGCAAAGAAGCTGGCTGGAAGAATCTATGCGCACAAGTAGAAACGGATCCCTGGGGCCTGCCTTACAAGGTAGTGGCCAAAAAGCTAATGAGCAGAAGACCGATCCCGGGAATTCATCTTCCTGGTAGGCTGATATCCATAGTCGACACATTATTCCCTCAGGTACCAAAAATCAGATGGCCAAATATGCCTGCGGAAACGAGGTTCCCAGAGATAACGAACGCAGAGGTAATAGAGGCCGGCCGAAAAATACCTACGGGTAAGGCTCCGGGGCCGGACGGCGTACCAGACTTGGTGATCAAACAAATATCAACCATCAAACCAGAAATTCTCAGGGACCTGTTCAACGCATGCCTGAGAGAGAGTACGTTTCCGAAAGAATGGAAAATAGCAAAACTGGTGTTGATTCGTAAAGGAGACAAGCCATTGGATAATCCTAAGTCGTACAGACCTATTTGCCTGCTGAATACGATTAGCAAATTTTTTGAACGCATTATCAAAACACGTATAGAAAACTACTTAGAGTCATCTCAGGACCTAAACACCAGACAGTTTGGATTCAGAAAAGGGCGTTCTACCATAGACGCAGTGCAAGAAGTAATGAGTATCGTAGAAAAAGCCACAACAGGACCACGGTATAGAAGAAAGCTCTGTGCCGTGGTAGCCCTAGACGTGGCTAATGCCTTTAACACGGCTAAATGGCACAAAATAGAAGAGTCCTTACATACTAAAGAAATACCTGCGTACCTCGTAGGAATTATAAGGAGCTACTTAAGTGAGAGAGAGCTCCAGTACGATAACGGCGGAAAAAAGGACATAACATGTGGCGTACCGCAGGGATCGGTGCTAGGGCCGGTCCTATGGAACCTAATGTATGATGATCTGCTTCAGATACAAACAGGTGGCAATCATCATGGTATATCATCTTCCACATTGGTTGCGTTCGCCGACGATGTGGCGGTGATAACTACAGGTCACACGACTGAAATCCTACAAGAGGTTACAAACAATGCGCTCACAGCAGTCGCAGAATGGATGGACATGGCAGAACTTTCATTGTCTGTAGAAAAGACAGAGGCCATTATTCTTACAAATAAGAGACGCTATGAGAGGCCAGAGTTCAAAATACGTGGCACGAGTATCCAGATAAAGGATCAAATTAGATATTTAGGAGTGGAACTTCACAGAATTCTCGGGTTCCGTGCACACCTCGTATCGGCGGCTTCAAGGGCGCAAAGCACATCGCAGGCATTATATAGAATAATGCCGAATATAGGGGGCTCAGGCCAAAAAAAGAGACGCCTACTAGCTACAGTGGTACTAAGCAAGTTACTATACGCGGCACCAGTTTGGTCGACGGCTCTTGTGTTTAAGAGAAACATTCAAACTATACTTAGACCTCAAAGAACCATCGCGCTACGGATAGCGATGGCATACAGAACAGTATCGACAGCGGCGATTATGGTAGTGGCCGGAGTTATCCCCGCACACCTCCTTGCGTGGGAAAGGACGAGGAGATATGAAATTAGGAGAGATCCTAATAAAGCGGCGATAGAGAAGGAAATACGCGAAGAAGTTTTTAAGAAATGGCAGACAGAATGGAACAATGAAACTACGGGAAGATGGACCTGGAGACTAATCAGGGATGTTAAGAGCTGGTTTAACCGCAAGAGTGGAACAGTTGACTTCCATCTCACACAGATGCTAACTGGCCACGGATGTTTTAGATATTATCTGAACCGTTTTGGGAAATTGGAAGACCCTAGTTGCATTGACTGCCTCGTAGCAACAGACGACGTCGAACATGCAATATTCGGCTGTGACCGATGGAGGACAGACCGAAGGACACTGGAGGAAACATTGGGTCAGGAGCTGCGACCGGAAACGATCGTGGAGTTGATGATGAGTGGCCTTGACAAATGGAAGCTGATTAGCAATTTTATCAACCAACTCCTTTCGAGCAGAGAAGAAGAGGAACGGATCAGGCAAAGAAGAAACCAAAACTACTGAGTTAATGTCTTGTACGCCGAAGTCGAAAATTTAGAGGGATAGGGCTCTCTCTCTTTTTTTTTTTTGTATGTGCACAGCTTTTATATAATACCTTGAAAAATGTAATGTTTATCTTCAATAAACAATAAACGATACGGAGGATGAGGGGGAAGGACGACCCAACCATGGGTGTAGTACCCCCCTCTTCCGCGCCGTGATTTAACACAAAAAAAAAAAAAAAGGTCTATAAAAAATAGTGGCAGAGGGACTTTGCTATTTTTATGTAGGACATTTGTAACTTGGCGGATATCGAAATCACGGAATAATAATTCTTCTTTGATAGTTTCAGTTTTGGTAGAGGGATGTAGGTTCCGGATCACTACGCGTAATGGCTTATCTTCTTTTAGTTGATAAGTGTGATATTCGGCTTTATTTTCTTTTAAGAGTTGAATTGTTGCTATGTAAGATTCAGGGTGCATTGTTTGAATTTTAAGACGATCTATTGTAGATTTACAGATGAAATTATCAACTCCAATGAGTTCGATTAATTTGGTACATAGCCCTTGAAAATCAAGCACTCCTTTTATATAAATAGGAGGAGGAGGTTTAACCAAGAGTTCAGCATCATGTTCTGACATATCATTATCACCAATATCATCTGAGTTATTTTCATTTTCATTTTGGACAAGTACTTCATAACGGTTAGTGGTTTTGAATAATTTGGTTATGTGAGTTTGAGGAGAGGTGGGGGAGTCAGGTTGTGAGTTTGATGAACTAGAAAGCAGTCTTTTATTTTGTTGGGTCGTTTTCCAACCATCAGCTGTGTTGGTTAATTTGATCGCGATCGGTTTAGTTGCTTTTTTGGAAGTTTGGGTGTTATTAACATTAGATTGTGTGTTTGTGTTATTCTTGGTCATGATGAAGATAATTAGTTAAAATATATATATTACTATCACTGAAGATAAGTAGTTGAACGTTGACCGTTGGGTGTGACTCGGCGACTTTCCGATAAGAGGTACCGCCGCATCGGCCGGTACCTGAGTCTGTGTGTGTGCGTTATGCAATACTGTGAATTATAGTATAACGTACAAGAAATAATTTAAATTAATAAGCTTTAGAGCTTACTGTTGTCTCTGTGTAAGAAAGACAAGCTGAAAGAAACACACTATACGTATTTTGGTTTAAGTTTCAAAATAAACGAACAAACACGAGCGAAATACATCGTATATTATATATACGGAGCGCAGAGAGACACGTGTGTATCGAACGAGCGTCGCCGCGAGACTGAAGTTAATTTAAATTTAATGTTTTAAATAAAATTGAAATATTTATGTTTAGAATTCAGAAAAAAAATGTAAAGGGGTCAAAAGTCAACAAAAAAAAATTCAGTTTTAAAAATATACACCAGTGGTTCTCAACCGCCGGTTCGCGATTAAAGAGATGCCGGTCCGTATTGTATTGTTATCTGATCTATTTTTAATATAGCGTTGGGAATTTTATTAGTATATTATATTAACCGTATACTATCGTAATATAATATTTTATTTATAAATATATTATTAAAAAGAACCGGATGGGCCTCGCTCTGCTGTACAGTTAGGGGTGGAGTGCACCTCGCTTATAGGATAGGTCATTATTATAATGGATTTGTTAAATTTGAATGCAATGATAGATATCATTGTATACGAATAACGATTCTGAACGGAGTTCATATGTTTGTCTAGGATATAATACATTGTTATTTATAAACATTGTAAAAAGTATATTTTATTTTGAAACGATAAATATATTTTTCAATTAGGATGGGTTGGCAGTTGCATACAGCGATATAGTTTGTCAGTCTAGAACATTCTACATTATATTATATTTTACATGTAATTTTATGTCAATATTCGATGTTCAAACGCTTATAAAAAAAAAATTGTGCCTATGGATTTTAATAATTTTTGAATGACATTAAGAACTACTTCTGTGGAATCTTCGATTAAATTTTCAAGTATTTTGTAGTAGCCAAATTTTTTTTAACACCGATTATAAAAATAAAATGTAAAAAAATCGAATATTTTAAATGACTATAAGTGGCTTAAAAATCAATATAATATTTTGAAAAAAATATTGCATAAAAGAAATACCAATCATAACAGCTGGTAGAAATTTCAAAAATCTGCGACTTATACTTTTTGAATTATAACAAATATTTAAAATCGTCTGAGAATAAATCGCTATTTTATGCAGTTTCGTAAATATTTAAATTTCAAACAGTCATACAATTTTTTCCTCTTAGTCCGGTAGAAATTTTTTTTAAAGATTTTTGAAGAGTAGCTCATAAATAACCTAGTGTTAAAATTTTGAACCTTAAGTATGAACAGAAAAAATTTTATGAATTTTTATCTTCAAAATAACTTGCAAATTATCGTGATTTTTACACATTTTATACAAATTTGAGCATTAAGGGCTTATAAAAAAAAATTGAGTTAACCGATCACCGATATTTTTTAGTTACGATAAGTTTAACTTATTATAAACCTAGTATAAAATTTTCAAGAGTTTTCGCTCAACCAATTAAATTTTATAGATGTTTAAAAACAAAAATTTAACAAAAATCGAAAATTTAAATTGTCTATAAATAAGTCAAAATATGTCAAAATACTTTGAAATCTTAACCATGTATAGAGAACGTCAATATAAAGATTTGGTGAAAATTTCAAGTTGTTGCGGTTTTTCATTTTTGAGTTAGAGCATTTTAAAAAAAAACCAATATCTTTGTCAGTCTAGAATATTATACATTATATTATATTTTACATGTAATTTTTTGTCAATATTCGCTGTTCAAACGCTTATAAAAAAAAATTGTGCCTATGGATTTTAATAATTTTTGAATGACTTTAAGAACTACTTCTGTGGAATCTTCTATTAAATTTTCAAGTATTTTGTACGAGCCAAATTCGAATATTTTAAATGCCTATAAGTGGCTTAAAAATCAATATATTTTGAAAAAAATATGACATAAAGGAAATACCAATCTTAACAACTGGTAGAAATTTCAAAAATCTGCGACTTATACTTTTTGAATTATAAAAAATATTTAAAATCGTTTGAGAATAAATCTCTATTTTATGCAATTTCGTAAATATTTAAATTTCAAACAGTCATAAAATTTTTTCCTCTAATTCCGGTAGAAATTTTTTTAAAGATTTTTGAAGAGTAGCTTATAGATAACCTCGTGTTAAAATTTTGAACCTTAAGTATGAACAGAAAAAATTTTATGAATTTTTATATACAAAATAACTTGCAAATTATCGTGATTTTTACATATTTCGTACAAATTGGAACTTTGAGCACTTATAAAAAAAAATTGTGACTTACGATTTTATCAGTTAAGGAACAACTTATAAGAAACCTTGTATTAAATTTTCAAGATTTTCTGGGCAGCCAAAAAAATTTTATCGTTATTTAAAAAAAAAATACTTAAAAAAATTGAAAATTTCAATTGTCTATAAATAGCTCAATAAAAGTCAAAATACTTTGAAAATTTAACGGTGTATAGAGGACGCTAATCTTAACATTTGGTGAAAATTTCAAGTATTTACATCAATTAGTTTTTGAGTTATAGCAAAATAAAAAATTTGATTATGTCGAAAACTGGTTTTGCGTAAAAACTCCCGTTTTTCCCGTCGCATTTAAAAAATATTGGAAATTTTTAACTTTTGACCCCCCAAAGTACCAAATAGATTCACTTTCCTTTCAGAAAAGTTGCTACATAAGGCAATCGAAGCATTTTTACTGCCCCAAAACGTGTCGACAGACACAAAAAAAAAAAAAAAAAAAAACACACATCATTGTAAAATCAATACATTCTTCACTCCGTTCAGAATCTAAAATTAATTTAAAATGTAATATAGTAGGTAATAAGTATATAGTAAAGTAAAAAAATGAACATATTTTGATTAATTTTGTGTATTCTTATTGATGAACAAAAAAAAGGTCTTCGTACAATTGAGGTGGTCCGCGACCTATAAAATATTATCGAAGTGGTCCAGGGTAGAAAAAAGGTTGAGAACCACTGATATACACTATATAATATATATATATTTTAATATATTATAATATATTATTACTTTAAAATTGAATTTTTTTTTCTTATTTAAATTATTTTATTGAACATACATGATTTTTCGTCCTGATACTTCAGATTTGGTTATGGGCGTTCTTGACTCTGACTACTTCATGCTCAGCAAAATGCACAGCAAAAACCGAAAAAGAAATCAATAAATAACACACTTTTAATAATAGACAACAACTACGAGTATATCCAACACCAAAACATCGACAATCCAGCAAACAAATACCGAGAAACAATCATGAAAAAAATAATTAGGACTAATTTCAGAAAAAGTATCACTCCAGAAGAGAAATTATTGGTGACATTGAGGTAAGTTAATAATACATGATATTGCAGATATAGTGTATAATGTATAATATATAATATATAATGTATAATTACCTTTATATTGTAGACAATTTAGCATAAATAAATAATATTTGGCAAAATTTTGATATAATTATCCAGTGACTGCTTGACAATGACTAATGAAAATAGAACACGTTCTATTTCAATAAAACAATATTAGTCATGACTGAAGACAAAAATGTTTTGTTTTGACTACGCTTTATCAGTGTGCGTGTTTTCCATAAAATATAAAGATTTTATTTTTGATTAGTCATAATAGAGCGACTTTAGTCGCTTTAAAGCAGTTTGCTTTACCAGTGTGCGGTCACCCTAATGCCTTGTTTACACGTGACGAGTACTCGGCCGAGAGAGCCAACTCGGCCGAGCACTGCCCCGTGTGAACTCATGGAACCAGTACTCGGCCTAGTAATCTGACGAGTAAAATAAGCGGGCGAGTGAATAGAAACAGTTTCTATTCATTGGGCCGAGTGACTACCCCCACTACCAAGATGTATGGTACTCGGCGTGTCTAAACCGCTAGCCGAGTGTCGTGTAACGAGTAGTTCAGTACACAGCATAGTTGTGAATATTGCCTATGTTTGTGGCGTCTTAACCTGTAGTTGTATTTTTTTCATCAAAAATATTTATTTAGTATGAATCGTCATCGTAAAATAAAACGATTTTTCAAAGATTACGTAAATCAAATCTATCCGATGATGATAGAATTATTGGAAGATGAGTTACAGAAAAGTACAGAAAAGAGTGGGGAAGTCACTCGGTCAAACAAATACAATGCATGTAAACGCTTCACTCGGTCAATTCCGGTACTAGACCGAGCAACATAACGAGTGACACGGCCGAGTACTCGTCACGTGTAAACAATGCATAACTGTCCAAGTTGTTTTCAAAAGTGTAGTAAGTGTTATATGACATTATGTATGCATAACCTAAATTATTTTTTCGGTATATTTATACTTTACCGGCACCCTTTTTTATTTACTTTTTAGATTCTGAACGGAGTGAAGAATGTATTGATTTTACAATGTGTGTTTTTTTTTTTTTTTTTTGTGTCTGTCGACACGATTTGGGGCAGTAAAAATGCTTCGATTGCCTTATGTAGCAACTTTTCTGAAAGGAAAGTGAATCTATTTGGTACTTTGGGGGGTCAAAGTTGAAAATTTCCAATATTTTTTAAATGCGACGGGAAAAACCATAAAAAAATTTGGGAAAAACGGGAGTTTTTACGCAAAACCAGTTTTTGACATAATCAAATTTTTTATTTTGCTATAACTCAAAAACTAATCGATGTAAATACTTGAAATTTTCACCAAATGTTTAGATTAGCGTTCTCTATACACCATTAAATTTTCAAAGTATTTTGACTTTTATTAAGCTATTTATAGACAATTGAAATTTTCAATTTTTTTAAGTATTTTTTTTTTAAATAACGATAAAATTTTTTTGGCTGCCCAGAAAATCTTGAAAATTTAATACAAGGTTTCTTATAAGTTGTTCCTTAACTGATAAAATCGTAAGTCACAATTTTTTTTTATAAGTGCTCAAAGTTCCAATTTGTACGAAATATGTAAAAATCACGATAATTTGCAAGTTATTTTGTATATAAAAATTCATAAAATTTTTTCTGTTCATACTTAAGGTTCAAAATTTTAACACGAGGTTATCTATAAGCTACTCTTCAAAAATCTTTAAAAAATTTCTACCGGAATTAGAGGAAAAAATTTTATGACTGTTTGAAATTTAAATATTTACGAAATTGCATAAAATAGCGATTTATTCTCAAACGATTTTAAATATTTTTTATAATTCAAAAAGTATAAGTCGCAGATTTTTGAAATTTCTACCAGTTGTTAAGATTGGTATTTCCTTTATGTCATAT
>JASXSY010001109.1:0-297880 GCA_034509805.1 Sipha maydis
ATTGTTCACCATAACCGATTAAACACGTACCACACAATGGTAAGATATAAATCTGGAGGATTATAAATCGTTGCTTCATATAAATAACAACTCACACGATAATCATTGGTTAATTCGTGTTATAAAAACATCATAAAATCAGTTATATAAACATAATTTATAACATCAAAATCATATTTTTATATAAATATATATATATATATTATTAACACACGCATCAATTAACAAATGATATCTTTACAATGATCCCTAAAAACCGTTACGCAAATATGCAGGTTTCCCAAGCTTAGTCCCTGAGTTTAAGATGAGATATGTAAAAGGATATCGTCACCTTCATATATGAGGTAGTCATAAGAAACACCTAAACAGGTGATCGTTATATAGAACGAGGAAAGCATGCCCAGTTAAACGGCACGATTTCAAGAAGTGGCTAGCACGTCATACATACTTCAAGATGTTTCGTCATCCTGTATCTTTGAAAAATAATAGTAACTATTCGATTATCGTATGTTGGGTGTTCCGTTGTTCGGTGCTAGATCCTAGTGGTTAATAATTCAATCACACTTGAGTTTGTTGACAATTTATTGATGATTGTATAAAGAATATTGATGTTTTGCTGTTGACGCCGGTATTTATCCGTCCCTGCTGTTATTTCTCAGCTTTCTGATTGGTTCTCGCTTTTATATTTTGACAATGAAGTATTCCGCATTTCACACTGCGGGGCATCATGCTGTGTAGTTCTTCGGTGTCGGAATGTTTATTTTTCGTTAAATATATATAAATAGATATACGCTTGTGGTTATTATGATTGCCAATCCACGATCGCCGTTGTCATTTGTTCTTCGTTGCCGTCGTTCGCGGAGTGCTTTCGTTATCGCCGACGGTCTGCGGCTGTTGTCTCAATTAACCCGGCACCAACCATTGTCGGGTTGATTCCGTTACGGGACCGTTTGTCTGTAGACTAACTACCTCGTTACAGACTTTGTAACAGTTCAATTTAGTATTCTTTTTCAAAAATATCTCAACCCGTTGCATAATGTAATACTGTTTTACAAATTTGTAACACGATGGACGATTTGTCTTCAATCATAATTGTAAGTTGAACAATGTGTTTCACGAATGGAAAGTATAGACTTTACATGAAATTCTATTCTCGAATACATACGTGTAGTGATATTGCCGATACGAGACGCCGTCTAACACATTTTCGATTTATATTAAATCCAAAGAAATTAAATAATATTACGTTATCCGAGATATACTCGTATATTTACTTTGTGATCTATTTTCATTTTTAAAGGTTATAAATATATGTTGAATTTCCACAGGTAGATGCAGTTATGGAAACATTTACCATATATGTACCCAGCGTACTAAAATTATTTGTTATTTTTGAATACTGTGTTTTGATATTCACCAAAATATTTACTTATTATTTCCGACGTTACATACAATATAACTGAAGAATTAAAAACACGATGCAATCATTATGTATTCATTATATAGCTATGAAAAACTCCACTAATTTAACTACAACACATTAATATTAAATTAATAATTTTTGTTAATCATATTAGATTTATATATAAGATAATTATAAATAAATAACACTCAACAAAACAGTAAAATTTTTAAAAAAAATTTTGATGATAATAGAAAATAATTTTTAGTAAAGTGATTTATTATAGAACTAATATCACGAGATTTTCTCAAAAATGAAATTTTATATTGACTCATAAATTTACATTATCAGAAATCACAAAAATTGTATCTCCTTTTAAAAATATTCTTATATCGTACATTTATTTGATGTCATTGTATATTATATATTTATTTGTAATCTTTACTCATAAATTTCATTTATAATATTAAAATACCAATATATAAATTTACCTACTCCGTAATTAATTAAATTGTTATTTAATTTGGTCTATGCAGTTATTATTATTGTTGATTATACCTATGAGACTTAGGCATTCATAATTATAATAATACGATATAACAATATATATATATTTGTTAGTTAATTATTATAATTATAATGGTACCAATAGTGAATTAAAAAAATTAAATAATTAAAGACTCACTAAAGCAGTTTTCAATTTTGATTTTCAAATTCATAATACTAATTTATAATAAAAATAACAACAATTTAAGCGAAAAAAAATGATTTAATTTAAATTTATACATTCAATATAAACTGTATTATAGTTCTCTATCATTTGTTATTTTAAAATTTTCCTTCGACTTCAGCACTTTATAAAAGATAATATCAATAAACTAAAGTGGACAGTCAATCATAGGTCAAATATTTATTTTGCTTTATAACCTTTTCTAAAATAGTTTATTATTGATTTCAATTTATACACAAAAGTCATCGCATTTAATACATAACTTTGAACGAGAAGTGACTGTTTATCTAAATATGGTCAATATTTTCTCAAAAAAGAAAAGCTTTTAAGTAAGGAGGTATTTTATTTGCTGTTATCAATTCTGTTTTCAAAAAAGTGATCGAGAGAATTTCGTGACTTATAAAAACAACTAAATAAATCTCAATTTTATTTAAACTTTTACAAGATTGTTTACGCTGTTCAATTGCTCCAAAAAGAAGGGTTCGACCTCTAAAAAGAGAAATCTGTAATTAAAAATTAATTATATTTTATAAATTCATCGTTTTTTTTTTTCCTTTTTAATAAAATGTGTAACGATAGTCGAATATTTATTGAGAGATACAGTCAAAAACAAATTAAATAAATAAACGAAGTCGAGATGTGAACATTGAAATTATACACATGTTTATATATGCATTGTTTTTGTCGTAGCTCATGTAATTCAAACAGAACGTGTATTAATTTAACGCATGTTCTACTTTTATTTACCTTATTTATAATAATTGAATTCAGAGGTAGATACTTCAACAAATAATATTTCATTTATATGGCTTTTATGGCTATATTGTTATTTATTACATTTTGCGAAGTGTAAACATTATCTTTAGCTGTATGGCTTGATTAAACATATTTTTTTTATTACTCCAAGTAAACCAATTTGCTTAATTTTATCAAATGTATCTACATGCAATATGTACCTTATTATAATATTTATTTTTATTGAAATAGGAGGATTAAAATGGTACACATATCACCTTCCTACATAATAATCTGTAGTGTTTACATATTGTTATATGAAAAGAGAAAAATAGTAAGTCATTAGTATGTGGATTTTTTTAAAATTAAGAGATTTCTAAAATAAGATTCTAAATCTTATAAATATTTTCTATAAATTGTTCGTAAAATGCACATCAAAAATTTAATTCATCAAAATATAGCCACTTTATTAAGTTTAATTTCAAATATTTTATATTAGGTTAAGGATAAAAATAGAAACTTAAATATTAATTGCTACAATCAATGGAAAAAAAATATAGTTATATTATACATAAAATATATGATAAACTATTACCATACATACGAATTATTCTATACACATCAAAACGCAATAACATTTTTTTATCACTTTCATATTAAAAACATTAATGTCATGAATAAAAATCGTACAAATCGTAAAAATTGTCATAACGTGTAAGTTTAACGTTTTAATTATCACATTCGCTAATATCTTGATCTGTATTTAATGTTTTCTTCAACATTTTACATCAATATTAACCTTTAATAATAATCGTATTTTATTAAACGTAATATTTATTCGTGGGATAATTTTTTATAGTTTTTACGATGGATAAAATTAATGACACATTCTTGGTTTCGACACATGACGATAAACAAGTGAAGCGTTTATATATAGGAATACAATTATTATATTTGTCAAATGTTGAAATGACTTAAATCATTATCCATGTGCTATTTCCACTATCATAGACAAACAATTTTTACCAGGAATCTGATCCATCTATCGAAAATCATAAACTTTATAATATTTAACACACGATAACTAAAAGCAGAACTTTTTAAAACGTTGGTGTCAATAGTTTTTTTTTTTTTTTATGTTTATGAATAGAAGTTAAATACTATTAAATTTTTCCTCTTCTTCATTTCTAGCAATCTACTTAGTTGACAAGAACATGTCTACTGCTTTGATTGTCTTTTGAGGATTTAAATGTATCTCCAGTATTTTACAATTACACGAATCTGCTAAATATATTAGTTTCTCAATCAATTAATGATAACACAATTGCATAATAAGTCTACCGTATATCTTGCATATTATATTTAGTTAGAGACTCTTGTTCACTCATAGAAACTCATTGCTTAGATCTAAATAATTTAAATAAATATAATTACTATACACAGTTTAAAGATTTTATTTATTTAAGCTGTAGCACATAACATTTCTCAAAACTTTGGAATATTAGTACTGACTTTATTCTTTTGGTATGTCATGTATTATTTATTGTTATTTGTTCATAATTTTATGGAATAAAAGAAAAATATGGAGCTTCAACGTATACATATGTATGATTAAGGACACGAATACATACGTGATTGTATAAAAATAATACTCTTAGTATAGGTTACGGGATGTATTAAAAGTCGTTTATTCTCCGTTCCTTTGTGCATTAGTAAAGTGATTCTATAAGCAAGTAGATCGAAAACAAGCGAAGCGAAGAGAATTTTAGTTTGAAACATACATCAATATATATATTTGTACTGAGTCTATACGTACATGAATATATATATATATATATATATAGGTCAAATTCTGCTATTGTACAAACGGAATATCGACTTTTAAGGCTAGAACGGACTGAAAAAAATGCAAATCAACGGATCTTTGTGAAAGAAATATTTCTCCTATTCTTATAACGGGGTGACAGAAAAAAAATAATAAAACACAGTACTTGACCTATAAATGAATATGCATAAGCACACACGCGTGGCAGAACGTCCGTGTTCACAAACATGTATACGTGAACATACTTGCATATTCGTAAAATGTATAAATATTGTTCTATCAATTATAAAAATAGATTCGTACAACCGGGATTATAATTCGTTTGGGATTAAAAATCTCTCTAAACAGTGATAATTTTTGTTGGAATATAAAACATTAAATGAGTACATTCGTTAATACATTTTGATTTTAAAACAATACTTCAGTAAACTATTTGAGTTTGACTTCAAAGAATTCCAACGACTTATAGCCACGTGACTTTTTCACATGCTAATTTCAATATTTTTCAATTCATTTTTAAAACTATCTTATTTTTTTTTTTTTAACTTTTGGTCTGCAGTTAAATTATATCTCTACAGTTACTATTAATATATAAAGTAATTTCAACTAAATATAAAAATACTTCTTGCAGACTTTGTTTTAAAAAATCTAATTGCAAACATAGGTTAAGTAAAAACACTATAACCGTACAGTATATAGAAATACGGTTTCAAACGTATTGCTTAATGCAAAGTATATTATTAGTAATTAATGAAAATATTTAGTCATAAAGAAAAAAAATAAAGTAACTAAAAAAGTAATAATGTAGAATTAAGAATAAAAAAGAATAGAACTTAATTTAAGCAGATTAACATCCAAATACATACATACCTATAATGTAACTCTCCAGTTAATATAATTAAAAAACATTTTTCTGTTTATGTAAAATGACTTATTCAACAATTCACACAGGCTTATAAATATTTATCTACATCGTATAGAATAAATAATTTATGTGTAAGGCAATTAATCATAATTTGAAATTGTAATGCTAATTATTATTATATTTTGTTTTATTTTACAATATCACAATTTAGTTATTGAAAAAAAAAATATATATACTGGCAGTGAAGTATTATGATATTATTATTATATTATGGTTAATATTGCAATATATATTCTACTTCAGAACTGAAAATAATTTCGAATATTTCAAATTTTATAAAGCGCAGTGATAACAATAATCGTAAGTAAATTTATATTTGAAAAAACTCAAATGATAACGATGACAATAATAGTGTTCCCCTGCAATTCGAACAAAAAAAATGAAATGACGATACTATCGTATGTAGGTTTACTGTAAGAGCAAATAAACAGCTTGAATAACTATTGGCGTACAAGAAAATAAGTGGAATAATAAATACAAAATGAATTAAATAATAATAAGTAAAATAAATAGTAAATACTGGAACGGGAAAAAATATTGTACTAACATATTATAATGCATTATAAAAATTGTACGCACACGCAGCGGCTTGCAGCTCAGATAACACAGAAACATTTACGGTTTTCACACGGAAAGTTCCCCTTACTATTACTTATAATATTGGTCAACGATTTAACGCCGACGATTGCTGATGTCAACTCATAGGTTACAATGATCGCGTGGACGGATTCACGACCGGCCGTTAATCTATAATCTAACGTGGTAGTTTCGCATAAATAAAAATGATGACGTTACCGTAATGAATATATTATTCGCATTATTTTCACGATAGTACATATCGTTTTACCAGTGGTGACACGGTATATTTTTTCTTCCCCGCCTCCGACGGAACTGCGGAACGGTGCAAAAATAAATGCACGCCCGATTCCGTCGTAAAAACAGGGTGTACTTTGAGTGGGCATCATGTATATACGAACAATAGTGTATGACATTAGTGTTAGGTGACCATTAATCAACTTCATGTGCACACACACACACACACACACACACACACACACATACACACACATACACACACGTGCGCGCGCGTTCTATGCGTACATGCACTTACACACACGTACACGCACACACACACGATCAGTCACACATTAGCCCATGTAAACATGCAAACACATACGTACATGCTGAAGTCGTGTACATTACACGAACCGGACAGTTAAAACTCCCGACAGAGAAACTCGGTATGTACGTCATAAAGGCGAGACAGTAAATTATATGCGAGGGGTCCGTATATTCTACAGAACTGTATCCGATGATAACGAGTCGGCGGTGTTCTCACGGCGCGTCTCGAAAGCGTATACGAATTAACGGGCTACAGAATAATAACTGAATTCAAACAAAAGCGCTCCCGTGTTCAGTATACACCGAGCCTTTGTAGGATTATTTTTGACGACAGATATTGTGTACGTATACACCGTCGTCATTGCTACGTGTTTTCCGTACACATATAATGCGTGCCCGTTTGATATAGCGATTTCCATGGTGAAATCGGTTTCGGCGGCGACAATATTGTTTGAACGTTTCTCCGTTAGACAATTCGATTTTAATTTACTCTACCGTCACTGCAATCGAACAGCAAATCGAATAAATAAACATCGAACAACTTTCAAGCCGACGGTTTTGTTGGTTTCTTACTAGAATTGTTTCTGAAAAACGTATTTCGAGTCCATCAAAAGTTGACTAAATCAACGAAGTTTAACTTTTCTGTTTCAGTCATAATAAAATAATGTTATATCGTATTTTCATTAGATTTTCGGATTGGAAATTTATCATTTATTAAAACCCGTGTATTTTCTTGAACTTAAAAAGTTATTTACATAACAAAACCCTCTCAATTTTTATAAAACTGAATAAAAAAAATAATAAAGTAAATAATATTTTTTGGATTATAATAAGTTTTAAAAAATGATAAATGCTCTTAAATATTTATAATATATGTGTAACAGCGTAAATATATGTTATAACAGCATAATTCAAAATTAAGAGAATCTCTATAATGTTAAAAAATATAAATTTATAAATAAAGTTTCAATAAGAGACAAAAATGTAATAAAAATATAATTTCATAAGCGATTCATACACTCTTAAAATACCGATCATTATTTAGTAATAGTGATTACACCAAGAATGGGATTAAATATTTATGAGAAAATTATATTCATACAACAAATCTTCCATAACGGAGAGTTATAAATAGTGTAGCATTTTAATTATTCCTGGCAAATAAAATAATGTATAACATAATATTTAGTAACATAGATCTTTTTTTATTTTTATTATTTATAATATTATATGCATAACTTGTATCTATGACATAGTAAGAATATAAGTTAAAAGAAACAAGAAATGAAGAACACAAAATAATTTAATGGAAAAAAAGGCCAGCCGTTGATAGTATTTTCATTTATAAAAACCTTATTTTGTCAAAGGGAATCAAGACACCACTTGCGTTTCAAACGTCTTGAGAAGATTATCAGGTATTGTAGCCGTGGCCAAATTTTATATGAGAGGATTAGGTGAGATTCTAATCGAAATCTTTTATAAAATAACATGGCTTCTTCATTGAATGTTGTAAGCTAAAAATCATTTAGATATATATGATTTGATACGTAAAGAGGGACCTTGCTGGTTGATTTCCTGAGGGCAATAATTTGGAATATTTGAATTTTATTTATGTTCGCGTGTTAGCATTATCCCACAGCTGAATTCCATATGCCCATACCGATTTTGAGTTTTCTACATAAGAAGTTTAATGTTTAAGAAAGTTTATTAACTATCATTAATTAGGGGTTTGAGCATGCACGAGTGATTTCTTAGGGATAATCTTTTAATTTGAATATGATGGGCCCAAATTAATCTTTGATCAAGTGTAAGACCAAAATATTTAATAGTGGGAGAGTAGGTAATGTGAACACTACATAAATTAACACTAGGACAAGGGTATACAAAGTTTACTTTTTACGTTGGTGGTGATGACTATGTCGTGTAGGAAAACGATAAAGATCTACAAGATTTAGAGGATTTTCTTGAACATGAAAAACTTTTACAATGAGATCGCCATTAGGAACAGTAAGAATATTAACGTGAAAATTACTTATAATAGATCATCAGATAATGTTAGTAATTTAAATGAAAAAATCTATAAATAATCAAAATTAATTTACAAATAATTTGGTAGACTTACTGGAACACTGAGATGGTACAAAACACCAAACTAACATCTGCGTTTGTAAATCACGAACACGATCGGTACGACTACGGCTTTTCATACTTATCTCAACCTCGTAGTATTTGATTATATACCTCGAGAAGAAAAAATAAATATTAAATTAAACCACACCAATCTGAACAAAATGAGGGAGTATGACACGAAACCACAAGATGAACTCGGTCACGGTTCGCAGGTAGTAATAGTCGTGGAGTATACGTTGACGGTTATAATGGGCGTAAATAGACAGTTCCGGGCAAAGTTCGATATGTGCTGTACAAACGGCTTTCTGTGCGCCAACAATATCATTTGCGATTCGTAATTTTATTTCATTCGTGGTTTACTCACAAACGAAAATCTGCCCATGTTGCTTATGCGACAGTTATATAATAATGTTTTCATATAATTATAAATATGATTTAACTATATTTTATTTTAAATGACGCGCAGTGGCGGCATGAACTTATTATTCCAATGACGCCAGTCGACAATTCTCAACACTTAATCTATTGGCACTTTTGCGCTATTGATTATTATAAATTTATTTATATTCAATCGATTACGTTAAAATAAGTTCCTAACTTCTACTCAACTACCTACGAATGTCAACTTTCAACACCCACCCATCCACCACGCAGCCGCGTCAGATTAACTCTGTTCACGCCGCCACTGATGACGCGTAAAACTATATATTCATTATTGATACCAAATAAAATAGTTTTCCAAATACTTGATTTATATCGTTTATATTCTAAGGAGTAGATACCAACAAATTGTTGAAAAGTTTCTATAGCGGGGTTAAAATGAAGAAAACCAGAACCTGACGCAAACAAAATCACTCGAGGCGTGTACTCAAACAATTGCTTGAGCCTCGTACACGATTGCGCATTCGTTGCGTGTGCCGAATGTACTTTAGGTCAACCTGTTGAATGCGCCGTACTGCTATTGAAAACTGGTACGCTCGTGATGAAAAAAAAAAATTCTGTATAGTAATAAATGTTGAATAACAGATTCTAACACTAACACTTGTGCATGAACTTAAATAAAACAAGTACATTTTTGTTTTCTCGTCATGTTGAAAACAGTATGAATTATTAGCTTCAAGTGTAATAAACAAAAGGATGTCAAGTTCTGTAGGAAATGTTGTGCAGTAAGTACAAGATTGTATAAGTTTTTACATTGACTTGGTTATTATAAATAGCAAAAAAATATATCATTGCGTTCTAATAGAAATAAGTCTTGCACCTTTTTTGTCGTATTGTTCCTTCGGAGCGTAAACGTATTTACCTCACCAGGAATGTAAATTTAACTTCAAGACTCTGAAGTATGTATGTAAAGTATAGACAATGTAGCCATTTTTCAAAGATCAATTAATCATCTAATTAAATTAATTATACTATTCGATAACAATGTACGCATATAGGCCAGAATTATACAATTGTTTATTCTTTATATTGAATGTTATATCGACCTTTTCTGCAAAACGTTTATAAAAGATTTTAACAAAATATGTTAGTCAGTTGGACTCATGTGTTCATTGACAGTAAGTGGCAATGACCATATTTATTATAATGTATTAATTCAATTCAGTATGCAATACATACATAAAACAAAGCAAGGTCACATCGATGAAAAATCAGTCAATAACTGAAAATGTCTTGTGTCCGATGCAGTTAACACTTTTTTATTTATAAAAAATTTATTTTATTGTCATAAAAATATATTCATTTTTCGAACACAATGAACGTTTTACTATTTTTATGGTGTAATGCTCAAATTAATATTAAAAATAATTTTTTATACAAAATAAATGTGTTTTTCATAGATTTAATGCAAAAATTATCATCAATTTGTAACACTAATAGTTGATCGATGATTATTCACTAGGAAATTATGTAAAAAAATTTTTTTTTTTTGATAGACGTATGAGCTTAGTAATCCGAACGTTGTTTAAAATTAAAGGTCGTATGATCAATGAATATGATGATCAGCAACGTGTTTGAGCGGAGATAAATTATAAACTACAGACTAATAAACAATATCTCATTGCTGACACAAACGAGGAGAATTCGTTCAGTAAGAAAAACAACGAGTGATCATCAATAATCAAAAGAAGTAAATTTTTAAACAATATATGAGATATCTTATTTATTTCTTGAAGGTATGTTCATTTTATTACTAGCATTAACACTAGATTTAAATTAAGTATAAAATGTAACTGTCAAATATTTATGCATCGGAAAACATATAATTTTATTTTTTTAACCCATTTTGAAATCCACCAATGGCTTTGACGATTTGGTAATTCCAGTATAATTTCACTTTTAAAAACCATTCCAAACGAAAAAAAAAATATATCTAGGATTACAAATTGTGAAAAACCAAATAAAATTCATATTCCTGGTCACACATCATTGATTCTATTTGGTCGGCACGTTTACTTTTTTTTGCCGTATTTTTGCTCAATTTTGTCACTCGATTTCCATTAATTCTAAACGTTAAATTAATAATTTTTTATCAAAAAGTAATCCTAACATTAATTCAAGGTAGATTAGCAATAGTATTGAATGATAATTTAATAATAGTAATTTAAAAAAATTAACATTTTATTCATACCCCTCTTTTGGTAATACTTTTCAATCTCTCTATTTTTATTTGGTTTATTTTCACTCTTACGTGAATTACTTTGTATGTTTGTAGGATATTCCTCCGTCCTATAATAATTTTGAAGTAAATTATAAATTTCAAATCTATTATTTTCTCCATCACAATGCCTAAAATCAACTTCAATGATGATTTTAAAGGATGAAATATGAATTATATTTGTTGTGTTGTTTATAATTAAAATTAAAACCAATATAATTTACAATAATTTTTGTCATTGCCAATCATTTCTGATATATTAATTAAAAACTGCTAAAAAATATTTCAAAATATTTCATAGAAACGGGGCTCTTTTGGGTAATTTTAAATGGAGACTGGAAGAAATTTTTATCTTAAGAGAGCCACAAAAGTAATTATTAGACATCAATAGTATATCATTACATTATTTAATATGAGATTAGAAGAAAAATAACTAAATTATTGAATGTATGATTGGTTCTATTCTATATTACTTATGATCAATTAATGAATTACTTCATTGTATGATTATTTTCTATTATTCCGCTCATAGTATTCAAATTATCCTTAGTATTTAAAAATCAAAAATAGTTTCATTGAATCTAAAAAAAAATAGATAGATCTAAAATAGATTTTAATACATGATTTTAATCCATTATTTTTCTACAATGCATTTTATAATAAATTAGTAATTATTCTAATTGTTAAGATGTTTATCTATGTAAATTAGTCATATCAGATATTACGATTTGTGTTGAATGATATCATATAATTTATGCAGCTTTGTGTAAGAAAATACTTTTAAAAAAATTCTACTTACTCAGACTGAATACATTTATTTTATTCTGGTTCACTTTTCAACTTCGAAACCGATAATTTCAACGGAAATTAGCATACGAGTATCAGTGTTATCGTCTATTTAAATATATATGTTATATACGAAGATATGTAGACGGTGAAATATACAATATTTGTGTAATACCAGATAAGAAATTTTATAGTCTAACGGTTGTTACTTAAAGCGTTATGTAGGTTGTATATCATGGTCTTATAATTTGAGTATATTTTTTTACAATTTCCGTGATAAATAAGTATGATCATCTTGCTAGACGTGATCTTAGATTTCATAAAGAATATTAATCTAATATATTTTTTTTTACGTGATATTAGGATTATGTTTATAAAATTACAGTAAGAGATTCACATTGAAGAGAAAATATGCATAATTATAGTGATGCTATCCATATAAATGGTTTGGTTATTTCCGTACTCATAAGAGTGGTCGTTTTTCATTAATAGAAAAAATATCAAAGTAGAACTTTCACATGAAATGAAAGCTCTCCTTGTAATTTAACTTTTGTATAAAATGTTCAGGAATTTAATAAGTATTTGTTAGATTCCTATCCGATACATTATTGTGTACTGTTACGATTTAATATGATTAGGAATGTAGGATGTCCAGTAAGACGGAAAAGTTGATTGTCATGCGAGTTTTTGGTCTAGATCCACAATACATTTAAATGGTACGTGGTAATATGAAAGAATAACAAATAAACTTGAGAAATCATAGATAAATTGAATAAGGTGTATATTCTAAATGTTATTAGAACATGCGTACAACTTTCGCGGTAATAATTTAAAACAAATAAATTGAACATTTTTTATCACAACTAATGACAATCGTTAATCAATATAATTTTTAATTGATAAAGAAAACGGTGGGCATGATAGTTCGAATGCTTGAGGATTAATGACTGCGACGACGACGTATTCGTTTTTTGGGTTGTTGAAATAATGACAGGTTCGGAATTTGGACTCTGCATCCTCCATTATAAGTCGAATTATTGGTACTCCGATATGATAGTTCTTGTTGCAAACTTGTGGTTCTTTCTCGAAAAAAAGGATCGTGGACAATGTCCAAAGGGTTTGATGACGGTAACAGTCCAATTATGGTCTATATTATCAAAATAAAATATAATTATAAATTAACATACCTTTCACAAGAGCTATGAAAATTCATAAATCTTATTTTGAGTTTATTTGATAACTTTGATACTACTGAACAACGAATGACCAAATATAATGTAATTTGCATTTATAATATATAATATATCAGAAATTTCACTTTATGTTACTATTTTGTACTATTCCATTTATAATCTCTAACACATTATCTATGACCGTTGATAACACTAAATTTCGAAATTAATTAACGTATATATATATTCAAATCTATAATTTTATTATCTTTTTTTTTGCTTACAATAATTACAAGATTCGATGCATTAATTACATTTTTAGAAACCAATTGAGTATTTCTTGAATCGGGAAAGGCAATCGGAAATAGTGGAACTGCTAGTTCATTACTAATTTATTCACAAGAACTCGATTGTTAATATATCATCAAGAAAACGAAGCATCATAACTAGAAATCAAATTATAATATTGTAATTATTTCTTAAAAATATTAAGTAAATTTTAAAATAATAAAAACTATTAAAAGTAATTGATAGTTTACCTGTGTCATAATATGTTATTTGTTGACAAATTGAATATTACGTAAATTACAGGAAATATTTTTAAAAAAAATGTGAATACGATAAGACTCATTTTAGAGTATTCAATATTTTAGTTATAATGTAAGATAAGTGTGATCCTCGCTAACAGAAGCACTGCTTAGCAATATTTCCAGGTGGTAAGTGTATTAATTACCGATTTTTTCGAAAAAAAAAAAAAAGGAACAGCGTGATTTATTGTATTTCCAACTCAAATGGGTATGAGAGCTGCACTTAGAGGTCATGCGCTTTGGATCACAACATTTGGCCAATATCTATCGAAAAGACAGACTACATATATGACAGTCAATGGACTGCAAAATGTATAGCTTTTATGTGTATCAATAAAAAATGATAGATATTTATTTTATCAATAAAAAATGATAAAATAAATATCTATTTATTGTAAAATGAAAAAAAAAAATTGAAAATTTGTGGTAAAAAGCTTAAAGCAATTAAAAAATGTTCTAACTTTATGTATACATTTCAAATTATTCACAAAGACTTATCCAACTGAATAATACTTAAGGGTACTATTTTTTATCATTATTACACAAATATCTTTATATGTACTTCACGTCCATAAACTTAGTACAATTGTTAATGAAAACAAAATTAATTACAACCATATACTTTAATACTTACTTTAATATATTTTTTATACATAAAAATTCTAATTTTATAGCAAAAATTTTGAAAACCATTTCAAGCTGTTGTTAATATCATTGATTCGATTACGAGTTGTTCAAATAAGTATAACCTGATCAAAAGAATGTAATTGAATAATATTATTTAATTATCAAAAAATATTTTTTGTAAAATGATATAGATAATTGGTGAAGAAATCAAAGCTACTACGTTACCGTTGACGACAGTTTTTAATAATAGTTCATCATTGTATTACAATTTGTTGTTAAAAACACTACGTAAATTAAATACGTATTACACGAACACAAAATAATACATTTGTATAATAAAATCGGTTTTTTAATTTCGTAAAATCGATAATTATGACTCAAAGAATGATTTCAAAAACTAATTAAAACCGAATACGTATTATTTAAGTTTTGTGCACCAAAAGTCAAATTTATCTAAGCATATGTTTTTGGAATACAAAATAATACTCTAAAATAATACTCTATTTATGTTTCATAATATTCAAATACATCCAATAGCAGTTAAAATTGAATATACATTACTATTGTTACTAATGAAGGAAAATGTTATAATATTATAATGTCCATATTCTATCTACGAGATTAAATATACGAATCGGGTATGTATGACGTAATCAAGAAAACATATAATTGAAACTGGATTCAATTAAGGATTAATTTAAATTAGGAAACATTGGCTTTCTATGGTACGAAATGTGATTAAAATTGAGTAACTAAACAAAATGTAATATGCACGTATATTTTATACATTGTATAAATAAAACCAGAAATACATTGTGATAAATAAGAATTAAAGGATGTTATTTATCATTCAATTACAAAGTTCTCAATCCACTTATAGGCATAATCACTTGTTGGAACTTTCTTAAAAAAATATTCCTCAAGTTGAAATGGTTTAAGTTTCAATCGAAGATTTCAAAATTAGCTGAATAAATTTTAAATTAATAGGGAAACGCAGTTAATTTCCTCGGGGATTTTAGTCCAAACATTTTTCAATCAAGAAATATCTCACATTTTTCAATATCAACTTTTACGTATTTTATATATTGTACGCTATGAAATAAAATCACATTAAATTTAATCGAGACTTGGTTCGACAATTCTATTACGTTACATAGATAAATAAATCGCATAAAATACTGCCCACTAGAGTTTCATTTTATTATTTTTTTTATTACTTCTGCGGACTGATATATTGGATTCCACATAAATATGATGTCCGTAATGACAAGTTGGTGTTTTATTCACAAACTTTAAACGAACAGTTTTCACTCATCGTATCGTAAGGTCAAGTATTACTTTAGTTCCTTTAATCGGAGTTCAATACTACTTTCATCGAATATTTATACTGATAAAATATTGACAGAAAAACTGGTAAATAAAGAGAAAGATATAGAAAGACGGAATGAAGAATACTGTGATTTTAACCACGCCGAATATATATAAAAATAAATATAAGAGGTGTTGATCTTTCAATTGTTTATTTAGAAATGTCTTCAATTTTATTTAATTTTAAAATCAGTAACACCTAATATACTAAAAAAATATACATTTTATTCGTCATTCATGCTTATAATTTTTAATACAATATTTTTAAATACCTTATGTTCACAAAAAATAATTAATTATTAGTAAGAGGTGGAGTGAATATCGAAATTACAAACATGATAAAACCGTATTTATTTTTTTTTTTTAGGTAATGATGTAAAAGATTAAAGAAAGTTATGAGAATATTTAAAATAACACGAAAGTTTATTAAAAACTCAGAAAAGAGATAGTAAAATAATACGTTGTATGATGGGTCGGCAACATAAACCCCCTTTTTTTCGAGAAAACAAATTACTTTTTACACGCATGAACTGGTACATTTTTCCGTTCGTTTCGTTGGAATTTTCTCCAAGATGAATGAATGAGACTTGTGCTTATGATAAACAAAACAGTTCTTTCATTTGAATATCCTCTTTTGCAATAACCGAATCTGGTTGTGTTGTCACATATTTGAAATTCCGAAGTAAGATATCGGCATCTGATGCATCCATCGAGATAGATAATACTGGAACGCGTACTAGATAAGAATAACGGTCCGCTGGTTAAAATTTTATCCCCACCAACGTACGGAAAAATATTAATATATAATGTAAATGTAATTTACTAATTTACTTAAATTTCAGCCTTACGTATATTTTATATTATTTAAACCTGTGATACGTGTATGTATTTTTATTTTTAAATTAATTTAACTTACATTTTTTTTAGTTCAGGGCTCGGAAGTTATAAAACTAAAAAAAATAATTTTTAGCGCTTAAATATACACATAAAATATTAATATAAGCTCTATAAATAGTACTAAAAATTGGAAAATATGTAAAATAAAATTTTCACCAAATTTTTTTTAGTATGAAGTAATCGATTTTTTTAATTTTACAGTTTTTTAATGTATTTCATATAATATGGTGGTAGATATGTAAGAACTATTTACTAATTGATAATATGAACAACAGTTCACGATCAATCGAACACGTAACTTATCTAAATTATGACGAAACATTTAAAATAAAATTACCGTGTTCAGTCATTAGTTGATACATAAATAAAACGACAGCACGATAATACAACGAAATCGATGATAGTATGATAGTACGATGTGACTGATATGATTTTAAAAATAAACAATTTATTGGAAAAGAACGGAATTGTTCGATTTAATCGACAATAACAGCGGTCTAAAGCCGTTTATTTTGGATGAGTACCGTATAAAAAATAAAACAATTTGTTTTCGTTCACATATTTGTAAACGGCTGTTTAGTAGGTAATTTAATTTTTCAACAATATGTGTTTATTCCCTTTATTATCTAAAAATATGACCATAAACAGCATTTATAATTCCAAATTAGCAAAATAGCTCCTATAGTATATATTTATGTGAGAATATTCCCAAAAATAGCACTAAAAACCTCAATTAGCAAAATAGAAGTAAAAACCGTAAATATGCAAAAAATAGCAAAATAAAATTTCGTTTATGGTATCAAATAAATGTGAAACATACTTGTGTCTTACTTTGGATGTTTCATGACGAACTATCAAAAATATGCATTTGCTAGAACTTCCGAGCCCTGGTTATTATATATGGAGTTTCATGATTTCATGTGCTGCTCTTGGTTGTATTATTAAAAAATCTAAAGGCAACAGTATATAGTCTCATTGATTTGTAATATATTTTTAACATACGAGTATATTATTGGTATCTACAATTAATACCAAACTTCTCTAATATTTAATAAACATTTTTATAGATTTCCATTTAAACGTACTGATGTATTCTAAAAATTGATAAAAGAAGTTAGAAGAGAATATTTTCTATCATCAAAATACAGTTTTATGTGCAGTGAAAATGTTCTCGATTTAGATTACTAAACGTTAATTAACTGAATCACAAAAAACTTTAAATGAATGTTAACTGGAAACATATTCATATCAATTGGTCAGTATTAGTTTAGGAAATTATGTTTAGGACATTTTAAATTGTATTGGTAAGTATATCGTAAAAGTTTAACTGCTTAAAATTGTTTGTTTGGATTGTATTAATTTACTAATTAAAAACAATTTTGATCATGAATATAGCAATAATAATTTTATATCTGTAAGTAGGGGTAGATTAATAAACATTTATAGTGGTCTTTCATTAATTATACAGAAATTAGAATAATTATTTTGTCTTGTAATTATAAAAAAGCAGAACCTTCATAATAATTAAAAATTACTTGTGCATTCAGAGCACTGGAATTATTATTTTGAGTAAATGTAATAATTATTATTTCCCATATTTTCGTTCCATCACTGTAGATGTTGGATCACCTGCCTACATAAATATTACCACTTTAATGATACTTTATTGATACGTTTAAAATTTATTAGTATTGGAATGCCGTATTATGAAAATCAATGTAGAATGATAGAAGTCTTAATAAACCGTTATTTGGTAAGACAAAAATGAAAAAAACAATTTTATTTAATAATACGTAAGTTCAATGTTACATATATATTTTTTCTCTTATCTTTATAAAAACCATATTTTATTTCAATAAATAGTGTTGGTTTAAGCTATTAGGTATACCTTTTTGCTTATTATTAATATTATTTAACAAAGAAAAATAATTGTAATCATATTTTACAGTTTTACTTGATTAATTTATTGTCTGTTGTTTATTTTGTTAATATTTGACTATATTAACTTGATTAAAATAAATTTTTACATAATAGAAATTATGTTTAACATTCGAAATTATATTTCAATTTAAAAAATATTATATTAAAATGCATGAGTGGCGAGCAATGATTTGCGACGTCAGCCTTTGTGTAAGTATATTTTGTTTCTTGGTATGTAATGGTGGAGATAGCAGTAAAACGACGACTGTAGAGACGAGCCGTTTTCTTTACGTGGTGAGTATAGGACGTGCTCCAGTATTCTTATCTATCTCGATTGATGCGTTATAATACACGATTGCAAAGAGTCTGCAAGTGTCATGCCTCCACGGGTTAATATCTTTTGACAACGAAATAACTAATATCTTTGAATCAAAAATCGTGTAAATATCTAGATGTTTCAACTGACTTCGACGGATCGTTATTTCTGTGCAATTCTTATCCGCAGTCAATCTAATAATAAGGATTTTCGTTATATTTACATTAAAATATGAATAACTAATGTGGTACATTGTATAATATTATCTAGTGTTTCAATTAAGAAATATAAATACTATTAAACTATAATTAGTTAAGAATCTAAGGAATTCGAAAATTTTAAGTTACTATCAATGCACAAATATTTATGTCCAACTATTTTGAGAATTATACGGCATTCAAAACAAGTGGTTATTAGAATTCAATACAAATTTCAAATCCATTAAATAAATGTTATAATGGTTTCGACATGTCTTAGTATTAAAAAAAAAAAAAATGAATAAATAAATAAATACCTAACTGTTTTTGATTGTTTACCGTACAAACATATTTTAACTGTAATATTTATAATAACTGTACAAATTACTTGTCAAAATTATTTACTGTATTTTTTTCAAAATGTAATGATGTTTGATTAAATCATAAGACACCGACTTATCACAGCTGACTTCGGAAAACATGATAAGATGGTTTGGTTTACGCGAAAACATGCACCACTTGACGCCTTGACAACTATTCCTAAATTTTTTATCAAATAACGCTGTTACCAGTAGTAATTGTTGTTATGCAATAATAAACTAAGTAAAATGTTAGTGAATGTTGTGCATACAGGCAAACTTTTAATAAATTCTCTTGGGATAAAATTATCAAACCACTAACAACTGAATAACGTCTGAAATATCAGTTATACGAACTGTTAAATACTACCATTGATAATCTACATAATTTACGTTTAAACGTAACAATTTAAAATACTTAAATATTATTCAGTTCAGTTGTAGATTTATTAAACAAATTATCTACCAGATAAGAAAATTTATTTTTTACAAGTTTACAATATAGTTAAAAAAAAAAATAAATATCCATTATTACCAAATTATTAATATGTGCGATATAAGATACAAATTAAAAATACTTATTGAAGAATTCATGATTTTAGTTTATACAATTTAAAATATTTTTGTAAGCTTAACAATGAAACACAAACTTATTCATTTGATATTCTTATTACAGCATATAAGTATTTATAGATTAGTTTGTAAAAGCATTATAATTTAGATTTTAATTGCAGTGAAACCTTTAATATTATGATAATATAATGAATATTTGATTATTATGTATTTTAATATAACTTTTCAAGCACATACTTGACATTTTATCAGAACAAAGTTGCAAAATTTGATACTTCTAAGAATGACTGCTTTTCTTGTCAACAATCTAAATGAAGAGCTTTAGAATAGGTATACAAAAAGTGTTAATTTTAGATAACTTAAAAGAATTTATGCAATAAATTCCACTCTTATCTGTATAATTTAACAATTATATTTTGTTTTAAAAAATTATAATAACATTTCTCGGTGAATAAAAATGAACACGGTATAAAAAGTGTGTGTAGATTAATATTTCTTCTTTAAAATATATAGTATTTTATAATAATATATGTTTAATCGTTACTTTAATACCATTATCTTTTTTTTTTTTTTTTTTGAGATCTTACGAAAGAACATTTGGAATATTCTAAATGATTTCGATTAATTCTTTCTAGTATTTTACATTTTAATGACGTGTTTCAGACGTTATCGCCGTTTAATGCCCACTCGAAGTTTTCAACTTTTCCGAGATCACGCTTGATCTCCAAAATAGAATAGTTTTCATATTTCAAGCATTTTATTTTTATTCAATACTGAATATTACATAAATATTATGAAACTCATGGCTATACATTTTCAAGCGTGAATTTTTAAAATATTGTTTATGACGGCGTGTTATGTAGGCAAAATTGATACAGTGATGTATTGCGAAATTTTAACAATATTCATTGGAAAAATAATTCAACTATTAATATTATAAACTATGTAATAAACAATATTATTATTTATACTTTGAGTTGATCACTTCATAAATTCATAAATGTTGTTATTAAATGTTAAGTTTATACTTTTTTTTTTTTTTACATAATATTATTTTAAGTCATTTAAAAGTTATAATTTATAAAGTAATTAAAAAATCATTGCACATATTTAAAGAAGGCATAATTTAAGCATTAATACTCATAGGATTGTTTTAGATTCTGAACGGAGTGAAGAATGTATTGATTTTACAATGATGTGTGTTTTTTTTTTTTTTTTTTTGTGTCTGTCGACACGATTTGGGGCAGTAAAAATGCTTTGATTGCCTTATGTAGCAACTTTTCTGAAAGGAAAGTGAATCTATTTGGTACTTTGGGGGGTCAAAAGTAAAAAAATTCCAATATTTTTTAAATGCGACGGGAAAAACCATAAAAAAATTTGGGAAAAACGGGAGTTTTTACGCAAAACCAGTTTTCGACATAATCAAATTTTTTATTTTGCTATAACTCAAAAACTAATCGATGTAAATACTTGAAATTTTTACCAACTGTTAAGATAATCGTTCTTTATACAACATTAAATTTTCAATTTATTTAAGTATTTTTTTTTTTAAATAACGATAAAATTTTTTTGGCTGCCCAGAAAATCTTGAAAATTTAATACAAGGTTTCTTATAAGTTGTTCCTTAACATATAAAAAAAAATCTAAAATCGTAAGTCACAATTTTTTTTTATAAGTGCTCAAAGTTCCAATTTATACGAAATAAGTAAAAATCACGGTAATTTGCAAGTTATTTTGTAGATAAAAATTCATAAAATTTTTTTTGTTCATACTTAAGGTTCAAAATTTTAACACTAGGTTATCTATGAGCTACTCTTCAAAAATCTTTAAAAACATTTCTACCGGACTAAGAGGAAAAAATTGTATGACTCTTTGAAATTTAAATATTTACGAAATTGCATAAAATAGCGATTTATTCTCATACGATTTTAAATATTTGTTATAATTCAAAAAGTATAAGTCGCAGATTTTTGAAATTTCTACCAGCTGTTAAGATTGGTATTTCCTTTATGTCATATTTTTTTCAAATATATATAAGCCACTTATAGGCATTTAAATTATTCGATTTTTTTTACAATTTATTTTTATTATCGGTGAAAAATCTTTTTAATAAGATACTGATAGAGGGAAAAATGCCAGAAGATTGGAGAAAGAGTTTTATTGTACCAATATTTAAAGGAAAAGGAGACATACAAGAATGTGGGAACTATAGAGGAATAAAGCTCATGAGTCATAGTATGAAGATCTGGGAAAAGATTATAGAGAAGAGGATAAGAAGTGAGACCTCGATATCAGGAAACCAGTTTGGTTTTATGCCAGGAAAATCGACAATGGAGCCATTATTTTGTGTTAGGCAATTAGTAGAGAAGTACAGAGAAAAGAATAAAAAACTATGCATGGTGTTTATAGATTTAGAAAAGGCGTATGACAGGGTGCCAAGGGAAGTTTTAAGATGGGCATTAATGATGATAAATGTCCCAAAAATGTATGTTAATTTGATCCAGAATATGTATGAAGGGTCGAGTACTAGTGTCAATAGTCGGTGTGGAGTATCAGAAGGTTTCAGTATAGGAGTAGGTGTGCACCAGGGGTCAGCTCTAAGCCCCTACCTGTTCTCAGTGGTAATGGATGAGGTTTCAAAGGAGATACAGGGTGAGATACCATGGTGTATGATGTTTGCGGATGATATAGTTCTGATAGGAGAAAACCTAGAAGTTGTCAATAATAGGTTAAATGAGTGGAGGTTAGCCCTCGAAGAAAAGGGATTGAGAGTTAGTAGAAATAAAACTGAGTATATTGAGTATGATTTTGGACAAAGAGACCAAGAAGTTGAAGGAATGAGGAGACAACTGACAATAGATGGTGATGTGATAGGTGAAGTTGAGAGCTTTAAATACTTAGGATCTTTTGTTCAAAAGGACGGGGGCTTTGACATTGATGTAAAACATAGGATTAAGTGCGGGTGGATGAAATGGAGAGAAGCATCGGGCGTGTTATGCGATAAGAGAATTCCAATTAGGCTGAAAGGTAAATTTTATAAAAGTGTAGTGAGACCAACTATGCTGTATGGTTCAGAGTGTTGGGCGGTTAACAGGAGAATAGAACAAAGTATGAGTGTCGCGGAAATGAGAATGCTTAGATGGTTGAGTGGAGTGACAAGAGAAGATAGAATAAGGAATGAATACGTGAGAGGTAGTGTTGGTGTAGCGCCAATTGTGGACAAAATGAGAGAAAATAGGCTGAGATGGTTTGGGCATGTGATGAGGCGAGAGGAAACGAATGCAGTAAGAGTGGTTATGAAGATGGACGTTGAAGGGAAAAGAGGAAGAGGAAGACCAAAAAAGAGATGGTTGGAGACTTTGGAGAATGACATGAGGGCTGTCGGTGTGTGCAGAGGAGATGTGATTGACCGAGTAAAGTGGAGGTGTAGGACAAGGGTGGCCGACCCCAAATAGTTGGGAGGAAGGCGAAGTAGAAGAAGAAGAAGAAGAAGATTTTTATTATCGGTGATAAAAAATAAAAAATCAAAAATTTGGCTCGTACAAAATACTTGAAAATTTAATCGAAGATTCCACAGAAGTAGTTCTTAATGTCATTCAAAAATTATTAAAATCCATAGGCACAATTTTTTTTTGTAGGCGTTTGAACAGCGAACATTGACATAAAATTACGTGTAAAATATAATATATAGTAGAATGTTCTAGACTGACAAACTATATCGCTGTATGCAACTGCCAACCCATCCTAATTGAAAAATATATTTATCGTGTCAAAATAAAATATACTTTTTACAATGTTTATAAATAACAATGTATTATATCCTAGACAAACATATGAACTCCGTTCAGAATCGTTATTCGTATACAATGATATTTATCATTGCATTCAAATTTAACAAATCCATTATAATAATGACCTATCCTATAAGCGAGGTGCCCTCCACCCCTAACTGTACAGCAGAGCGAGGCCCATCCGGTTCTTTTCTTTTTATATTTTAAATAGTACAAATGGGGCTGAAAATTTCATACAATTTCTTACTGATTATTTAAAACATATTTTTTTTTAAAATATTTCTACTAGTTAACCGTAGTTTTTTAATAATTTTTCACAATTTGTTCATACAGTGAATATATATTAATAATATAATTTTGGCTTACTGCCGACGGTACATCCAATTATAATACAATATATCAATAATCTTGTTTGGGTAATTACTAGAAAAAAAGAACCGGATGGACCTCGCTCTGCTGTACAGTTAGGGGTGGAGTGCACCTGGCTTATAGGATAGGTCATTATTATAATGGATTTGTTAAATTTGAATGCAATGATAGATATCATTGTATACGAATAACGATTCTGAACGAAGTTCATATGTTTGTCTAGGATATAATTCATTGTTATTTATAAACAATGTAAAAAGTATATTTTATTTTGAAACGATAAATATATTTTTCAATTAGGATGGGTTGGCAGTTGCATACAGCGATATAGTTTGTCAGTCTAGAACATTCTACATTATATTATATTTTACATGTAATTTTATGTCAATATTCGATGTTCAAAAGCTTATAAAAAAAATTGTGCCTATGGATTTTAATAATTTTTGAATGACATTAAGAACTACTTCTGTGGAATCTTCGATTAAATTTTCAAGTATTTTATAGTAGCCAAATTTTTTTTATCACCGATTATAAAAAAAATAATGTAAAAAAATCGAATATTTTAAATGCCTATAAGTGGCTTAAAAATCAATATAATATTTTGAAAAAAATATGACATAAAGGAAAGACCAATCTTAAGAGTTGGTAGTAATTTCAAAAATCTGCGACTTATACTTTTTGAATTATAAAAAATATTTAAAATCGTATGAGAATAAATCGCTATTTTATGCAACTTCGTAAATATTTAAATTTCAAACAGTCATAAAAATTTTTCCTCTAAATCCTGTAAAAATTTTTTTAAAGATTTTTGAAGAGTAGCTTATAGATAACCTAGTGTTAAAATTTTGAACCTTAAGTATGAACAAAAAAAATTTTATGAATTTTTATCTACAAAATAACTTGCAAATTATCGTGATTTTTACTTATTTCGTATAAATTGGAACTTTGAGCACTTATAAAAAAAAATTGTGACTTACGTTTTTAGATTTTTTTTTATCAGTTAAGGAACAACTTATAAGAAACCTTGTATTAAATTTTCAAGATTTTCTAGGCAGCCAAAAAAATGTTATCGTTATTTAAAAAAAAAATACTTAAAAAAATTGAAAATTTCAATTGTCTATAAATAGCTTAATAAAAGTCAAAATACTTTGAAAATTTAATGGTGTATAAAAAACGCTAATCTAAACATTTGGTGAAAATTTCAAGTATTTACATCGATTAGTTTTTGAGTTATAGCAAAATAAAAAATTTGGTTTTGCGTAAAAACTCCCGTTTTTCCCAAATTTTTTTGACCCCCCGAAGTACCAAATAGATTCACTTTTCTTTCAGAAAAGTTGCTACATAAGACAATCGAAGCATTTTTACTGCCCCAAATCGTGTCAACAGACACAAAAAAAAAAAAAAAAAAATACACATCATTGTAAAATCAATACATTCTTCACTCCGTTCAGAATCTAAAATACATTTGCAGTATCGTATATTTAATTTTGTTCCTATTTTGTTTATATATTTGTAAGTAAATATAGTTATATTTCTACAGTGAGTATCATAGAGAGTATTATTTATGTTTAGACTTATCAGAATATTTCAATGATATGAACGTTTTTTTTTTTTTTTTACAAAAAAATAACACAATTATTTAATTTCTTGTTGTCATAGCATTTTCTGCAACATGCATTAATTCAAAGGTTATTTTATAAAACGATTGACACATAAAAAAATATGAATGATTGATGAGTTCAATCAAATTTAAAATTGCATCATCATCGAATTGTTACTAAAAAATAAAAATAATTATAGTATAAAATTGAATCAATACCACATCCATGTATAATCTATCAATTAATTGAAATTTGTTGACTTCAGTATCGTTATGCCGTTGCTCAATGTCAATCAAGTAATTCATAACTATACCACAAAATATCAATCTTAAACTTCTTCTATCAACTAACCTTTGTTGCAATCTTTGCAACCAATGTTGGTTTGCTTGATAATAATATATAAACTAAGATTTCACTTTTGTTGTAATATAAACACTTTACTGACAAGAAATAGTTCTGTACAAAACTATTTATACATATTCCTAAAATCCAATCGGTAAATAGTCTCTACTTACAGTGATTGTTTAGATTTTATTGATGTTTTGTTATTTACCAAAATATGTACTGACTAATTTCAGTTAGTGAATTCTCGTTAGCTAAATTAAAATTGTAACTTAATCAAAAGTGCACTTCAAATGGATTAACCCTTATCAAATGTATTCTTTTTTATACTACACCGCATTTCAATAAAATATTTAATACAAGTTATAATTTGTATTTTTTTTTACAAATATATTTTCACATTTAAGTACTCAAAAAAAGAATTACATTTTGTTTAATTAAAATAAAGAATCATATTTTTAAATAAAATACAATGTTTATTCACCTAATTTCAACTTTTTACCGTGAAACGTTTTTAATGGAATTTAAACGAAAACTACATAATTCAATAGCATGCATAACATTTTTGTAAATAATTTGTTATATGAATTTCAGAAATTACAATAAAAACATTATTAATTTGAAAACCAAGTAATATGAAAATGATTTTAATCGGAGTTTAGATTCATTGAAAAATCCTGTTTATCTATAATTATGAATACCAATTGTATTTATAGTGTATATTTGTACGTGTAATATATTGTACATAATTACATTTATTAGTTGAATATGGGTCAATTATATACTTACAAAACAGGTTATATAACTAAAATTGAAAGAAAACAAAAATGTTTTCTCCGTTTATTGCAGTGAAAGCTTGATAAAATTAACACCCCTTTTAAAGTATTAGTTAAAGAAAAAAAATCTTCAACCTCTAGCAGATAAATGCTTTTATAATGGTTTTTTTTGTATTCTTTTTTTTGTAAATCATTAAATAACTTAATTGTTTTTCCGAACTCCTAGCTAAAATTCTTTAAAATAAACTACTTTGCAATCTCCGTTCTTCGAATACATTTTTATATAAAATCTCTTTAAATATAATTTCATGAAAAGGCATTTGACTTTTTGTTTTTTGCTTCACCAAGCAAATAAAAAGAAGGTCTAAATAATAACCATTATACTTGTATATGTTTTATAAATATTTAACACTTATTTATAAACGCAATCAATTTAATATGTATTTAATTTAAAAGATTAATTTACATATTATTTTATATTATCATTGCCATATCTTTGAATTAGTTATAAAACATTTATTCAATATTATCAATTATACTCTGTGATCACAAGGGCCATTATCATTTATTGTAATTTTTATTTTTTTTTTTTTTTTTATAAATAATTATTATTATTGTTATCTAACTAAAAAAAAAAACCTTCAAATTGTGAAGAAATCCAGTATTAACTTTTTACTTACATTTATCTTTTTGTTTATCATTACGGTTTTTATACGTGTATATATCTGTATAAAAGCTTATCAATTTTTATTGTATTTACTTTTGTACTCTTATATTTTATTTGGATATTAACAATGGTAATGTTTTTAAATGGATATTTTCAGTTTAATTAATGGTATTTAATTATTTTTTAATTGTGTGTTAGTATAATATTTTATATTACCTAATATTCTAATTTAATGGTCTGTTGAACATACATATGTGTTAAACAATTTAATTTAATTTTAACTCTTATTTATTGTTTTAAGGAATACACATATACTTACCAATTTAAAGTATAATAACATTATAATAATTTGATAATTAAAATAACATATTTATAATAATGTGATTTTAATTATCATAATTATTGTAAGTATCGATATTAATACGAATAATTTATATGTATTTTACTTTTATCAAAATAATAATTACATATTCAAATAATCTCAAATTCATATTTCTACAAAATATTATTCCCCGTTAATAATGGTTTTGCGGAATACGCCTGGTCATTTAGTTCATGTAGTATGAAATATGGAATAAAAATATGAAAAAAGTGCATTTATATAAATCTTTTATAATCTCAAGTAGATTAAAATGTAACCTAAAATGAGTTCCATGCCATTTTATTAATAATAGCTTTTTATTTGAGCTTATATATTATTTTATGTATTTAATGGATAATGAAAGTTTCAGAATTCAACAGAATATTTAACGTTCACACATAATTTTGTGGTTTATTTTTTTATTCAGATACAGTTTATTTAGATTATTGTTAAAAGTGTGTATAAACGGATTTGTTAATAAATAAAATTAAAAACTCTACGAATGAATGTCGTTGAACTGATTTTGTCTATTAAAGGCTAATTTATTATTTACTATTATATGACTAGTATCTTAATGATACTTTTTTTTTTAAACTTGCGTTATCTCTTTAGTGATCTTAACTAAGTACTATCGTTTAACGTTCTTAACGTTCTGTAATAGTAATATTATTCTGTATTACGTAAAACGAATAGTACTGCTATATTGAACACAACTGACTAAAATAAAACTATAGTAAGTGGGACGATTTCGTTACGAGATAACATTAAGCAGTTTTTAGCAGTTTATATAGAATCGATGACCAAATGTCCACATTTGTTGCGAATCGAAACACTCCCTTTCCTACTCATTCTATTGCACCATTTTTCTTTTTCTTGACATCCTAGCACTCACTCACGCACGCACTCGCTGACGTCTTATCTGAGAGATTGGTTCCGTTCGATGCGATACGAGATAATTCTCATTTTCAACGTGAATATTGGCACTTTCGAAATTTTCCCTTTCAATGTTGTTTTCCTCATACATTTTCCATCAGTTCTTTTCACGATTTTCCCGGTGGGCTATATACGAAGAAGTTTGCTAAGAATACATTTCGAAACTTGTAAAAAAAACTTGCATCGGGTCCATTTCAATAGCCAGACGTTCGTCGTGTCCCCAGTTTGGCCGAATGGTACTTTATTACGTCTTTGCTCGACCATGTCGAGTTTTTCATTATATTCCAGCCTATCTACTTCGGCCGTTTTCTTTATTGATGATGTACATTTAACAAGAGGGCTTAAAATGCTAAATAAAAATGATACCATAATATACTGCTACATACCATCATACTAATTATAATCCGCATTAGTGCAGTCTTATGTTTCAAATCACCATGATGTCTTACCATTTTTTATTTCCAATCACTTAATATCAAACCACATTGTTAACTTTGGAAAAATATCATTATGATGTATAAAATATAATAAAATTATCTGAAATATCGTTTTGGGTTAATCAGAAAAACATGAATTAAAGTTGTCCTCCAATTGCTGAGGTAAATAAAAGTAATTATAATTAGCCTTTTCACATCCAATTATTTGAATAAAGTGTAAATTAAAAATATTTTTATGTTAATAATAAGATTTTAATTAAAATAAAAATACGTATCTAATACATAAATTCATAATAATTTAACTTATATTTAAATATAAAACATATATTTTTGTTTATAAAATTAAATCAAAATTCAATTTCTATTTTATAAGATGTTTGAGTGAAAACATGATATATATATTTAACTTTTATTTAATTTATATGTTATCATTATTTTAACTTTTGACACACAAATGTATAATAGAAAAATTCATTAATATTAATACTTATAATTATATTTATAATATTATAAACTTATGTAAGACTATTCAAGTACAAAACAATTATGTATTATTGAAAACATAAGGCAACATAAAAATAAATAAATTTCTAAAGAATTACGTTTTGAAAAAAATACAATAAGGCGAGCATGTTTTAATTTATATCAAAATGGGTTGAAAAACATTTAGTTAGATACTATTAAACATGTTATCAATTTCTGATTACCATCATACCTAATATTTATTTCAGTTCAATGAGATACTTATTGTATCATGACAATTTTTAAAATGACTTTTAAACTCTATATACGGAAAAAAAGTTTTAATACTAATATCTAGGGCTAGGATAGTATAGGATTTTGAATTTTTTTTTAGGATTTACAGGACATAGCTTTTCAAGCACAAAATGTGATTTGATCATATACAAGTCCAAATATATAGTTTTTATTTTGCTTTTTTTTGCATTTTTGTACTTCTATGG
Source organism: Sipha maydis (assembly GCA_034509805.1). NCBI lineage: Eukaryota > Metazoa > Arthropoda > Insecta > Hemiptera > Aphididae > Sipha > Sipha maydis. The sequence goes on from JASXSY010001109.1 coordinate 30,570, forward strand.
ATTTAGGGTCATTTTGTAGCATTTTTAGGACATTTTTTCAACTTTTCGGGCATTTTTTATACTTTTTTGAAATCTAGGTAATATTTTTATACATTTGTTTTTGAAAACTTGAAGGAGCTACTGATTGTCCAATGCAACAATACAATTTAAACGTAATTTTCAGAATAAAAAAATATACGTATATATTTTTTATTTTACAGTATTTTTTGTTGATTTTTCAGAAAATTTCAATTGCTGGCCATTGTATGATAAGTCCAAACTTCAAACTTTATTAATTTATTATTCATATCAAGAAAATCCTAAATTAAAATTTTTTTTGCTATTTTTTTATAACATTATAATTTAAATAATTTTGTACCGAAATATTAATTAATAAATAATAAATAATAATTAATAATTATAAATTATAATGCATTTTTATAAAAAATTTTATTTTTTGGGCATTTTTAAGGTCATTTTTAGGTTATTTTAATGTCATTTTTTTTTAGGTTTTTTGGGTCATTAAAATCCTAGCCCTACTAATATCATTCAAACGTTCATCATATAATTTTTGTTCTCAATGTATATACAACCAAAATGTTGAAAGAGCCTTAAATTAATTTTTTTTGTTATTTTTATATTTTTTTTTTATAATTTGGATACTTGATATTATATTAATACCTTAAGTGTAGTTTATCATACCCGTTTGGATGAATCGCATTGTATTAAAATGTTTAAAATCAATATAAAGTGGTTTATCTGCACATTGCTCTAGGTTAAAAGTGATTATACTTGATTTATGTATTTTAATATCTATAGAAATGTTTTCATTATAAAAAACATCTTTAGTCTTTTCTTAGATTTGACTTAAGAATTATATCCAAACATCTGTACACTATAGAATGTGTATGATTTTTTTTTTTAATTTAAATTTATACTTCACATAACCCAAAGATAATATGAATATTGTTAAAGAGTTAATATTGCAGCAAATTTAATTTTGCACAATACTACACACTGAAACCGAACAGTATCGAAAAGACTATAATATTTATAAACATTTACCTAACGTCATGTATTTTAAACATAATCCAAGACTGATATAAATTACTGGAATAATCGGAACTAACAGATTTAATCTGACCCCATGAAATGAAGACAAATTCCTAGAATATACGGGCCGATAATATCATGTGACGTAACGTACTATGGACATAGTAAATACATCACGATTTATCGATCAAATGTATTATCGAAATCAACAGGTAAGTAATTATGTTTCTTTTAAAAAAAAAAACTAGAAGTTAGGTTATTAAGTCAATTAAATATTTTTTATCATTTTGTTACTTAAATTTGAAACATAAATCGAAATTAATAAATTATAATCGAAATCATATTGCATTTGCCGAAAAAAAAAATTAATCATTTACGTTAACATGGTTCACTCATTTATCTTGAAGTAAAATGCAAAAAATCAACAATTCAGCCATTGACTGTTAAGAATAACACCATATTTATCTCTCTCGCATTAAAAATATTCTTTGACAGATAACATCCACAAATAACTCCAGAGGTTTTCAGATGATCTAACTCCAATAAACGACTGACTAACACAAAAATCTAAAAGCTGGATAAAATTGCATTATAAATCTAAAACTCCCGAAAACAAGTATTTTTAAATTTTCACGCGGTAGAAAGTGTGCAGAGTATAACATAATATTCACGTATACTTGAGTTGTAGCAAAAAAGTATTAAAATTATCAAACCACATTTTTATAAATCAGAAATTGAAAAGAGATTAAACTTTTAGACTAGTAATTTCCAATATTTTTTGGATTCACCCAATATATCTTAAATGCTTACACAAATAAAAAATAACATATGAGATTAGTGCACATAACCAAATTATAACTAAATTAAATACTTTAATGTGTTCAATAGAATAGTGAACTAAATTTGGTCACTTAACTTTTTTTTAATTTGTCTACAACATACGGAAAATGGCATGAATTCAAAAGAAAATAACGGTCGAGAATGTACTGTAATAACTTCAAAAGAATTTGGGTCAACTATCGTGCGACCTTGATTTAATCTCAATCAGGTCAAATATTTGCTTTAAAAAAAATAAAAATAAAGTGTATGCATTTTAAAACGTATTGAAACCAAACGGGGATAATTTCAAATACAGATATATATATATAAATATATTATTGAATATAATAAAAATTATTTTTTTCGCAGTTAAGAATCAAACAGTTATCATATGAGGCTCAAAATAATACATTTTACCATAGACTGCTGCTCGAAATTTTTTGATTCTTTCTCTTTATACTCGACACAATCTCGTTAGGTAAATTACCTCTATTAACGTTAAACCACGGGACTGCAGAATTCCAATATAAAAAACACTATAACTCAGAACGTTAAATATATACGCCTGTCTGCTTTAAACTCACACGTATATTTACAACATTTTAGGCGAGTATTACTTTCACAGGGCTTACAGAAAATACATTTTATTGGTCAATGAGGAATTATAAATGAATCACACCGTCAACGTCATAGTAATTTAAAGTTTGAAACACTTACATTTTTATACTACCCAATGTAAATATAATAAATTACTATTAGCGCTATGCTCAGTCTTTAGGAATACAATGTAAAATTAAACGTACATACGAGAATAATTGAAATGTTTGAATCACGAAGAATGATACAACTAAAACATATTTCGTTTCACATTAATTCAATAAGCTTGTTTAGGTTGCTTCTTTGAAAAGTTTCGGCGATCATATTCTCTAAGATCATTTCCCAATATCTTTAGAAAATTGTACATATTGTACTACAGTGGAATAACATATTTTAATAAACTATAAAGCCCGTGACAAATTAAAAATTTCGTATATTTTGCGTAATTCTTTGATCGTCAATGTACTGTACTGTTAAATATGATTGCGTATTACGTCTAAGGAGTCGAATAAAAGTTCCAAAATGGTATAAACTCTCTTGAATGTTATCTCCATTTATATTCATAATTTCTTTTTCCCCCGATCCAATGCGACCATTATGTAATATTTTGATGTTGAAAAATCAATAAATATGAATAAATAAATAAAAGATTTCCGTGTATGATATATCATACATATATCATATATATATATATAGTAACTTGGCGAAATCGTCCTCGAAAATCGTATAAACTGGTACAGTTATAATTATATTACAATAATATTAATGGTTTTCGTCGTTTTCGAGCGCAAAACGTCGTGTGAAAATCAAATGAACCCACCACACGTGCTAGTTTCGATTAGATTCATCTCTTTCCATGTCGTACGTGCACAAAACTCCGCTCGGAAGTTGTAGTTTCAAACGGTTGATTTACTACCGCAGCACGTTTAACAATTTTACAACCGTAGATACAAACAGTACAAAGCGTGCACAAAACCGTATAAGGAGCGCGAAAAAACATAATTTCCAGTAGTAAGTATAGATTTTTTGTTTTGTTAGTTTTTCAACGATAATATACAGGATTTTATTTTAAGCTTTATCGATAACATGAATTCCGTTTTGTTTATTTTGAACACAACATAATACTGTTGTATATGAACGCTCTCTTTCTCTCTCATCGCTCATTATTAAGGTATGTTAAAAACAACTTTGCATTGCTCAACATCGTTTCATTAAAAATATTAAAGATTTTATGTCAAACCTCAGTTTTAAAATTTTTCAATTTATTCAATCACCGAAATTTGTGCGTTTGATTACCATACAAGAACAACGATTTTAAATCAACAAACCTACCTTGAAAGTTATGATAAAGTTTTCAGGTTTTTCTGATTGAATAATGGTTTCCATTTATAGGGTGTTTACTTTAATGATTGAATCATAAGTATATAATAAAAATAAATTATTATAAGGTACGTGTATTGTTGTACAAAATGTATTGTCTAATTTCCATCGCTGTTGTACCTATAAACAAAATGTTTTATTTCCAAGGTCCATCTTTTAAATTACAGTAGGTATGTTGATCGTTGTACTTCATACCAAGTCGACCAAATTAGTAACATTCTGGGTCAATGTAGTTACATACTCGCACTGATCGTATTTTCAGTCGGTACATGGTAGATTTATGGATGTGTACTCCGATCATTAGATTAATTAACTTTCATACTTGATCAATCATTGTGTTTTAAAAATATAAAAAAATACTGACTTCGAGTTAAAATGTTTTGTTGCATTAGTCTTATTCGTTTGTTTACATTATAAGACAAAGTAATTACATTTGGAACATGATTTTAAGTGAAAATCATTATAACATAACACATATTTACGAGTACCTGCTGAAACATTATCATGCTCACATACTCATAATTTATAGCTCTAGAATTCAATGTGATTGCACCGTTTTTTCAAAATTTTGATAACAATGGTTGACCTAGTTAAATACTTTGAATTCAGTTTGATTTTTTTTTGAGGCTAAGACAAAATATACAAGCAGTAAAACAAAAATCACTTATTTTACGGACATAATAAAAAATTCTTAGCGGGAAAAATTCGATGACCTATGTATTTTCAAATCATACTTAGTTTTTCCACTTGTTCAGGGATAAATCACAGAAAAAATCAATAAAAGGAATTTCGATTAAATTAGTATTATAAAATTCTGTTATTTATTTATTTATTTTTTACCACACTGATATTTTTACTGTTTGACATGATATTACTACTTGAAGTTCTACCGTAGAAAAAAAAAAAAACCATTAATGTATAAAACCAACACGTTTCCAAGTCGATCGAATTCCGCCGGATCGACTTGAATGGTGCGTCGTGGGTGTCTAAACGTCCACACTTGTGCTGTAACAACAATAACAATGTTATCGGCGAAGTGACCGAGTTAAGAGGATTATCCCTGTTCGACTGTTTGGCAAACAATACGATTATTATAATTACAACTATTATTGTTATTGTGGGCCAAAGCGCGTTCACGGTGGCGGAGGAAGATACGAAAGCGAGGGAACCCACAGCAGGCCCTTAAGCGCACCATACACGATACAATCAATTGTAACACAGATTGTGTTACTTTGATACGATTATCGTAACGTGTATAGTATTGTTTCAAGATGTGTAGTGCAATGAGATGAAGTTTGAACGTAAATAAAACCCAACATACGACAAATCGAAACATATGTGTGGGCCTCCGTACACATAGAAGGCTTATAACGAGGTTTGTTCGATTTAACATCATTTTCTTATATATTTTCTCTTATTTTCATGAATGTCCAATATCAATACATCCCCAATTCTAGTTTTTGATTTATTTTTTTTTTATATATGATCGATAAAAAATAAATAAAAAAATTATGACTTTAATTATTTATTGATATATTTAAACGATACATCGGTATTGCTATTCGATATACTTGTGACCTATCGTGACGTTTTAACTTTGAAACGCTTACCAATGTATGTGGAAGCGATGAGTTGTATAAATGCGGTGAGCTGTATGTTAGTGTGTGGCACATCCAGTGCTGCAATTTCATATAACTGGTGTACGATTTGTCTTACGATTAGTTGACCATGTGCGGCACGCTTTATTCTGTGTTCATGATCTACGGTACGTGATACGCGCGTGGTGGGATGTCGATCGACGAACCTTAACGTAAAACGCTCTGGCTGGCCGCGCGTTTAAACTTAATGACACGGCGCATCGATTAAAACGCAGGGATGTTGAAATCGCTCTTTTGAATCGTAGGAAAAACTGCGCGTTACCTAAACTGAGCACATATTACTACGCAGTTCGGTATCAACTCATCCATGAGCTATAATTCGGTAGCTGACAGTTTAATGCATTTAAGTTGTGGATCGGATTCCGAGAATGGACCAGATGAACTTCTTTTGTCGTATCCGTTAACTAAACGTGAACAATTGTTGAAAAGTAATTTTATAAAAAAGAAATAAAAAAAATACGATAAAGTCACGGTGAACTCGATTGGTCTTCGAAATCTCCCGACAAACAGAAAATGAAAAGGAAAATTACTTGTGACAAATAAGACTTTGTAGTCTCGGACGGATTACATCGTACATTTTTATAAAAAAATCTTCACTTAATTAACAATAGTCAATAAACTATGTGATATCGTAAAATGTTTTATTATAAAATACTTTTCAAAGCAATTTGCACGTTCGCAATAAACTGTGACGCAAACATTACGTGACGCAATCCAATATAGGCACAGTACAACTCTACCCTGTAATTCATTCCAATATGCAATAATAAGTTCCAAAAGATTTCAAAAAACTTTCGCCGCGCTGCGTTTCTTGCGTATCAATGTACTAATGCATTCGACTTGAATGGCTTTCGACGTAATGGTGTAAATGTAAATTGGCATTAACCCCCCAACCCCATGAGCTATATAATTGTTGCTATAAGATGTTTTTCTTATTTATTATTTTTTCATGAAGTATTTAATATTATGATTGATTGATAAGCTGGTCAAATCCATCGATATTAAAACATTAATTTTATTTTGTTGTCGAACCTGAACACAATATCTGGTGTTATCGTTTAGCTTTGGTAAATTTATAAAATTGGTTAGTATCTACCTTCTACGTACAGCTTTTTAATTTTTTACACTCACTGTTTGTATTATGTTTGTGCTGTATACTAATAATATGGCTATGCTCAAAAATGAACTAGGATTTATACGCAGGATAGCGGAGTAAGAAGTTGTACCATCAAGGGTTGCTAGACCCAGGTCATGCATGTAAAGTCATCATGTTCATGGATCACGTTCCAGTGATGTATTATTCGGATGCGATGAAAAAACCGAAAACTATTGTACGTCGTCCGCTTGCAAAAGCTAGTCGCATGGCAGTTTCGCACTGACCATCGTGTACCACATTGTTATAATACTATAATATATCTATCGCATGTAGTATGCGTACTCTTGCGGGTGCACGAGATGGTCTGAAGGGGGACGGCGTGAAATAAAAAAGGATTTGATTTATTTAAAACCGTTCTTTTCGAAAATATTCAATATGTTTTATTGAAAATGAAAAACTGCAGTCGCTGAAATAAAAAAAATAACCATTTACATAAACTTTAGTTATTACTTATAAGTACAAATGGAACATTATAAGATTTGTCACAAATGAAAACGAGTTTTGCATTGTAGTACTTATATATCAGAAATGGCCAACAAGTCAATCGCGACATTCTTTTATATATTTTTTTTTTTTATCAAAAAAAAAAATTAAAATATTAATTTTTTTTCTAAATTTTTGTTTTTTTTGCTCAACCTATAAACATAAAAATAAGATAAACAACAGTTAATAAAAGCAATGTACATTAATAATATTTAGTAAGATGACTATGAAAAACAAAATTACGCATTAAGATTGAGCTATGTAGGTATATTGTACGGAACGTAATGGATATTCCGTTTTAAATAACGGTTATTCATCGCGTTTGTATAAATTGATGAAAAATTTATTAAAATAGATATTATGTTAAATCGTAAAATTTTAAAGTTATTATTACTTATTAATATTTTAAATAGAAAAATTAAAGGAAGTGTAACACGTGTGTATAAATATATATATTTTCTCGGTGACAAGCACATCTAAAAATTTTCCATACGTGCCGTACAGCATTACAGTGGGTCATAATCGTGGAAATATTATTAGTGTAATAATAATATAAACACGAAAAAATGTCATCAAATTAATAAGGATGTAGGTACACTATGTTCCGGTAATTAGGGATATGGAAAATCAGAGATATTGGAAAACATTTGTCCACAATATCCCGGCTTCTAATTTCGGGTTCACTGTACATAAATCATTTAGTATGTAAAATAATTATCTTCTTTCGGCTTCACTACGGAGTTACATCTACACGGTACACGGTATACGTAGTTTTACGCTTTAAACGCTTACCAATAAATGATAGCGATACCCTTTTACTCCCGACGCATTTCTAGCGTAGAGTACCGGGGGTAGTTGGTTTAGTATTGCCGATATATGTACATACGTAAAAAAGGTACACGGTTTATATGCAGGTTTATATGGAAATGTTCACGCAACATTAACGAAGTTACCGTACCGAACTATGTAGTTGATCACATTGTTGAACGTTCCAATCAATTTGTCACATGCAAATTTTATTATTCAGCAACATTCGAACTTTTGGTTACTGATTTAAAATATCATATTTCTTAAAATAATACAATACGACGTGTAACGAACATTGTATAGGTGACGAAGAGAGAACAAATTTACGGTTGGTTCAGGTTTTGTTATTATAAATTTAAAAAAAAATGCATTATGGTACATGGTATGATGTACGTTACGCCCATATGTTGTAAGTTAATAAAGTAGTTTGTAACGAGGCATTTACCCACACACGTCGAAACGAGCTTTTTCAGGATCATCACGTTTGCCATAAAATGCGTTGCGTTTGCCACCAAAAACAACCTACTAGGCATCGACCAATCAGAAATAGGTACCACAAGAAGGGATATATACGATTTATTAAAAAAAGATAACAAACAATATCAAGGTACACACAGATAGAGGCGATCATTCTCAATACTAAAATCGTCAACATCGGTAGGATATCGACCAAGAAGTGAGTGAAACTTTGAATTGCGGTGAACCACCCAACAACGAATTTACCGGTTAGCTCGGTAACTTATACAAGTATAAGCACATTTTACGTTTCCATTATCGTCTTCGGCGTCCTTCCATCCTTCGCGTTCCTAGTTGAAAACATTCGACTTACGAAATCAGAATAATAATAGCATATTGCAGGTCACTTACCACAAACAAGCACACTAACCCGCCACTGACAAAATCTTTCGTGCGACGATTTTCTGTCTGACCAAAGACAGTAACGGGCTAATACCAGCGGCTACGTATACGCTGTTTAACCCGTTTGTTTCTGGTGGTAGATCGATGTAATTCGTGTGCGGAAAACCCCGCTTAACGGTCGAACTAACATCGCGACCCAAAAAAAGCCTTTGCTTCTGGCCACCACTCGACCCTCCCCCCGGCCGGCACCCTTATTTATGCGTTCACCAAAAGATAAACGAGTAATCCATGACTCGCTCAAGCCCGTGGACCGGTACTGCTAACTCTTTCCCATTAAACGTACGTAACTACCTGGTTGATCAATACATTCGATTTCAGTAATGCCTATCCGGGTGTAACACGTTTCTACCAAAAATGTATCTTTCCCTTTTCTACCGATCAATATTTTGACCGATGTCCTTTTCTACCTACTGACTAATATCATGAGTTATTTTTTTTTTTTTAAATCAATTTTTATAAATATTAAAAACACACTTAACACAGACTGGAACACACGTTTAATCTCGTTTAGTCGACGTAAATGTACATATATGTATGTATACATATTATATGTATGTATGTATATTTCCCTATCAGCAATTCACAGAGGGGCGCAGTACCATGTCAGTACGGACTAATACTGGCGCACTATTGGCAGCCAGTATAGGCTATGTACTAGTGTATGTCTGGGGTAATAACGCTTTTCCAGTATTGGATTTTCAGTACTGAGCCAGTACTGACATTTTGTATATGTGCAGTACTGTCTATAAACGGCGGCGCAGTACCATAATCAGTAAAGGTGCAGCACTATATATAAGTTGTGGCGCAGTACAAAATTAGTAAAGGTGCAGCACCGTACCAATAGCTATCTGCAGCTCAATCGAGGGGGTGCATCAGGGTGGGGTGGTAAAAAAAATTGCAATAAACCTCGGGAAATAAATTCCCTATCATCAAATAAAGGAGGGAGGGATCTATCAATTAATCATCACATACGCCACTGCGCTGTACAAAATGGTGACATAACTAACTACTAATATTGTAACAATACTGGAAGAATTCAATTGAATCGAGTTATATTCTACTGTCCTTTTAACACTGATAATTAGTTTTTAAACAATTTATTTGTAGTTCTTCTTCATCTTTATGCATACAAAATCAGCACTAATACAAATACCAAAATTTTCTGTCAACTGCGTGTGGTTGCCCACCATTGTTCTACAAATCTTTAGGCCGTTGGGCTCAGAGTCTCCCACCTCTCCTTACAGAATTTAACTGAACATTTTCAAAATATCATACTATTATTATGGTATTAAAAAATACAATTAATAATGATTAAAACTAATTAATTTTAGTTTCTATATTATTTTTTTTTTTTAATAAAAATCATTATTTACTACCAACATTATTTAACATAGATTCAAAAATACTAATTTGAAGATATAGCGTTAAATATTTATGGTTTTAATCAATATTTAATATAAATTGGAATTCTTTCCTCTAATGGTAGAAGACTTCTCTAGTCTCACCTTCTATCCTCCTTATCTGTTCTTTACACCAGGAAACCAGCGGCTGATTTGACTTTGTATTTCTTTATCGCCAATATTTTAAAATTTGGAATAAACCATATCTAAATTAAAATATAAATTAACATTTTAAAAATTCAAATTACTGAAATTATTTTGAAAAACAAAGTAACTGCATTTACTTTGTTTTTCAAAATAATTTCAGAGAAATAAATGGTGCAAAAAAAATTAAATTTGTTTGCACCATTTATTTCTCTTCCAAAAGCGGTAAATAGTAACTGCACATCTTTTGAAATAATATATTGCTATATATAGCTATATGAGGAAACTCATTTTTAGGTACTTTTTTCGATTTAAGATTTATAAATATATGGATATTCGTATATTATATTATGCTATAAGATACCATAATGCTTCACCTCCTTGGAACTGATGAGGAGTCACTAAGTTATTGCTATCGTATTTTTTCTAATTTTAATACAATACTAATAAATTAAATCCATTGCGGAGTTCATATGGACTATATTTAACACATATATCATTGTGAAAAATATGTTAAACCAGTGAGTTTTGTAACAGAAATTGATTTAATCGAAACGGGAATCAGTTAAAATATCATTTGGTGGAAACGGATTTCGGTCAAAATACAATTTGTGGGAAATGGGTATTGATAGAAAAGGGAAAGGTACACTTTTGGTGAAATCGTGTCCCGCCCGCCTATTTAGGTCTGATACTTCCGGCCGCGGCTACTTGTTTAAGCCTGCCACACGGCCCGGATTAAACATAATCTTCCATAAGGCTCGTACATAATTAATTATTAGATACAAAATATATTAGATTTATACCATAAACTATAGCAGTGTTTTTATTTAGAAAACTGGTCGCTGAACAGCTGCTTCAAATATTTACAAAACCTATCGCGATACAAATATCATAACAGTTACCGTAAAATATTACAATCATAATCGTTGTAAGTTTATACAGGTATATTCGGATACAAGCTGTGGTGAAAAATAGTTTCTGGATTTGGGGAAGACAACATTTAAAATAATTAAATAAAATGGTATTATAACGTGGAGTATAGATAAACATATATTTTACATACTTTTTTATTAATACATAATAATAATGACAACAATTATTTTATACTTTTATCACATTGTAAGTTAGTAATCTATTTTTATGTTTTTTTTTTTTTTTTTATATGCAAAAAAATTCATTATTTTAACCATAAATTAAGGATCAGCATCTAGCTCTTTCATAATTTGTTTTTATGGGACCGGGATATTAATTTTTATTCGCAATATCGATATCATATTTTCAAAACAAGCTATGAAAACACAATGAAGTACAAAATTGCATTACCATTTTTTAAGAGGACCTGGAGTAGGTATATCGTTAATCGTTACAGATAATGAGATAATAAGCGTATATATTTAGGGAAATACCAATCATGTCGTAACCAGGAGCATATTTACATGTTTACTGCGTGAAGGTCTGTGGAGAATTGCCGCTCTAAATAACTAAAGCAATATACCGCATCAACTGAATTACAATTTAATTACCCACTGTATAATATATATTAATTTGCATAATTAAAAAAAATGTAGTGTGCAAAAAAATTTTTATTTAAATGCTAAAATATAATTTTTAAAGTTTAAATCGTTTTTATTAATAAAATAAAAATTTTAATTTGCTACTATAGGCACGCGCCTATAGTGCCTGCATATAAATACGCCACACTTGACGTAACTTGTCTATATATATAATATATATATATATATATATATATATATATATATATATATATATATATATATATATATATATATATATATATATATATATAAAACTATAGTTATCGAATACATTTTTTTTAGAAACTTTTTCTTTCGTTTAAACAATTTTTTTATGTATATATAATACATTTCTACATTAAGTACGACGTAAAATATTTCTTACAAAATTATGGATAATTTAGATATTTTTGTTATTAATTTAAGAACAATAAAATAAAATAAGAATTTTACGTACATTTATATATAGAATGTTTTCTATACGAGTACATTATCAAAAAATACCAAATAAAGATAAGATATCTTAATCTGCTATAATTTCCGCACTATTCATATCACTTATCAGTCATTCATTATCGTTTTTTGTGTCTTACGTTATTATCATATACACAATTGTATATCCATATTATTCTTTTATTTTTGTGCCATACTACATTAAATTTTTAGTTTGATTTCATCACATAATGACAATACCTAACAAATAACTAGTATTTTAATTAAAAGGTATATTACGGTATAATTGGGTCAGTTATTTTCTTGGCAGACCAAAATGTGTGGTTTTTAATTTTTGTGAAACAAAAGTGAGTGTGGATAAAAGTTTTATTGTCATCTAATATCTTAAGACAGAAAACATAAAGAGGTAGTGAAGTGCGTTTAAAATCATCCTGGTATAGGTAAAATACTTACACAATAAAACATTTTATATTTAGCCACAATCTTCGTGATGCTTTGATATCAGCCAATATACCTTTAAAAAAATTATCCTCTCCATATTTTAAAAATTTTCTATTGAACTATACTGGTAAAGATAATCCTTCGTTACTAATGATAAACATCATTGATAAGACGATTATGAGTATTTAAAAGTAAAATGACAGAGCATATTTAATGTACAATATGCATGCAATCAAAAAATAGGAAAACTAAGTATCTGATCTCTTTTTGTAGTTCACCACTGGATATATTAATTTTTAGATTAAATTTATAGATACTAAAAGCTATAAAGTATTATACTTATATTGTACGTACGAGATCAAGAGTTACAAATTGTTATTCGAAGGACGAACATTGGAGGAGAGCGATAAGTGAGCCGCCGCCAAAAAGTCGATGGGTCGACCACTCAGCGGTCGAAATGAACATAAGCCTTCGGTGGTTTACGTCTCACCAAACACCATATAAAGTAGATAACAAACATATTAATACAAGTAATTGTGTAAATAATAATAATAATAATAATAATAATAAAGTTGAATCGCCACGAGCATAAAATATATCGTTATGGCTTATTATCAATATCATCTTGAAAAGTTGCATGTTTTTCGGATCATCAATGTTGCGGATTACAACGATAACAAGTAAAATATAAATAATTTTCAACCATTATCCACCAAACTAGCCGATGGAAGTTTCTAAAAAAATACAGGATGGGCTAAAAACTAGAATTAAGACGCAGAATGGATCCCGATGACCGAAGTAACGTCGATAACTAACACAATGCTGCAATAAGTAGTTTTGATTCATAACGTTATTTTTTAAGTTCCTAAAACGGCTTGTCTGTGTTGTTGGCTGTGTTAAAAGTTCGAAAAACGTATTAAATTATAACGTTCTTGGTGTAACTTTATAAAATACTTGTTAGGTTATAACGTTTTTTCGAAAAAAATCCGTAAACTCAATGATTTATAACGTTATTTCGTGTGATGTATCTGTATATCTAACGATATAATTGGTTCCGTTCAATTTTATTTTTGTTTATGAACAACGATATTGTTATTGGACCGTTTCTTTACGTCCCGTACGATGACCCTGGAAACAACTGAATATGAAAGAAGAGGAAAAATAAAGGAAAAATAGAAGGGTAATAATAGTGAATACGGTGTGTGTTATTTACCTCCTCTCCCTTGTTTACGAAAGAGCATTCGGTGTTACAAAGGTTTGAGAGCAGATGAGTGCAACCGAGAACCTAGTCTCGGAAACTAATTAAAATAGCAATCACATGGCTCGTTGTCGTTCTTCGGACGTCGACGATCCGAACACTTATGATTATTACAAGAAGAGTGCGGAGTCGAAGTCACATGAAACAGACACAGTATTTGATGAACCGATACTGGACACTTTCGATACTCGCACAAAGTTTTCGTTTTTAGATGTTGCGGTCGCATTGCAAGTGAGAATAGAAATCGGCTGAATCCAAACGCAAACACTGACGACAAAGCTTCATTATGTGAAACAGTAAATCGTGGTGTGGTTGACAGTCGGTGCGCGTGCCGTCACGACATGCGACAATGAGCTACTTGAAGGGTCTGATAGACGTGTTGTGGGGTATTAATTTGGCCAACGGCGATCGCCTTTGACCTATTTGAAATAACAGTGGTGTACCGGTAGGATTGGACCGTATTATTTGATTAGTCATCGCCACGTACCGAAAGACCTATTATTTATTAATATCTAAAATGAGAGAATGACAAATGACGAACATTACCATGCAGTCTTGATATGAATATATATTCTACACCGGTGCACACGTGATGATCTCGCGGGGAAAATGCGGAGAAATTCGTCATGCGAACACGATATCATATTATCGAGATTCTCGTCCGGCTTGTATGATCTGCAGCTGCTGTTATTCGTTCATGCGAAATGCGGTATACGTCCGGTTATCGGTTGCTTGTTGGTAAACCGAAAACGATACACTAAAAAAATGTCTATTAGTTACACCCGTGCAGTATCGACCTGCTATTCCGATCAACCGTACACAAGGCTATCGGACCATAAAACTGCGAATTGATCATAAACACAATTCAACATATTTTATTATTCTTAAGCTGTGTTCGCTTTTATGCGTAGATGTTTAAAGCGCAACAATACATTTTCGATTGATAAATATAAATTTATACATACACATGTGTATAAATAAATATTATTTACGAAAATCACCTCTCCCCTCTCCTATTTAATATATTTATAAATGACGCTGCCTCTTCTATTACACACTTAAACATTATATTATTTGCTGACGATGCAAAAATTTACAAATGTATTACTTCCCCCCCATGATATTATACTTCTTCAAAGTGATTTAGCTGCTTTTAACGAATGGTGCATTTCAAATGGCCTTTCGTTGAATATTGTCAAATGCTAAATTATAACTTACTCCAAAAAGCACAATCCCTCGCATTTTAATTATCATATATGTGACAATAACTAACACCGTTCGGCCTTGTTTAAAGATTTAGGGATCTTATTTAATTCCAAATTATTATTCATTGCTAATGTGTTTTCCATAAAAAATAAAGTCTTAGCTGTATTTGGTATGATAAAAAGATACTGCTCCGATTTTCTTGATCCACTTGCTCCCAAATGTCTATATACTCGTACCACATTAGTCCGTTCCTCATTAGAATATGCTCTATTAAATTGGGATCACAACAATGTAGTACATAATAATGAACTTGAAAAAGTGCAAAATAAAGTTCTTAGATTTATATTTCATAAAAATATAATATTTAAAAAACTTCTCACTCTGGTTACGATAACATTTAAAATCGTTAAACTTAGAAACATTAAATCTACGTTGACACTTATCATACAACACCTTTCACACTAAATTGCTGTATAACCAGATTGATGATTCATTTTTATTAAGTCATTTAAATTTCAAAGTTTATAACTACTACACCCGCAACAATAATTATAATAATATTTTATATTTATCATTCCTCTAAGAAGTATACGTCATATGCCTTATAAATATTTTAATGTCTTCTGTAAATAGTAAATTATTTTAATAAATATTGAATATATTATTGTTATGTTTGTTATTATTATTATTATTATTATTATTCTGTAAATAAGTCGTTTTATCTTTTATTATTAAATATCTTATTATATTAAATTATATTATATTATTGTTATCTATACAAATATATTGTGAATTGGACTGTTTTGCCTATTAGTAAAACTAATAAATTAATTAATAAAACCAATCAAGATCATTACTACCAGTTAAGTCAAATTTCTAGAGCAAATAATTACTATTTAGACACCATAAACACCACATGGCAATTGAAGGAATATACATAAAATGAAATACAACATAAATGTCTTTGTGATCGCGATACCATAGACTCATTTTTAAACTGTCTGTTAATCGATACGATGGTATAAAAAAAAATATAAAGTTAAGAAAATATTGCAAGACATTCTTACAGTAGTTATAAGTTGTTTATATCTTTAACTATTTTATATATTAAATGTTTAAAACACAATGGTTTTTATTTTTCACAGAAATAATTGTAGTAAAAATAGCAAACCTAATTGTTGATAATTCGGACAAATTCCTTTTAATTATCTTCTAAGATGGTACTTCATCATTTCCAGTACTATTATAACATGTTCAAACATTCATAGGAATTGCCGGTTTTAATTTTAATTAATTGTAGCTTTTTGACTTTATTTAGTACATCAATGGTACCAAAGGCGTCGAAAAAACTCGGTCCATTGATAGTAGTAATACCGAAATAATAACGAAATAAAATATATAGAATCATAAAAAAAATAGATTTATTTTTAATTGATATTAATTCAAAAATCATCCAAATAATTAAAATCAAATAACGACTTTCTTTTCATCCGCCTGCGGGCCGTCAATTATGAAACAGCGTGTGCTGTTGTTATTTTCAATTTTTCTACGACCTTGTATAATATTTTCATCCGTTATTTTTTTTTTTTTTTATAAAAAAAACATACCGTTTCCAAAAAATGCCAACTTTCTAACCAATCGATCTACAATAAACTCGGAAAAGAAAATGAGTTTCACTAAACTGAATCTGGTGCTAAAATAAATTACTTAATTATCTCTGTCATGGACAATCTGTACGAATAGCTATGATCGCCGACGGCCGGCCCGCAATAAAAATTACCTCATGGTAATATTTTTTCGACACGATGCCGAACAAAAATATTAAAAACGTATCTCCGGTTATAACACAAAAAATCAGATACAGAGTGTTATTAAACATATATTTACGATTTTATCTTTTGATTTTATGATTTTATCCTATTGTATTGTATTTTATTTTTATTCATACACATTCCTCTAGTCATGGAGTTATAAATTAAAAAATAAATTAACATTAAGCGACATTGATATTACGGTACGAGAATATTATGGAGGTACGACAATTTATGTTGCATTACCCGAGATCCAATGCACTTTTGCCCACTAAATACATGTATCTTATAACGTATTATATAGCAAAAGAATGCAAGATGCAATGTCTCACATTTTATCGGAAAAACAGTTGATATAAAATGCTTTAACGTCCAGTATATTATTTTTTGCATTCACATGACGTTATTAAGATCGGAAAAAATTGTTAATTCCATTACAACACATCAATGGTAAGTAATTGAAGCTGTTAAAAAAAATCATAAGCTTAACTTCAAGAAACAGATAAGATCCTTATGAATAAAATTATACTTATATAGTTATACACCTATAATTAATGCCGTTACAGAAAATTGTAGAAATTACTTTAATCTTCGTGAACCGGACGGAAACGATAAATCCTATCCCATAATGTGACGGTAGGTTGTTATATAGATGACGTCGGCGGCTAATAATAACTGTAAAGTATAAACTATAAACAAGGTTGTAACCTTCTTGTTACCCTTTGACCTCATTAATGGTAACAACTGACTAAGTAAAATGAATTATATATTATATTATTATATACATACCTACTGCTTTTGCAACAAACTTTTTTATCATCGTGGTTTACTTTTAAACTATGATGCTGCAGCAACAGTATGACGTTCGATGTTCGTAATTTAAATTATAAAAATGTAGCGAACCCAAGTGGAGGATTCATCACAATTACTTAGTCGGTTGAAAACAGTTATATTTTATTCAGGGGTCCGGGTAGATGCTTTACAAAAAATATATATCCTAAGTTTGAATAAATATTAGAAGTATTATCAATATGTAATTATTATAAATTATAGTGAAAAACAACCATAGTTTAAAACTATGGTAATATCTTATGGATGATTTCAAAACAATATTGATATACGATGTTTTAAAACTGTATTTACTCAACTTCTTGCATAATATAACATTTATGTGTTTAGAATAAAGAAAAACTTTTAACTGTATTCGGTTTGAAATAGAAAAATTATTTAAACGTAATTTTGTATATTGTAGTTAAAATAAATAAGTTTGTAAAAAAAAATGAATTATTTAGAATCATGTTATTTTTTTATATAAATACACAATAGTTATAGTTCTGTGTCATACTTGTAACTACATTAACGTAAGGCTATACATTATTTATTTCAAGTGCATATGTCGATTTCAAATACGTTTAACTTTTAGACGTTGTCAAAATGTATAGAAAAAAAAAAAAAAAGAAAAAAAAAAAAGAGATTAAAATTATTTGGTTTTCATATAACAATATGCCGCTACTATATATAAATCATTTGAAGTGCAGGAAAGGATAAAACTTTTGAAACCCGACGCCAGAAAAAAACACTTTGTACTTTAATACACGTTATTTATTTGCGCATGGAAAAAAAAACATTCCTAGTCGCTTTATAATATTTCATGTTTGTGCGTAATACTGTATTATTATGGTACTATAATCATAAAATAAAAATAAAAAAGTTGAAAGAAATTGAAAGAACTCGAGAGAGATCACATACAATTAGAGGTAAATTGCTTTCAACAAAAAGCAATAATAACTACCGAAATAATGTACCGGTACTATACAATAATGACTTCATCCATCTAGATATTAAGTAACAACAAAGTACATATTTAAATTTCCACTATGTATAATTTGGATGGTTATTATTTTCAAGGTGAACTCAACCTTTTTTAGTCGATACTTCAATTATGTATTTTCATTGAATTTAAATTTCATCAATTATGTTTAAAAACAACAAAAAAATATAACCATACACGCATGTAAAAAAATACTACACGGAAAAAATAGAGTACATTTTTCCCTAAACTCTAAAACGATATTCATACCTAAACTATTTATTTTTGTCTTTCCGAGGAAAACTAAATAATTCTGTTATAATTTTAAAATAATTAAAAATAGTCAATTCTTTATAACATTCCAACGACCGTCAATAAATAATTCGATCAAATTTTAGAACAGTACTAATAATATTATTGGTATTGCTATGTCTATTGGACAATATCATCAATCATATTCACTGTCCCAAAATGTCTATTGGTAAACCATTATCATTAGAAATAAGTTTTTATAAGTAATTTCTTTAATTTTTGTTATATCATATGTATGTGTTACATTAAGATAGCTTTGTTCGATTTTAAATGGATTGATAATTGATTGATTTAATTATATTTATTACTCAGATAGATTTTTATATATATATATATATATATATATTTGTGGTGGAACTACATTGGTTCAAAAAAAAAAAAAAAAAAAAAAACAGAGAGTTAAAAATTAAGGCTGATTTTCTCTATAAACGTTCACGTGTATGTACATAAAATAAATTATAACCGTGTTGTTGGACTCAGCTGAACATTTTTCATGTATAAGACATAACGAAAAATGTTATTTTTCAACTATATAAAGCTTTAAAAAAACCAACCTTTATAATAACGTTAAAAATATCATGAATATTACATTTACAAGTGCTATGGCACAAATTACAAATAGATATTTATATTTTAGTGTAGAATAGTAAAATGAGTCCTTCGACAATACAGTACCAGAATTATTAAAATTTATATGTATTAACTCATATTTTTATAAGCGTTTTACTAGATTAGAATTTTCGAATTCTGTTATTCATTACTATAAAAAATTATTGAAATTAGTTGAAAAAAATTATAATGATTATAATAAAAATATTTAATGATTTCGTTAATTATATATTCTATTATGCAACCTAATATTTCATTATATAATTTTTAAAATTTAAGAAAAAACGTATATTTATGAGTATGTGTATATATATATATATATATATATATATATATATATATATATTAGTATATACACAATAGTATGAATAAAATATCATTGTCAGTCCTAAGCCTATAAGTAGAAATGGAAATCGGGTTTTCAAATGTTTAACCCCTTCAAATGCATAATACTTTTGTTGAAATACCTTTTTTGAGCCTGAGTGCATTTCGAATACTACTTGCTTTTTACCCAAGTGTAGTTCGACCATTACTTTTTTCCAACCCAAGTACTATTCGACCACATCCTATTTAAAATCTATATGAGTGGCGAAGTTTTTTACTCATTTAAATGTTTTTGTTTTAATATGTGTATCTCTTTCTTTCTTAATATTAATTTTATAAATACATAATAAAATATAGGTTTTTCATTTTGCGTTTATTTCAAATGACTGGCAACTTTTGATTTAAAAAATAAATGTTTCCACTATTACATTTAATTTTTATAGCATCATTTAAACAAAGAGAACAGGTTATATTCAGCACTTACCTTAACAGAGATTATATATAGATAGTAGTCGTGCTTATTATTTTTAACTTTAATGCAATAGTTGTCGAATAAATATAAAACTATTCCAAATTGATTACTGTTTCTGTTCATGTCAGCACTATCTGAGTATACGAATCACAAACACAGTTCAATTGAAAACAAATGTTTCATATATATTTATTTATGTTATTCCGCAATACAATTGTTTTCATTATTTTAATAAATAGAAGAATTTAAAATGTAAGTAGTTCAAGTGTACAATTTGTAACCTATACAGATTTGCTACATAAAAGTTTTGATGAACAATTTTAAAAATTATTAAATATATTAGAATATCTAGTATTACAATATCAAGTAAAAATAAGTAAATTGTAGTATCGAAAGCAAAAATATAAAAATTGTTAAGACATGTATTTATAGATTAAATACTATCATAAACTTGAAGTCTTCTTTAACACGGAATTCAATTAATTTAATTTGTTGTAATCTGCTATAAAAATGACTTGTTTTTGTTGCAATTTTTATCCGTTATACTACTTTATAATTAAAGTATTCATAAAACAATCTTATTATCATTCCATATTATATATTCTATAAATTATGATTTTTTTTTTTACAAATTTTTGAAATTTTCACTATATTAGAATTTAGTTCATTATAGATTAATGGAAAAAATATCACATGATATATCAATAAAACAAATATTTTATGGTACTTCATTCATACTTAATACATAGTTTTTAGATTTTCTTTATTCTTATTTAGATTTTTTTAAATATTAAAATTGTTCAATCATCATTACGCACATCACTGCAATGGATAATGGATAGTGGGAGAAGAGTAAATTGTATATATCCATAATAATTTCTTTATTTATATATATTAAAATAAAAATAATATTTTAAATGTATCAAGAAAATAAAGAAAAAAGTGTTAAACAGTATTATACAAAAGTGTTAATACCTCAATATTCGGTTTAATATAATTTATTGTCTTAGTACTTATACTTCAAATTTAAAGGATTCTTTATATTTTCTACTAAACAGTGGTGGCATGAAATTAAATCGGTGTTAAAACATAAAAAAATAATAAATTTAAGATAATGCCTACACCATATTATTCACTGTTTTAGTTATAAATATTATAACACACCAATTTATAAGTAAAATAATAATACTAGTTGAACTAACTTCAGACATATTATTTTAAAATTCGAGTCACAACTGAGGACAGATTGAAAAAAATATTAAAAATGAATGAAAATGATTGTGTAACTATACGATACAATAGATTTCATACATATAAGACTTCGTACAGTTGTTTACATGGAAACATGAATAATAACATATTTTATTGGGTATTGTTTATAATCAAACAGTAACTGTTATGAAAACTATAAAATTGGAGTTCACGTTAAGTCAAAGTAAAACAATAACGTAGCGAACGTGTACTGTGTGCACACATTCATAGGCCACATTACATAATGTATTACAAAATATGTATTACAATACGTAAACAAACAATAACTCAATATTGGATGTACACAAATATACATACGTGTATAATTTCAATGGATAAAAATAGTACCTATCGATTTGTCGATTTAAAGAATCTCTTGATTTTTATTGCGCGACGTAATGAATGTATTATAAGAACCGAATATTTTGGAAAAATGCAAATATAACGACTTGTCCGGTGATCGTATTATAATTATTGAATGTTCTAGATATGATATTAGTATTGGTTTGTTAATGGATATGCCAATATTCGGTAACCAATGGTATTACGGTTAAAAATTATTTTTTGTCCTTTTTGCCTTATAGGAGACGAAAATCGAACACTGTAATAAAAAATGTAGATTGACTAACATTACGATTATAATTAATCAAAACGAAACACCGACTTGTTAGGTCGGTATTATTGTATGGTTTTGGATTATTCCAATTCGGTTTGACACGATCAATTTAATAATAAATATCGTAAACAATTGTTTATGTTTAAGTACCGTTAATAAATATGATTATTTGCTGACTTATTCCACCGGTTATTGGAAAACGGATAACGATTCTCAGAATTATACTGTAACACTGTAAAACATTGATTCTTATGGATCATATTTATTTTTTTTTTCCGAGAACATAATTATATTTGTTTTTCCTGTGTTGATAAATTATCATTCCGTGAGTATTGTCTTACCATTTTGTGTCAAGCGTCAACAATTTTTGCGTTACTGCGCTCAAAAAGCCGAAGAGATACGATTTTATGTTATACAATAAAACATACATTTCCACGAACGTGATTTAATAAAAATTAATTCTACTGGCTGGAATATTGTCATATTGATCCATGAAGAATTTTGAACAAAGAACGCGGAAAGAACGTGATTCAACTAATCGTGTTTCTTTCGTAGTTCGGCATTATATTCAATTTAAAATAATTTTGTCGGTAAATTGACCACATTTACGTGATTGATATTCAATCGCAGTTTGTTAAATTAACTTTCAATTTGACAGTATTCTACACCACGACTCAAATCCGTATTCAGTGTGCCGAAAAAATATTGATGTTCCATGGAAAAATAAGTTCGCGTTGACACCGTCACATTAACACATTGTCATAATACTATCTACCCTGGGATCGATGTATAATTAACGTTTTAAATTTAATTCACGACCTAAATTATATTATTTAACGACGTATGTACAAAATTTGTAAAAAAGATACATACTTACCAACAAAGATATTTACGGATATGCAAGATTATTTATTATTTGTGTATAATCTCCGTTCTAGCCAGAGATTTTGACTATTTCCGCAGCTAAAATAATTTGATGGTAAATTAATAATGTTTATTACGAGCAGGCCGATGTTCAAAGCATGGTGGACTGCAATAACAAATTATAACAATTTTAGTTACACAGCAGACTATGGTTTAAAATTAACAAAATAAAACGAAAAAAAATAAATTTATGTTACATCCAGCAACAGCAACGAATACACGTCACGTGGATTTTTTAGAAATGTAACTAAGAAATATTCGCAATCAACTGAAAACCAACCAGTTTTCAAGCTTGATTGTAAAGATACCACTATAGGGCTATATTTAGGTCAATTATCCTGTTAATTTTGCCAAAACAATTATAAACAGAATCGTAAATCATTTGCATACCATAAAAAAAGGCTGTTGATGGTTCCAACACACTAAACTTTCATTGTAATATAACTATGCACAATATTACAAACTAATCGGTGACTTATAAATTTTGTACAATAAATCGTGAAAAGCGGAAAAACTAGTATAAGATACCTCTATAAATGCGATTATGTACTATTTAGTAATATGATGATACTTGTATGGTTCTTTAATGATTATTCGATAAAAACTCTTTAAATTAAAAACTGTATGGCTTACATAATTGTCCCATCTATCAGTAGGAATTTTACTATAATCTAGCACTAATAACTTATTTATTTTACACATGTATATCATTGATCACATTCCCAATTGTTTTACTTCGAAGCATTTATTCGTATATATTCTATTTCTATTACACATTGCTCTCGGCCCTCATTTTCATCAAATATTTATACACCTAATAATATAATGAATATAATAATAACTCTACGATTCTATGCACCTACTATAATTTAATTTCTTATGCTACATAAAACCCGAATCTACTATAATAATACGAATCAAAGATATAACGTAAAATAAATATAACGCGTAAAAATTTAGGTCTAACGATTTTTTTTATTGATTTTTTTTCGTAATACTTATCTGTATACGATATGTACAATAAGGCTATAGCAATGATGCAAATATTAATGTAATAAAATTAATATATATATATATATATTACGAACAAAATATACAGTTTGGGCCTTGTATACACTGTCCGGATATTTTATACAATGCGCTTCATAAATTGGGCAATATAGATAACAGATGATATGATTTAAAAATAATAACTCTTTATCATGTACATAATATTGAATTTCGTTATTTTCAAATACTGGTACAATTAACTTGTTAACATCAGAAACGTTTAACGCGTCATATATCTTTTTAAAGTTTATAATCATTCGGTTCCTTTTTCTTTGAATTGTTCTTTAATTGATTTATATTTAAAATAAATTGATCATATTTTAACTTGATAAAAAGGAAGTATTTGAACATTTTTTTTTTTTTTTACAAATTGTTTAAATCTTCATTAGACATTTCCATATTCGAATAAGTAGTTAGGTACGTACTGAATCAAATAACCTGCACTATACAAACGATTCGCAATTACTAAATAGTTCATTTTTAAAAGTACATAAAAGGTCGACGTCGACTGTATGATAAGCACTACAACTACATATAATATAACTTATAAATCAGAAAATATAATTATAATATATTAAATCACGTACACGCGAATAAAATGTGGACAAGCGGATATCCCTATTGTAAAAATACGATAAGAACAAACAAACTAGTTACGGATAATAATTTTTAGATAATAATTTATAGACTTTATTTTAATTATGTTTTACGATTTATCATATTTTATTAAATCATATCATCCGTTATCTATATTTCCCAATATACGAAGGACATTTTATATACTGTCCCGGCAATGTATAAAATGCCCAAATTGTATACTTTACCCGTAACCCCGTAACATATATATATATATATATATACACAGTTAAATTAAATATATTGTGCTATAAAAGAATAATACACACATGATTTAACTGAATTATATCCAATTAAAATGTAGTTGGTTTCATTGACCAAACATTACTTGGAATATTTCTCGAAGAAAATTAGTCATTGAACAGCAAAAATAATGATTATACCAAGACTATATATTTTAGACTTCTGTTAAGCACTTGTATAATATCTATTATAAAAAGTCGATTTAATATATATATATATATATCGATTCGTTAAATTTATTATGAAAAAAAAATAATTATTTTTATTGACATTTGTTTGATAACTTTAGACCTTGATGATCACAAAAATGTATAAATGCCCTTAAATTGCATATATAACGCGCCGTCGTTAAATATACACAAATTATACAATTAGGAGCAAATATACAAACATATAATTGGAGTAAACCATGCATCTACGTTACTTGTATGATGTAGAATACAATTAATTGCTTTAATGTTTTACTGAAAACCATTATTTCATGCGACTTAATAAATAATACAAGTTCATTCAATACGAATAATTATATAACATATAATATAGATATATAATTGTTCGTATTGAATGAATTATATTGAATTATATGTATAACATATAATATAGATATATTTTAATAAACGTAAATGGAATGTTGATATTTTTTTCGGAAGTTAATTTTAATTATATATAATATTGATATCCTAATGTTAGTTGAGCTGTATATTAAATTTAACTTATGATTAAATTATTTAATTGTTCGTTGTTTGTTCACCTAAGTTAATAACAAATTTGTACATATTTTTTTGAATCAAATAATTTTAAAAGTACGTATCAAATCACAGACTTATAAAATATTGACGCAAAAAAAATTCTATTCGTTCATACTACTATATACCAACGTTATAGAAACCGTTTTATTATATCGATCCTTATGTTCCGAGTATTAATAAATATATTATAATTTGTTATTGCAGATTATGTCGTTACTATTAGAATCGTTTGTTTACGTGTGTTGTATAAATAATCCTCAAAATAATCATAATTCATGGTATTTGGTCAAATATCCGAAACATAATAGAATTAAGTTCGAGATATTTAATTTCATTGGAAATTTAAAAACAACTGGTTAATTTCAAAAACTTAGTTCGAGCATCTCAAAAATTAATACAGTAAAACCACTGTAGATATTTAGGGGAAGGGGGTGCTTGATAGCTGAAGCACCCACCATTCCGCTTATTTTTATTAAAAATTATTAATAATCCCCCGAGAGGCAAATTTTTGATATGGACTACCAGAACGCACGCCATGTTGTAGCGAAAACCGGTCGTCGATCTTGCAGAATTTTGAGGTACACTGGTTTTCTATAAGCTAGAACAGGTTAACTAATTAGTCGGTTGTCAAAACTTTACTTTTTGTACATTTTCTACGATATTATGTAATAAAGCACTCACGATAAAAATATCCTAGATCCGCCATTGAGTAAAACCTCAATAAGATGGAATCGTTTGGGACAATGCAATTTTTCCGTGTTAATAGGGTTTAAAAAATTAAAGTGAATACAATTAAAGATTACAAACTTAATTTTAGCCAATATAAATTAACAATAATTATTTTTTTTGAAAAATATTGGTTGTTGATATTTTTTGTATTTGTATTACCATAATAATATAATTTCAACGTACAACTATATCGATTATCTATGGGTATTTATGTGACGCGGCCACAGTTGTTGTGGCCGGTCCAGGGAGAGGTATCGAGAAAGTAATGAAAAAAATAGCACGGTACGGGTTTTGAGCCCGCGACTCCACGCGCCGGAATGCCGGGCGCGTAACACTGAGCCACCGCGAATCTATCATTATTCTCGATATTCTCCCCTTTTAGGCCAGAGTGGCAGTGTGTACGGTTGAGAGAGAGGATTAGGCACTGGGGCCGTGTCACATGATATGAAAATATGTAATATTTCCGTCTTAGCAAGGGTTTTCATCAACTTTTATTACAAAAACGTGTCCATTTCCGGCTTGTCGAAGTTACCGTCTTGGCGGGATAAAATTATATGCAATTTGAAACAGGACCAAACAAATTTTCTGTATTACTGAGGTTTCCGTTTTACCGAAATTCCGTCTAAGCGAGGTTTTACTGTACATGGGTATGTATATAAAATAATTTATTTCATTCAAGCATGGAATTCATGGTTTCTGATATAATTTCGTTAAACGTCTTTAAACATCGTTATCCAGTTCCACGTAATTTAAAAACAATCTATCGTCCAAATTATAACGATTGAAAACAAAATGCATCAGAAGTATTTAAACCATCCAGTGAAATAATATTATTACCATCTTTAAAACAAAATAAATATACATGAAACATATTTTAAGTAAAAGTTTTCTATTCAAATTGAAAAATTGTTTAAATTAAATTAAACGTACCCCATAATTTTCAAGTTTCGGTCGCTAAATCGTCGTCATTTCGAGATGGGATATAGGAGCGACGAAAATCGGCGTTGTTGCTGGTGTCGCATCTCATAATGGGACGATGGTAGCGAAGAGTAACAAAGTCCTCCTTTCCCTTGGGCTACGTCATACGTTTATCACGTCTTGCAATGCATATTTAAAGCTGTCTAGCGTACACTATACACGTACCTCGATCATGGTTTTCCTTCGCGCATACGACGATAATTCAATATCCTTTTGACATCTCAGAGTGGCCAAAACAGCTTCATCGTATAGTCCTTTTGTTAGATTTAACGGTAATCGAGATTTATTATGGAGGAAGTTTCTTCTTACGGTCTGCATTTTCGTTCATCTGCTAAGCGGCTCTTATTAGTAAATAGTATAAATCGATATTAGCTTATCATCGATGAGCAAAGTCAATAGTTTGTCATTACTATAATTTTAAACTTTAAGCGTAGTTTTTTGATAGCTATTGAACATATTTTAAGCATGAATTATGTTCAATATTTATAAGCAGTTATAATTTTATTTTTATAAGCAAGAGTTGTAGTAATAAATGATGCTTATATAGTTTTGTTTCGTTATGAATTGATTTTGATTACTTACGACTGATTTAAATAAGCAAAAGTAACCTCTTCCAATTCTAATGATTTTTTTCAATTCTACGGTTCGAATACATTGTGATGTATTTACATTTTCTTCAAATGTTTTGATTAATCTACCTAATCTTTTTTTAATGAATTAAATTTCACTAAATTACTATAAAAGAAATAAAAATACATATTTAATATAACAATTCGTTGTATTTAATTTCGTACCTATCTTTATGACTGTTACATTTTTTTCATTTAAAAGATACTATATTACAAAAAGTTTGGTTCATAAGCTATAAATTATTTTCAAAATAAACTTAAATATTCCCCGTATTTTAAATTGTTGATAAAATGTATTTTAAAAGTTGATTTACATAATCGTAATTTAACATCATAAGTATTTTAATAATTTGTTCTATATTATATTAAATAAACGAGATGAAGATTTATGAATAAAAATTTAAAAAAGAATGTGGAAATATGTCCTTTTAAAACATCTATTATAACATAAAATTGATCATTTTAAAAAATTATATTAATAAATTAAAACACCAGTTAGCACCAGATTTATTGTAAAATCTAATAATGTGCACTACATTATTACAGAATTACTTATACGTTTGTAAAACATTCAGTATAACTAATGAAAATTAAATAAGTTGTAAAATGTAACTTTAAAATTACTATTAAATGCCATTAGTGTTTAGAATAATTAAAAACAGCACAGGAAATTAAATTTGGAAGCTAAGAAAAATAATTTAAATCATATCAATAGCATTATCTTTATATCCTATAATGTAAATCCTGTTAAGAAAAATGATAAAACATACGGTTACCTTTAATTATTTTCATAATTTCAAATTTTTACTAATTTCAGCCCATTGTGCCGCGTAATTGAATACACGTCAATACGGAAAAAAGTTCGCCTATGTATATGATATAAGTTCGTATACACCCCCCTCACGGTTCAGCGAATAAAATAAATAACGAAACCCTATTATGATTACGTAGAGAGGGTAAATTAAAAACAGTTGACCCTTCACTGACAGTATATTTTATTTTTATTGATATTTATTTATTTTATTATTATTATTATTATAATTATTTTTTATTTTTTTATTTTTTTATTATTTTTTTTATTTTTTTTTTGCCAAACCAAATTTACAATGCTTAACCATGTTACATAATAGGATATAATGAACTTATACATGTTCAATAATCACAAATATACGTACGTAAATATGCATAATAACAATCATTAAAAATCTGGTTGATTATCATTTTAAAAAGAATATTTTTTCAATTGGTAGATATATTTATTAATGACTTGATCATATTATAAGTATAACTACCTAAACGAATAACGAGAGCCGAGCAAATTACATACATTTCGATCGGAATTGAAGCGTGCTTGAATATTTCAATTATATTTCAATTACATTTATATGATGATTTTTCAGTTGAAGTACGTATCGATCATATGTATGTATATATGGTTTACATCCATGTTACTATATATTTTTTTCTCCGTTCCATACACTTAACGTTCAGTAAATCGGTTACTTATATTATACTCAGTTAGTGCTGCGTATAATTCATTTTTTGAAATTCAAAATTTAACTGTTTGAAAAGAACTACAGAAAACTACTATTTATCGGCTCAGGTATTGTTCATGGATTTTCTCAAATATATATTAAAACATCGTATTGGTATGTCTTAAAATAATAATTTCATTTATATTTCTGTTTTTTTTTTTTTTTTTTTTAAGATGTATATGATCTATAAATAACTTATAATAGTGAATATTTACACTAAGTTTGAGTGTTGAATAAAAATATTGTCAGCTGATTATGAATATTTTTGACAAGGCTCTCCATTGAAAAAACCTTTTCGTGGATATGATAACTGATATTTATTCGGCTTGTAAGACACGATACCATAATAATTCAAAAATGTCTACATAAATTGTCTTCAAGTCTTAAAAAATTTTAATAGCGACGAAATACTTCGTATATATTACAAAATATAAATTTAATGTAATTACATTAATTTAAAACTATTTATAATTTAATTTATTGACATTCAAAATGTTATAAATTAATTATTTCTATCATTTTGTAACTACTTTAGACAGTACTTATTTATTTTTTTCAACATTATTTAATTACTATTAAGTATGATTATCTAGGACTATTTTAATTTAATAGATAATCAAAAGTTATAAAATTCTTAGTATTTAGCAATAATACTATATAACTGTACTATAATATTATGTGTTTGGAAATGTTAACAATTTAATGACATTATGTAGGATAATTTCAAAAATGTTGAGTATTTTCATTGTCCTATTTGATTTTAATCGAAAATCCTTTTTTAAATATATCAACAAATACATTTTATTATTATTTAATGTTTCTTTTAGTTCAGTTTATGCTCAGATTAATATAACTCATATTTATATCACATTAATTTCCTTTAAATTCCTTTTTTTAGTTTTCTTGTGTGGTACTGAATAATCACCAAATAAGTGTACTGTATCATAATCATTTATTTACGATTACTAAACAATGATTTATTATATTTATTTTTAATGCGATTAAAATTTTTATTTTATTATTTTCTACAAAAACATGCCGCCGTGTATAGTGACACAATTTAGATTTACTCGTATTATTAATGAGGGTGGAAAACGTTCCATATTTTGTTCCGTTTCTCATATTATTCCGGAACAACATTATGAACGATAACGTAATCGTACTGGTAGGTGTGAAAAGGGAATTGCAGCAATATAATTTGTTTCGTTCCTCAGGTTAATAATATAATATATCTTTTATAATGTATTTCCATTAATTTTACGCTCGCACGAAATGGAAACGTCACAATACCGTATACGTTGTACTACACATATATTCATAAATACAAATATTTATAAAACGAAACTCTTGGAAACTGTATTAATTGTATAATGAACAATTGCTGGAAACTAAAATGAAACTATATTCCATATACAAGGTCTGATAAAATTGCACCAAATGGAATTAACTGTCGAAAGAAAGTTAGCATACACGTATAGAAATTAAAGAATTTTAAAAATATTTATCACTTAAGACCACTGCATTGGAAGGTGAAGTGGATTAATAGGTTTTAGCTTTTATAGACACTGGGCAAAACGAGAAACGTATTGATTTTTCAATGATGTTTTTTTTCCTGAAAATATATTTCCTAAATCTGCGACAAATTTCTTTTTGAGTGCTTTGTAACATTTAAAATCGTACACCCTGGTAGGGCTACAGTAAAAGTAGTATAAAGCTATTACAAATTAGTAAAAATTAATTACATTTCGTTCAAAATTTTGTTTGATTAAACATTAAATTTCTTTTTTCGAAATTCAAATGCATGATGAAAATAAAAACCGTATACTATATGTCAACAGTTGGTCAAAATATTTAACCGAGTTGAATGGTTCTCTGGTATTTTATAAGTTCAATTATTAAAAAATGCATAATTAGAACGATAATTACATTTTAATATATTTTTGATGTAAAATCAATTATGATAGGCATTCAGCTCTAATTTTGTATATTTAACCTATAAAAATAAATATAATAACCAACATTCATTATGCAGAAAATTTAAACTGCATATGAAACTTCATAAATATGATATGAATACATATGATTCAATACAATAAATCTAAACCTTCACTCGGTCACACATCATGTAAGCAAGACAATTCAAATTCATATCACCGTATAATATTTGGTTTGCTATAATAAAATGTAAAATTACTATAAATATTGTTAAAAAACAGTTTTGTATTTTTCCATTTTGTTTATTGTAACATAATCATCACTTTT
The DNA here is from genome assembly GCA_034509805.1 of Sipha maydis. Classification (NCBI taxonomy): domain Eukaryota; kingdom Metazoa; phylum Arthropoda; class Insecta; order Hemiptera; family Aphididae; genus Sipha; species Sipha maydis. Next base: position 62,797 of record JASXSY010001109.1, read on the forward strand.
TGCCCAAATGGACATTACTAAATATATAATAATTATATGATCACAAAACTACAGTAAATAAAAAGAAAAAATGATATATTTCAACGAAACCGATCAATTAGTCTAGTCCATTTAAATGGATCAAACACTCGAGGTTCTATAATTTAATCATAAAGGTCGATAAAAAATATATATAATCAACTGACTTTATTTTAACATACGAAACGAATGATTCAACATGTTGAATGTTAATTTTCTTATACTATATATAAGTAATGTTAATAATATCCATACAAATACCATAATAGTTATTCGTAGCACAAGCATGTATCGAATTTGCCTACACAATGCGCCGGCAGAAAGTATGTTCAGAAAATTCTCGTTTAAAAGTATATTGGCATGAACTTATACATAAAAAAAATAATACCGTCGAAGATAAAAAAAAAAAAACTTTTTAAAATAAGTTCACGATAAGGTGAAATTTAAAGCTTGCATAATATGATTGCACCATTTAAAATATATTGTTTACATTTTGAAATAATGTGTAAAGAACTAAACTCGTAAGAATAATTCAACCTTAAATGTTTAGACTTTTTAGTTATAAGTAAAAGATAAAATTATTGATAAAATATTAACACGTAATTTTGGTATTTTAACATTAAAAATTCTTATAAAAGTAAATATAAAACCTAAACATTTTTTTAGTCAAAAAAAAAAAATATAAATATAAGTCAATCCACTGCTCGTGGGATATTTGAAATGTAATATAAATAATTTACTTACAATTAGGATAGTCTTTATAATTTATATGAATATTGTCGTGATACGTCCTATGTAAAGCTATTTGTGTAGTTAAACATGTCATATTAGTTTTATAATAAAACATGCAATCCATTTTACGAATGTATTTTCAAGAATATTTGATCAGTAATACATTTGAAATATTAGCAATCTGTATATATTTTTGAACAAGTTGTATTTTAATGTATTTTTCCATTAACTTTAGTAGAATGATAGTATAATGTCAAAACATTTTAATTATATAAACATATAAACAAATAGTTCCTATATAAAAATAAATAAATAAATGCTTATAGACTAGAGCATAATAATATTTGAAAAATAAGGCTGATTTAAAATTTAAATTTCATACTAAGTCAATAAACTCGCGACTCTTTCAAAATAATACTTCAGATATAAAAAATCGGTTCTTATATACAACGATTGTAGTTATAATTTTTTTGCTCTATTGTAGAAAACAGTCCATAGTTGATTTTTTGTAGATTTACAGTTAATATATAATTATGCACCTGTACCACATCAAATGATCTAATATTAATTCAAGTTAATTTAAGTTAATTTAAGTTCATTAATGAATTGGAAAAATATGTACTTTTTGCAATTTTAATTTTTATGAAAAATGTTTTATGTCAATATTTGTTTTAGTTTTATGATATTTTAAATACATATTTTGGTTTCTTATGAACAATATTATTTAACAAAATGTATTATCTTAGTAAAGTAAATATAATACACTTTAAAATTAATTAAGAATTTGAAAAAGTTATAAAAAAATACACTTACTATCATTAAGATTTTTACTTTAGGATTCCATGAAATAATAATCATAAAATCTGTAGAAATAATAACCATCTTTCTCTCTGGAATTTAAATATCTCTCTCTCTCACGAGTCCAGGTAAGAAAAAAAATTATAGCAATACAGATAAAGATGAAAATATGTTTTTATACTGACAAAATAAGGAAAACAATTATTATCTAGATAGTAAAATAGATAAGTCCATTTTTTTTGTATATTAATAACAAAAAATATATATCGTATGACGTGGAACACCACGCGGCACCCGTTATCAAAACGGCTGTCACCGACCGCGTCTTTATATCACTTGTCAACCACCAGACCGTGGCACGCAACATTGTCACGACACCCCGTCTCCCATCCATCACTGGAAAGGGGACGAGAGCAGTCGTGACGACGTCCATCCGGCATTTGAACCGGTCTATTTTTTGGACACCGCGGAACGATTAATAACCCGATCGTCATCTTTTTTTTTTGTTCTCTTTGTCATCTTTATTTTTTTTCCGTCTTGAACGGAAATAACTTGTTTTTTTTTTTTGTATACGATACGTGGTGCCACAAGACTATTAAACCGTGATTATTATTATTAATATTATTGGAATTGTGTCATATCATTTTTTTTTTTTTTATCAACGTGTGCGCCGGTCCACCAGCACGTGTGCCACATCACGTTATTATCTATAGATGAGTATGATTATTTTCGTTAAATGAAATATTGTATTCATCTCTAACGATCTTGTTTATGAATCAAAGCATTATAATTAGAATTCAAGATGTTTAGCCAATACAACATAATTATCAAAGAATTATAACACTATAAATAAATGTTTAATATTTCATTAGATCCTAATTTAAAATAACATCTCTATATTTATTCATAAAAACTAATTAGTATACTTATTGATAATTTTAAAATATAAATAAAATACAAATTTAGTATTATACATATTAATAACCAATACATAGACAATGATTATACATATTAGGTACTTTTTATTGGGAAAAATCTTAAATACTTGTCAACTAACCAAAAACATACATATACACATACACTATCTCATCATAGTGCAAATAATTATTAATACAAAAATAGTACAAACACGTATAGTAATTAATATCAAAGATTTACATGCAATGTAAAATTTTATTTAGTTATTTAGTTAAAAAATATTCAATTATTCATAAATATACAAGCGGTATATTGTTCAAATGAATTTTGTGAATATATAAATTCCTGATCCCAGATATTCATTTTAACTAATAGATAATAATTCCAACATTTTTACAGATATAAAATTGTTCGTGTTTAAGATCAAATTCATCTATAAATGAACTTATCTATATGCTATTTTCCTATTTTAAACCATTGATAAACTATTGATAAACCATTGATAACTCTAACAAAACGTATCTAGATGAGATGAAATAAATTAAGTTATTATCTAGATCATTTTTTCGATATAAATGTAACTAAATAATATCAACGCTATTTTCTCGTTGACTGATAAGGGTATAGTTAAAACTACGACACTAATTCATATGATATTCTGATTGAAAATTATTTTTACTGTATACGGTAGCACTAAAAAATAATGGTTCAAAAATCATATTTCAATATTGAAATCATTCTGAGCTCTAGACCGAGTTTATGCATATTTTCACTTTTTTCTTTTTTTATTTATGTATAAAATGTATACTATAGTTTTTCCGATCATCATCCAATAAAAAATTAAAAATATGAAATAGATTTAAATTCGTGATTTTTAAATGTAATTTTTTGAATTTCTTAGAAAATTTTCAAATAATTGAAAAAATTAATTAAAAAGTTGCTAAGTACTTCAAATTTGAAACAAGATTTTTGATAACTTATTTACTCATAATATTTTACCGTACACTACTTTTTTTTTTTTTTTATTCACAACTGAGTTAACAATTTCTGCCATTTTCTTTTGAGCATATTAAATTTTCTATTTTCTCAAATTTTAGATTTTTTTATTTATTGTTAAAGTCATAGATTTTGACTTTAAAAGACCAATAAACCAATACCGTTTACCTGTAAAAAATGCAGATCCCTGTATCTCATCAAACCTAGAAGTTTTGTTCCTTTTCTTTTTTCATTTTTATGATTTCACTAGTAGTAATATACATACAAATTCTTAGATGTTAACTTATCAATAGTAAACATACACACATATATATATATAATGGATCACTACACATAAATAAGTAACTATTCTGGTGAGCTTAAAAAGTTAAAAAACAAATTTAAAAATGCTAATACATTTTAGGATTACGGAAATAATTAATTAATGTTTCAATATTGATATTTTTTAATTAATAAAAATTTCCCTATAACTTTAGAAGTCCAAGACGGACTTCAATTGAATTTATTCAATATAAATATCTATTTAGATACTTTACAATTCTTATAGTAAAATATATTAAATTTACCGCTGATTAATATCATTGTTTAAATTTACAAAAACAAATATAATTTAACTTACTTAATGTGAGAAATTCCTTATATTTATGATCATTCATTATAAAATATGTACAGGAGTATTTTTCTACTACGTCAAAAAACACGATATATATCATGTTCTATTTGTAATTCGTTTCTTTCTAAAACTCGATGTTTTTTTAAGAATATTATAATATGTTATGCGACTTTCTGTAATGATTTATAATTAAAAAAAACAAACTAAAATCTAATACATTTGTTAGTTTAAATTTAATAAAGTATATAAATAGCTATAAATAATAATGTTTAAGTTGCTAAATATGAGTAAGTTTGATTTAAGTTTTTTTTTTTTATGATAATTAGTTTGTTTTATCTAGCATAGTACGAGTATATGATTTACGTTTAAGATAGTAAACGCGCATATATTTGTAGAAATTAGGTTGTTTAAGGAAAATTACAAATAAAAATATTTTAGTGATTTCAACAAAAAAATTGTATACTGTATAATAAATACACAATTTTTATAATGCATAATAGACCATGCCGTATTTTGTTAAAAATTAAACTTATGACTTGTTGACGATAATAATAGATATTTGTTCCGGTAAAAACATTAAGTTTTTCTCGAAAATAATTTTAATCGTACATCATAATCACGTGAGTAAAAAATATTTATTTCTCATTCTTATTGTATTATTCCATTAGAGTACCAGTTGTGTAACTTTATTCGAGAAGTATTCTATTTCTTCACCGATAATTTACGTCTTTGATAAAATTGGTACCGTCGAAATTATTCGCACTTGTTTTATCGGCAACTAATTATAATTTAAACACAAAGTGATTTATCATATATAAGTTGATCTTATTTTTGGAAAATGTTGACTTGTATAAACTGTAAGGATCTTACATTAATATAATTATGTAGACACGGCAGATTATACTCGTCCATCAGAGTATACAACGATTCGGCACGCAATTCTCCCTAAACCTATATTATGTAATTGAATGTGAAATAAATAGCAATTAAAAAGCACTTTATTGAGCTGATTTCAACATGTATTATTATATTTATGGTAAAAAAATAACATCTAATTAATAAGTTTTAATTAAAAAAAAAAAAAAAAAAAAAAAAAAAAAAATAATAATAATAACAATAACAACATATTATAAAGTATAAAATCAATAAGTTACGTACCGTAATTAAGAATAATTTAACATGGATATGTAGAAATAAAAATGTAATTATGGTGAGTACGATGCATTATGTTACATAATGTTTAATAATACATGAATGTTGACTGCGTGATGCATAATTTAATAGACAAGGACACAAAACTTTTACACAGCTCTACCAAAGCCCTAAACATACCAGCATTTTCTTACACAGACATAAAAAAAAAAAAGTATAAAAAAGTACTATACAACCATTCTGTAACAACAATATTATTCATTGTAAACCAAAAAACTCAATGAAATTAAAATGTCAATAGTCCCTGAGCAACTCATGGCAGACAGGTTCAGAAGACCAAAAACAATTATAAATTACCTCAGAATAGGTTACACCTCAATCACTCATCATCATATAATATCAAGAAAGGAGTCATGACAATTTTTCACCTGTAACGTTCAATTGAAGGTTAAGCAACATTATATAACCTGTCTGAATGCATTATCATCAAATAGATCGAGTGCAAATCATAGTCTTATAACTTTTAAAAAAAAAATGTATATTCGTAATGTATATATGTAATAGTTTATGTACTTATTACATCCATGGTCATAGCTGCTACGGTTTTATTTGTATATAAAAAAAAAAAAAACACAAATTGAATAGGAATAATACTATAATAATGCAAAATGCAAGTATTTAATAAATTTCAGGTCGATAAAGTAAATATATCATCGCAAAATACTTTTTCCTAATCAATAATATTTATAATCATAGCTACAAAGTTACAACATTAAGTATACCAAGAGAAAAATAAAACATTATATCTACAATAAAGGAGTCGTCACTTCATTACACAGAATATATTCTTTATTTGTTTTCATTGTTTGCTGTACCATACTTGATGAAATCAGAGAAAAACATCATCACATTGCAATGAACAACGAAGTACTACAAAAAAGAAAATGAAAGATCTGAATTTGATTTGTACATGTATTTAACAAATAAGACTTAAATAATTTAAACGTACGTCAACTTGTTTTGTATTTCAAACAATATAAAATTGTTGGCCAATTAAACTTGTAAATGCACTGTAATTGAACTGAACACGTTTAATGAAAATTGTCAAGGTTTCGCATTACACTCGCACGTATTATCGATCGACTACTGCACATTCATAGTGTTTTAAATTAGAAATGTATGTTGCCCATATTATGGCTATAAAAATTATGGTTTACATGGGTCGAAATTTCGAAATAACCAAAAACCCACGGGAGCAGTTCGTGTCTGTTTATAATGTATGACGTATGAGCTATAAATTTGCAAAATAGGTCGCCGGCGATTAATGCAATTTACATAATAACGTTTCGTCACCGGCAAGAATCACGATAAACACGCGGATATTTACTGTTGGACGGTCAACTTAAACTGCCTGTATTGTTGTTGATTAGCTTCCGGTAAACATTACATACGCATAGACATATAATTTTTCGTAAATTTGCCCTCTGAAAAAGTACACGATAATAAAGTCACCCAACATTCTTAACATAACACCATACATTATACACTTGAAACATAGTTTTCAAAACCTCTATGTTTGTTCTCGTATGCGATTTCAAAATCGTTAGACCGTTTCGATTCAAGCTGCTAAAACATTTGTCGACTATTATAAATATTATTTACTACAGTATGACAATTTACGACTAGGTTTAATGTATTTATTTATTTTTTTATTTTTTTAATTTTATTACAGTACTATTTTTTTCTATAACTAAACAACATGTTTGGCATCATATTGATTAGTTTACCTTATGTGACATGTAACGAATCCTCTTTAGCATAAACCACATATGATTATGTATAGGATAGTGGTATTAATCATCTCCATCCTACTCATCAACGATGTGTTCGTACAATGCGTAGGTACTACATAAATACGAGTACAGACGAGAATCGTAAAAAAAAATATTTTACAAAAAAAAAAAAAAAATAAGGTCGAATAAATAATAACGCATAACCCGTCGAAAATTATAAATAACATGTCTGCAATATTTTATTCTCATTAAATTTCTGATGAATCATTAAACTAACACAAACCATGAGTACGATTTCTATTGCTTTAGTCATCATGATAATATTTGATGAATACAACTTATATAGTGATATATAAACGTGAGTACAAATCATTAATTTCTCGGTAAATTCATTTTTTTATTCTTATTTAAACATTACCATGGTATATTTTTAAATAAATGTACCGAAATGTTGAACGTTCAATAATAAATGCTATTACACTGAACACATTTATAAATTACGTATATACACATAATGGTGCTACTACTATAACAATCAGACGATTATGAATCTAGTATTGTTTTCCATTTAGTTGTTTTACTTTCTTTTTTTTTTTATTATTATTATTTATTAATTTTAATTGATGATTTTTATTGATTCGAGTAAAAGAAAATAGTATTAGACACTTCCATAGACTCTCTTAAATCATAAACATTAGATTTCTTGTAAAAACCACTAAAAGTGAAATAACCGTTTTAAGATTGTTCTCAGCATTTGAATCATCAAACTAATAATTAACCTAACCATTCTTCGCTATACCTTAAATTGTGTTCAGATATGTTCAAAACTTTTGACATTTTATGTCTTTTCTTTGGCGCATAGAATCAAAAAGCGTTACCGAAAAAGGTTTACATATCATTCCTTAGCAACACCCCTTAGCAACCGTCTCCTAGCAACATTCTAATATTTATTTTTTATAATATTTCTTCTCTTCTTCTTCTTTTACTTCGCCTTTCTCCCAACTATTTGGGGTCGGCCACCCTTGTCCTACAACTCCACTTTACTCGGTCAATCACATCTCCTCTACACACACCGACAGCTCTCATGTCATTATCCAAAGTCTCCAACCATCTCTTTTTTGGTCTTCCTCTTCCTCTTTTCCCTTCAACGTCCATCTTCATAACCACTCTTACTGCATTCGTTTCCTCTCGCCTCATCACATGCCCAAACCATCTCAGCCTATTTTCTCTCATCTTGTCCACAATTGGCGCTACACTAACACTACCTCTCACGTATTCATTCCTTATTCTATCTTCTCTTGTCACTCCACTCAACCATCTAAGCATTCTCATTTCCGCGACACTCATACTTTGTTCTATTCTCCTGTTAACCGCCCAACACTCTGAACCATACAGCATAGTTGGTCTCACTACACTTTTATAAAATTTACCTTTCAGCCTAATTGGAATTCTCTTATCGCATAACACGCCCGATGCTTCTCTCCATTTCATCCACCCGCACTTAATCCTATGTTTTACATCAATGTCAAAGCCCCCGTCCTTTTGAACAAAAGATCCTAAATATTTAAAGCTCTCAACTTCACCTATCACATCACCATCTATTGTCAGTTGTCTCCTCATTCCTTCAACTTCTTGGTCTCTTTGTCCAAAATCATACTCAATATACTCAGTTTTATTTCTACTAATTCTCAATCCATTTTCTTCGAGGGCTAACCTCCACTCATTTAACCTATTATTGACAACTTCTAGGTTTTCTCCTATCAGAACTATATCATCCGCAAACATCATACACTATGGTATCTCACCCTGTATCTCCTTTGAAACCTCATCCATTACCACTGAGAACAGGTAGGGGCTTAGAGCTGACCCCTGGTGCACACCTACTCCTATACTGAAACTTTCCTATACTCCACACCGACTCTTGACACTAGTACTCGACCCTTCATACATATCCTGGATCAAATTAACATACATTTTTGGGACATTTTTTCTCATTAATGCCCACCTTAAAACTTCCCTTGGCACCCTGTCATACGCCTTTTCTAAATCTATAAACACCATGCATAGTTTTTTATTCTTTTCTCTGTACTTCTCTACTAATTGCCTAACAAAAAATAATGGCTCCATTGTCGATTTTCCTGGCATAAAACCAAACTGGTTTTCTGATGTCGACGTCTCACTTCTTATCCTCTTCTCTATAATCTTTTTCCAGATCTTCATACTATGACTCATGAGCTTATTCCTCTATAGTTCCCACATTCTTGTACGTCTCCTTTTCCTTTAAATATTGGTACAATAAAACTCTTTCTCCAATCTTCTGGCATTTTTCCCTCTATCAGTACCTTATTAAAAAGATTTTTCAACCACCCGATGCTTACATCTCCTAACATTTTCCACACCTCTACAGGTACTCCATCTGGTCCTACCGCTTTTTTATTTTTCATCGCCTTCACCGCATCTAATATTTATAATATAATATATAAGATTATATATAAATAAATACTCATGTGGTGCGTGTGTGTCCGAATTTATGACTAACAATCTCGGACCGCCTGGTTGGCAGAATTTTGATTGGGACACCCGTAGGTTTCTGTTATGTCCCGGGGAGGGAGGATGGCAATCTCTCTCCGAAGGCAGTTGTTTCCTGTCCAAGTAGAGAGACTGCCCGTGGCCGGGTTCGAACCAGCGACGGTACGTATCGTAGCCGACGCCTTAGTCCACTCGGCCACTCCATCCCCCCTATATAAGATTATAATATAATATATATATAGTTATGTGCTACATATGATGACAAGGACGGCAAAGATATAAAATGTGGTACTTCATTGCAGACTCGTATGCAATATAGAATTTTTTTTTTAAATAAAAACTTTAAATATTTTTTAATCTTTTTTTATTGCAATAATTTTTATTCTGAACTAAACAAAAATAGATTCAATATGACTATTTTAATTTTTATAATTTTTTTTTTTTTTTTTTAACTTGCTTTGAAAGCCTGCTAAGAAATCTATATGTAAAGTGTAAACGCCATTCTTTAACTGATTGATCAGCTTACAACCATAAATATCATACCGATTCATTTGAAAAATTAAGGAAATGTATTAATTTTTTATATGTACGGTATGTTACACAAAGCAAGATAGTTTTAGAAAATTATATCTTTATGGTCTAAATTGATTTGGCTTCTAAGTTGATTGCTTATGGTTTTTCCTTTTTTTGTTTACCTTGAAAATATAAACATTTACATAGTATGTTGATTTTACGGAATGAGGTATAGTAAAATTCATTAACCGATCATACAATAAACTATCTGTCACCGATTGGAAATTTACAATATTGGTCATATAGATATTATGTATATCCTCAAAACTAAACAATTTTAATTATTTTTTCAATGTCGATTAATTTTTTTTGTTTCGTAATAAATTCACAACAGTTACCGTTGTACACCTACATCTATAATTCATTTATAAAACAACATTTAACGAAGAAAATGTTTCATAAGTATGAAATATACTGCTTAGAAACTAATTCCAATTAGGATCGAAAACGATAAATACGATTTAAAATAACTAATTCAGAAGATTGAATTAATTTTCATATTATCATAATTAATATATCAAACCGTTTGAACAAAAGTCTGTATGCTAATCAAAAGTTTAAAACTAAGCGAAAATAAATGTAACAATATTAATAGTACTTTCAATGGATAAATAACAAATTTCAATAACAACAATTATGATAAAAATATATCAGTATCCTACAATACAAATAATTGGTAGGTAACTTAGACCACCTAAGCCATGTCTGACGCTAAGTTACGCTTGGCTCAAATATGCACAGGTTTACTCGTATTAAAATGGGTTATTAAAATATAGAAGGAACATAACATTTTTCCATACAACATAATTGTATTGTATATCAGTAATATTTTTCTTTATAGTTGAATATATTTTTGTTTTTTTCATGGACAATCGTGTTTTTCTTAAGCAACGAACGTCAAATCCACCATGCTGACATAAATAATGGGTGTACGTGTCATTGTGGGAGAAAATAATATTATTATTGATCACAACAAAGCAAACGGATAAATCAATAAAATTGAAATTTGAACGGTCGCAGGGAAACAAACGAACGTGTAAAATATCTCTTAACTACCGTATAGGTACTTATCACGTAAGACGTCCGTGTAAGACTCGGTCGGCGAAATTAAAATAGGCTATTAAACAGTCAAACATGGCGACTACAGTACGTAAACGGGTGAGCGGTGAAAATTAATTATTCTTACTGCGACGTGCCAAACGGAATCGAATCGTATTTCCAGTAACATTGGTGCATCTCATTGCTCATCGATCAATAATTAATTATAAATATTATAATTTACGGTGAAATTACGTTTTGAAAAAATAAAATAAAACCCAGTAGGTATACATGCGTATATGCGTAACATAATTTATGCCGAAACCAGGTCGTTTCGCCTGAAAAATGAATTAATGTATATCGTGATCATTTTGCAAAACACTCGTATTGATGGCGTAATTTGAAAATATAAATTTATATAATGTTTTCAAGTCCACCCGCGTCATTGGACCGTTTACGTCGCTGTGCGCGGGCCATTATTCGTGAAATAATAACAAAGAAGGCGTACGGCGATAGTATACCCGGCGTTTTATCGTCAAACACGAATCGCATTTTTTCTATTTATTTATTTATTTATTTATTTATTTTTATTTTATTTTTTTTCAATCGCGTGACAAACACGAGACTTTTAACCGGATATCATGCGGACAAAGTTTTTTTTTTTTTTTCGAACCTTAAAACTCCACCGAACGCGGTTACCGTTTACAAAATTCGAGAATCGTGAAAACGCGCGCTCGCGCCCCCACGGATTCCCCAATCTTTTGGAGAGCACCATAGCTGGATACGAATTAGCACCAATTTAATTAAATAGCATCGTAATTCCACACAGTAATTTTTTTTTCGATACCATAACTCTACGAGAATTATTTTTAAAATGGTAATAATTAGCAACAAAAAAATTGCTAAAACTTTAAAAATTGAAGTTTCGTACGTAGGTTTGTTGATAACGTAGAACTTAAAATATAAACAGTGCATACGATTTTTCAGGAAATTTTGTGTCATGCGGATTTTTGGTGTTAGAAATATTTGATAAGCTTCGGTTCATTTCTTTTATCGTGTAGAAATTCGGTGCACGAATCACGAAATAGTTTTATTCATGCGCAGCCACAGAACGTCTATGATTCGTGCACGCCGTTACGTCCAACGTCCGTGCGTCGACATGGTACAATGAATGTAATATAAATACGTCCACGACAAGACAATAATAATTATTAATAATAATCTAATAGTTCCACACTTGTCTACTTATAATTCATATTACCATTTCTTACAGTTAGTTTAAATTATAAATGTTTTTTTGTGTACAAGTGTTTTTTTTTTTATTCAGTATAAAACGTATTTAATCATGTGATGTATACTTTACGTTTTATGCGTACGTATAATACGTTTTTATACTATACCGTATTTTACGTTTCAATCCTGATTAAAATCACTAATATGATGCAATTAATGTTGTGTTATATTAGTTTAAAGTTATTTTAAGTTGAAATAAGTATGATCAAACCTTTCTTTATTATCCATGGTTATAACACTGTACATGATATCTATTGATGTTAGTAACGGTTTCTATAGAAGTTACAAAATTGGGTACCATATTTGGTGGAAACATATGACGTCCTAATCATAATGATAATACTTCTAATAATGGAATTTAACTTATAATTACAGATTCTAAAAAAGATAAAAAAGAAAAAAGTCTTGGGGAAACAAATGTCCCTATCCCCCTCCTTAATATGCCACACAATCGTCTGACGAGAATTCACGTTGCAACGTTCATTTTCATGCACGATACGTTCGCGCACGCATCCGACCGGACGCGCGATTCGAAAGCTTCTGGTCTCGCGAATGCGTTTTGCACTCCAAAAGTTTGAATTTTCAACGAACAAATTTCGGATTTATCGATATTTCCTTCTAGCGCCTCTTCATTGTTTTTTGCCAATTCTTCGGGAGAGCCAACGTTTCCGCGAACAACAGAATTTTGGATTGTCAAAATTGTTTTCCGTTTTTTTTTTTTTCCTTTTTCGTGTAATCGTAAAAACAGTCAAGCTAGGAATCCAGTCTTGTCTCGTCGGCCATGCTTCTCTGAAGTAGACCGTTGGAGCAGTCTTTCATATTCCGTTCGCAGTACTCGTACGATTCCGTCGATTTTCTCTCCAAACGGACGGACCCGCAATAACAGTTTGCCGTCGGTTTCGTGTCTTCCGTTTTAACCGCACCGATTGTGTACCGTTGACGGACACAAACCGATTACGGTTTTCAGATTACCTTAGTTGCACAAAACGTGCACGGTATAACACGAATGCACCGCCATCGCGCATCACGCAAGTGGAACACAATCAAGCCTGGTCACGTGAAACGCGCGTTAACGATAATCGTAATGACAACAATAATATCAATTAATTAACGGTAACGGTATCAATTTTTCGTCGTGGACAGCCGCGTCGGAGGTGTGCGAAACGGGTAATAGGGCAAAACACGTGACATGATCAAATTGTATTTTCGTAAAATATTACCTGAAGGCCCGCCCGTCACCGACCGCGTCCGAGGCGATTGGACGGCGACCGAACGTTTAATTTCTCGTTCTCTCATATCGCCACAACACCTACCCCAGTCGTTTTATACCCGTGCTCCGTTCAACGGTCGGATTATGCGTTTCAGTCTTTACGAACTGCAAGGGGTCGGTAAAGATATACGCTAATTCTTGCTTAACACCCTAGCAGGCAGCCACCACCACTGCTAGCAAATGTATACGCTCGACTTTCACAAGTTCATAATTCCAGTAATCGTCATGTCATCTGCAAGTCGGATGGTGGATTTTGAGATTTGATCTGAACTTATGCACGCTAACGGAACATAATACATTAAAAACTATGCCTGAAAATATGACTGTATGAAAACATTTGGATCTTGTTCTTTTTTTTTCTTCTATTAACGATTATTATAGCATTGATAGTTGAAGTTAAGCAATCACTAAATTACGAATGATGTAATAGATAATAAAAAATTGTGAAAACCAAAATAAAATAAATCACTCGATACGGATGCTATATAAAGTCATAATATTTATTTATTTTTTCTAGTTTATAATAATTGTGTTCTTGGTTCAATAGAATTTAAGGTGTCTACATTAAATAAGCTAAACAAATCGTGAACGATTACCAGGAATAAAGTATGAACAGTATTTTAACTAATTATTGGATCTCATATGATGATAATAGAATTGTTCAGTAAGTTACTTATTTGAACCTTTATTGTACTTGTAAAATGACAACGAAAAATTAATACTATATTTATAATCTTGAATATTTTGAATAGTTTTTCTTGTAAGGATTGACGAATAAGCCTAAATTATCCAAATCAATATTATACTATATAATTTTTAATCAAGTTTATTTTCATTAAATTTTTCATTTAAAAAATGTATTATAACATTGTAACATCTTCCATTTTCTGCGATAAAGATGAACATACAAAATGTATAACTAATCATAAACAGTCAAATAAATTAACCTACCTTTGTGAGGCCAGATTATTGGATTGATAGAAATACATTTTCTTTGTTTATATTTTAAGTTCACACATTTTTTAATTAAAAACATGTGTTTGCTACATAGCTATTATCGATAATAAATAAATATATTAATCATTAAAAAATATAGTTTAAGTGTTATGTCAAAAGACAATAGTCATTTAATCGTCAAGGCAAATTCCCAAATATGAGAAAAAAAAATAGTTATAAATTAACAGAGCAGCACTGTTTTTGTAGAATACTTTTGGATACAGTAGGTGAAGTTTGTCATGGATTAACTAATTTGAATAATTTAAAATAAACACCAGTGTTTTACAATACATTATTTAGTGAAATGTTCACTTACAGTAATTTGACTAGATATTATTAATAAATTCATAAATAGTTATTAATAGAAAAGAGTATTAATATTTTAATAATACTTTTGACTCTATTTTAAACCCATACTTGGTGATAAAATAGATTAAAATATAGTTAAAAATCGACTCTATGTTAAAAACCGAGACATTGGTTGGAACCAGGGTATCTGAAAAAATGTATTTTAAGCTTGTTATCGTATTTCCTATTTGAGTGTTGCGTAATTACGAAAAAAAATATGAGCAAGAAATATGTAAATCATGAATCAATAAATGTTAATAATTTTAAAGAATTGAAGTTATTTAAATACAAATGCCATTATTAAAATTTTAGAATTATGTAACCCCTTATGTTCGACTAAATTATTACCCATATTCTCGTACGTGTTAATTTGATCATAGTTTACACTATACAATAAACCCGTTATAATTTGGTAAACCAATCATGATTTCACGGTTAGTTAGATATTGATAAAATTATCTTAAATAATAATATTTTATGATTTTGAGTAAAAAAAAAAAAAAAAGCAAATTATTTTGGTTAAAAAAAAAACAATATTGTTCAATTAATTACGTTAATTTAAGGCAAAAATCTTGTTCCTCAGTAATAATTTTCTGTGTTTACATATTGACGCCAATGATCTAAAAAGTCAAGGCATGCTATATAAAAAAAATAAATAAATGATAATAATTTACAAGCTTATATTTTTCTAAATAAAATTATATATATATATATATATATTGGTTTTCTTTAAAAAAATCATCCAGTAAAATGTATCGTTACGTTTTAAAATATAATAAAATACAACTCTGTTTACCAGATTCATAGGTAGAATTTTCTTCTTGGAATATAAAACCAATTATTTTTTATCGCTTTGTTGAAAAAAGCTATATTTTTAGGTCGGTTTCTCGCAACTGAAAAAAAAAACAAAAATAGAATATAAAATATACAAGTATTTTTTTCTTACAGTATCATTGGTTATTCGGAGGTAACTCGTTTATAATACGGTGCATTATTCCAAAGGATGTTATACAAAATCCATCATGATAATATACATAATAAGTTTGGATTTGGTTCATAAGGTATGCAACACGTTCTATGGCCGCGGTCGATTCTCAAAACAACTTTATTCATGTAAAATATCTTTCAACGAACGAAAATCCTTCGGCTGCTCAACCGTATTTCAAAATTTCGAATGTTAAATCGAGACACGATATCGTGCTCTTCGTTTGCTCTATTTACAATTCGAAACTGTGGTAGGTAGAAGTTCCAGTAATTTAAATTTTCATTCACGTACGATTTGCCAAGAAGAAAAAATTATAATAATCAAAAGATGCCTAGATCGACAATTTTTTTTACGTACAATTGGCCGCACTCGGTACAACTGTCGTTAAACAGCATATACAATACGGCGGGGAAGACTTTTAGATAAAGTCACTTAGCAATAAGATACGCGTTTATGAGGCTTACGTTCTCAATTTTTTTACAAAAATGTTTTTCCATTTTGGTAAAGTGCGGTGTAGTGGTTGACGTTATGAGTCGCACAGGCATAATTTCAAACAGATTTGTGCAAAAAATATTCTGACATTCTGCTGAATTAGTTCTGTAGTCTCTCTCCCTAGACATCGTTCTGATTTCTCTACACTAATACCCACCGGGCTAACTCCACTGGGAGTTAAGTTCACACACGTGGTTATTCTCTTCTTAGAGAAAGGGATGCAAGTGTCATACTACATTTTACCTCTCCTAAGTGAAAAAGACCTCTGGCCGTCGTTTCAAAATAAAAATAAAAAACGTGTTTCCACTAATAATTTGTTTCGCAGTTCATGTCCACCGCCGTAGGGTTCGATATTTGTTTCGCGATCAAATGACGGCCCGCAGTACAAACTTGCTCTTGACGTTTATAATTGAACATTGAGAAGCAAATATAACAACCACAAAACCGACGATAATATAATAAATTATGTCTGAAACTTTACTCTGCGGTAATGGTTCCGTCATTCTTGTTAATAACGATTCTTTAGCCGAGTTGCGTTGTAAACCTGACATAAACTATATCGGTAATACCCGATTAATATTATAGTGTTCCATAAATTCAGTATCACCTATACATTGTTTGTACGGCTCACGAATATTAAATTTTGAATGAGGTTTTCTTGCAGCTTTTCCGTTTTCTTATTACACATTTTACAATCGAAAATAGGTATGATTGTTAGAAAAACCTCTTTAAGTCAAAGTCAAGTTTTATATATTTTAATGACAGAGTCAAGATACGATCAGTAGAAAGACGATTAAATCCGAGTTATCTGAATTTGAATGTTCGACTGTTCATTTTGTACATATTATAATGTCATAAAAATGTAAATTCTTTGTGCTTCACTTTATCAAAACATTACATTACAGATTTATTGGCTACTAATAAACGTTCATTTGGTTACGGAATTTGATTTAATTTTAAACTAAACTTTTTGCCTTACAAAAAAAATTCACCATTACAGATTAGGGACGATTATAAAATTGTATGGTTTAAGTTGAGTTTAACTGAAAAATGTGTGACCTATTTTTATTTTAAAGTTTCTAAAGGGCAATCTGTAATTATTTCATGAAATTTAACCTCTAGTTCGATAATTTTTTCTAGATTTTAGTTTTGTTTTTTGACTAATTATAAAAATGAAATCTAAAAAATAACAACATAATAAAAACTTAATATTGGAATGGTTACAATTTTACACACTGACTTACAATTCATGAAAATAATATCAACAAATGATCATTTCTTAATACTGTGAAACATTAATTGGGCCCAAAAAATAGTTATGGATCACACTCTAAAAACTGTATAATGACACTACTATGTTAAGTAAATAATATTATAACTATACTAATTCCACGTTTTTTCAAAAAGCTAATTCAACTTTTTTTTCTTTATCTTGTCAAGTCTAACAGTGATATAAAATCTTTATTTCAAGTGAGGAAAAAATATTGTAGTTAGTAAACTATTTTATAAAGTTTAGTCTCAAGATATAATTTTACACTTACTATCTCTCCTTTTTCATGTCATTTATTTGCACAGTCACCATTGTGAAGTAAACAAAATTATATCATACATTAATGTACACCACTAAAGATTCGTTAAGGAAAAAAAGCATATTTTATTATTTTGTAACATTCCACTTCACCGCGCCGGAAGTAACGTGATCTAGTTATACGATTGCAACTATGTATAGAACATTGTATAAAATATAATTATTTTAGGATCACAATCACAATATTCAAAAATACACTTCTGGAATAAACTTTTAACCCGGGTACAGACTATGTAAATGATAATACCTACTAGCCACGTTAAATAGTTTTACGAAGCCTGCAGGAATGCTCGTCAGAAAAAAAAAAAAATATCAAAAAAAATTCGTAATTTATGAAAAAGTGAGACTATAAGACATTTTATCGTATGAAATTGAAACTAGGTACGATAATAAAATAAATGCACGGATTACTGCGGATTTGGAGATTCATAATGCAACTATAATTGGCTCTATCGAAAACTGGTGAGTGAACATTGATTGTTGTGCAGCAACATTTGACGCTCTCGAATCAACGAAAAATATCTTATCGATTGGTTTAGTTTTATCATGCTGTGAAACAGCGATCGATTCCTACTCGATAAGTGTACACCAAGTCTTGGTTGGATAACAAACAATACAATTTCCCTGAATGTTATCTGCATATCTTTGGATAACTCTTCGACAGGATTATAGATTACAAAAGAAAATCAATACATCCAGCACCGCCATA
This sequence comes from Sipha maydis, assembly GCA_034509805.1. NCBI lineage: Eukaryota > Metazoa > Arthropoda > Insecta > Hemiptera > Aphididae > Sipha > Sipha maydis. The sequence goes on from JASXSY010001109.1 coordinate 81,638, forward strand.
GACCTAGTTCTATCGATATTTTTCGGTGATAAACTGTATACTTCTCACATTGTAGCGACTACAGAATGTAGGTTCATTATGTTACATTGCAGTTATATTGTCATCCGGCAAAAGAGTGGTTGTTGCTTATAAAACTCACAATTAATCGAATCATTCGCTTATTGGACTTGAAACATGTTTTCCACGTATATATTAAAAAAAGAGGAAATACGCACAACAAAACTGGTCAATCTGAACATAGAAAAATAATTAGATGGTTTACAATCGGATGGATTCCCATCAAAAAATAACTATAGGTACTGTAACAATACGTTTATAAACGAATGGATAATACATGTTTCAGATATAATTTTTCTCTTTATTTTTAAATTTCATTAAAAAAATTCTTTGATCCCTGCATTGTTTTCAAGAATCCCGATAATTATTTTAAATTTAATTCAACTTCAGAAAAAATTATTTATATTTTTTTTTTTTTTTTTAAAGAAGCTTTTGTCTCAACAACTAATTTAATATGAATGCGCTGAAATTTGTTCGATTCCAATAATACGGCGACCACCGTCTATAAATATATGCAAAATCGTACGCAATCACGAAGGGAACTTTCTTGTTCCGAGCACGGTGTTGGATGAGTCACTTTGGATCGTGACCTAACCGGACCGTTTCATGCGCTACTAATGTCATCGTCAGATAATCGGATGAAGAATTGGATATATACGAGTATATATATATATTTTAATAGTCACCGTAGGGTCATCATGCGGGGCAAAGGACAAAAGGACGAGCGAAAGCTCGAATACGCAATAACGTTTTTAGATAAACATGCACGCCGTCTACGTGTACTGAGCATAATATACCTACAGGGTCTTTCAAAAAAAAAAATGAGAACGTTTTAAATAACTCTCACGTATATAAAAAAAAAAATGTATTTACATAATTTCCTTATCGATAACCGAATCTATAACGTATGCAGTTAAGTGTCACAAAGGTTAAAAATATCATATCTTAAACATAATGTCCGTAAAGCGGTGCCCATTTGTACGTGTACGTTCCTAAAATAGAAATTCAGCTCGTCAGTTGACATTAATAACTGTCAATATAACCGTAGTCGTCTACAGTGTTCTTTTTTTTTTTTATCTAACTACAGTAGCCGCTTAGGTGACCTGATCGATTCAGATCTCACAACATTTAGACTTCGGAGATGTTGGAAACAGTCAAGTACAATGCCAAAATTCGATATCAAAAATGTATACATCAAAATGAACCATGGATATTATTTTTAAAAAATTATAATTTTAACCTTTTTTAACTTTTAACGGCATACGATATTGATTCTATTTTTAATAATAAAGTTATGTAAGTACATTTACTCACTTGTATAAGAGTTATTTCATATTTTCCCGTAATACTCTAAATTTAATAGCACCAAACAAATGCGTATTTATCTATCAAATATCCCTACATATTTATCTGTTGTGACCGATTCTGCACATATTACGGGTTAAAATTATATATTATGGTTTACGTATTTGTTGGTCAAATCTCGTCCCAATCTCTTCTTATCTCTCAGTTTCTTACTTATCCTTATACCACTTAGTGTTTTCTCTTTCTGCCTACTCCGTCTCGCTTCCTCCAAGCACGTGGTATGAAACTCTAGGTGTGGTTGTGATATTAACGCGGAAATTGCTGGTTGTGCACCGAATAACCAACGGCCTCTTGGTCACTCATGAAACCTACAGAATTACATTATTATTATTACCACGATCTGGTGTAAAGTATTATGTATAGTAGGTATTGTTTTCGTTGTCATCGCCAAAGGCTAGACATGCATTTCGCGCGCCATGACCTCCAGCTTATGGTCGGGGAATAGGTTTAACAACACGACAAACGCTTTTGTTTAGGTAACGACTATAATATGTGCTGTACGCAGAACACACCGTAATTAAGAATTCATTCCGGGTGTTGATGTTGGCCAATTCCCCCTTACCTTTCCATTTACTTAACTCCGAGGTCAAAAATATCATCCCTTAATGCCCTGAAACGCCATTTAAATTTATATTACATTTCTATAATGTATACGATAAGTGTTAAATTATTTACTACTGGTATACGTGTGTTATAGAGGACATCACGAATCGATAACGTCAATCTCTAGTAAATAATATTGTTAAACATAAAAATATCATACTCTAGATTACATCTATATTCAATACTTTTTGATTGAAGGAAATTATAAATATATTAATTAAACAAATTCTCAGCAAATATTAAAATTATTTTAAAGTGCATGTGTTTCATATTATGTCTACTGAATCAAATCTATTAATTGATGTTTTATTTTTAAGAAATCACATAATATATTTTACACAAATTATATTATAATTGCTAATAATATGTGTATTTTTGACATGTTACCATAATAGTATTTTGATATTTATCTTCCATTTTTATTTATTTAAATGTTGTATTATTAATTTTATACAATAATAACTGTGATTCAAATGTAATTAGATTATGTATTTTTTTTTACTAATTACACATTGAACAATTAATTAATGACTACTTAAACAAATATAAAAATTAATTACTTTTGAATCAATATGCTTATTGGTTAATTTTTTCTAAAATGTCAATAACACTAATGCAATAACATATGAAAATATTTAATTTGTAGACAGAGCAAATACGATTAAAATTATAAATGTATTCATACATTTTTGTTACTTCTAAATGTAAATATTTAAATATTATACTAATAATTAGTATTTTATTTTATTTTTATAGTGCAATTATTATCAAAAAAACAAATATTACATTTATTTATTATGTGTTGATACTAGTTGATCGAATTATGCAATTTTTATATTCATAGTATTTGTTTTAATAAACACATGCATTGGCCCATAACTTAATATTTTCCCATAAATACAAAATTCAAACATCTTGTTTATAGCAAATTAATAAATTGTACTAAAAAAAACATTTTTGTTTTTTTGTTCTTCCACAAAACGAATCTTTCAATATCGTAAAAAAATTAGTTTTTATAATTTTCAATAACAGTAACAACTAAACTAATCTGGATAAATTAGTATAACTAAAGTATTTAAAACTTTGTATTTTAATACAAAATAGAAATAAAATATTTTTTTTATTTCTCACCATCCTTCATTTAGTACCATTATTTGAATTTCATGATTTATCATTCTATAATTAATCTGATGTAGAGTATGCAAATAAAACAGTTACCATGACGAACAACAAACAATTAGTCTAGGTGGAAAATTGGTATTAGTTAAAAAAAAGATATATACTATTCGAAACATTTTATGAAATAGTTAAATACGAATTATGATTACTAAATTAACAAACGAAAATTTACATGGAATAAAAATAAGACTAAATTGTTTTGCATTATTTCCATTTTATTAATTTTTTTTTTACTATTATGGCATTAAAAATTAAATTAATTATACCTATGATTCGACAAATGAAGATTTGTATTAATACAACATCAGAACAAGAAAAATAATATTTTTTAAAACTTTTCCAATTACTCGTTAATATAAAAATTATCTAAGCTACAACTTTTATTATCTGTAAATGCTTTGTACAGTATAACCATATAATTCATATTTATTTTATTTTTAAATGACGAACATTTGTTACAAAGAACAATAATAAGGAAACAAACGAAATACAAACGTTACATTTAAAGCCCCAGGCTGTCCTGTGTGTGTAAACATCGGTAGGATAAAAGAAACCGCAACTAATTATAAGTCAAAAATATAATAATGAAGATAGTGTCATCGGGTAGATCAGTTAAATAACATATACAAGACACATCAATGATTTAATAATTTTGAGATCGGAAACACAAGTTTTACGACGTAATGCAGATTTTCATTATTATTTTACGGAAATTCATGAAAATCTGATGTATTTGTTCTTGGTATTTTACACCCGGAGAGGACAAGGAGAATGTATTATAACGAACAGTGAAAAAATAAAAATATTTTTATGGGACTAAGAAAAATACAACATTAAAAATCCGGTGAGATGCTTAAGTTTCCATGCAAAAATCTTTATTACCGAGCTAATCGTATTTTTCTTTTTTAAATTTTAACCACGATGCGATAAAATCATTGTACACGAAAACTTATTCTGATTTGAGGTCAATGTAATATAAATTTTGGTCTTGAGCGTCTTAAAGATAAAGTATAAATACATTTCCAGCATTCGTGAAAATAATCGGTTTTATCAAAGGTATTCAAAACACTTGTAAAAAAAAAAAAAAAAAAATAAAACTGCGTAGGATAAATCTTCCGAGATTTTACGTGTGGATAAAGTAACATAAGATAGCCTTGTACATGTGATTTCCAAGTTACTAACCAAAAATTTATTAGCACCAAATCGTGAAATGAATGACGTATTTAATCGAAAATTTTGCTCAGGAATTAGATTTAGTTGTTCAAACAAATGTTCCCCTGTTGAATCCTCAACAAAAGGAAGTTTATGATACATTTAAGAAGGCAATTGATGATAGAAATGATGGTTTATATTTTCTATACATCCCTTACGGAACTGGTAAGACATTTTTCATATCAGTATTTGACCGATAAAATGAGCGCGTAGGTAATAGTACTGGTGTACGACGTATGTATCTTAAGCCGGGTTTACACGATGATAGTTTTACGCGATAGTTACTAACGTGATAATGCCTAATAGTTACTGTCATGAAAATGAAGTATCCATACGCAACAAAATTATAGTGTTGAAATACTATCATACATGATAGTTGATTATGTTTTTGTATATAGAAATGTAATTATAAGGTTTATTTAATGTGTTTTTTTTATTTAAATTAAAGTTTTTCTAATAAATTATAACTTTATTTGAATTTTTACACAATGTAAGACTTTATTTTAATTTGTTCACAATGTCAGAAGTAATATTCAGAATTATTCGCGTGATTGAGGAATTAATTGCCAGTAAAAGAAAAAGTGAAAAAAAAATAGAATATGGGTACAAAATTGGATTCTTCGAAGACATAGTTTAGACGCATCAAACTATCTCTTAAGAGAATTTAGGACAGTTAAATAAAGAATTAAAAATTAAATAATAAATAAATTTTTGAATTCGATATATTCAACGATATTATAACGTGATAATGTGATAATGAACGTATACACGGTATACGGTAAACTGTTTCTTTCATGATAGTACTGTCAACTATCATGCACCAGTGATAGTTTGAAAGTGTTGTCATGACAGTCTGATAGTAACTATCACAACGTTCACACGATGACAGTGTCACGATAGTCAGTGTCGTAATTTCTGTTAACAGTAACTATCGAGTAAAACTATCATCGTGTAAGCCCGGCTTTAGTTATGTATCGTAGTGTACGGTTGTTATAACGTTATACTATCGTTGAGCCAGTTATGGTACACACGTCACACAAATTTGTTACATAACCATGTCGATTCCGGTGATGAAGGAATTACGGCGACGTACCTTAGAAATTTGCGATAAAATAACTAATTTTACCCGCTCCGCTCCGGGCTTTAACCGTAACATCCTTACGAGAACGGGCAGGACGCTGATAGCTAAACGATTCTGGATGATGTTTTTCCACTTCTCCCGCAAGTTTAATATTTGAAATTCGTTCGTTCATTATGAATGTATTAAATATATTACATGTGATAAATTATAATGTAGTCTGCGATCAAACGGATTCCATCCGACGGAATGACGCTACAAAATAGAAAACTAGAAACTCAAATAGCTCGAATACCGGGAAGTCGCGTCGCCGTCAACTAGTTCACAATGCGTTGCAGGCAAGTTGCAAACAGGTGGCGCGTAATACGCGGAACTCCATTTGATCAAATTGCCAGCAAAGCAAAACTAAAATGTTAATAACAATAATAATAATATAAAGTTATCGGTAACTAGAATCACTAATCGGTTTTATTTAGATATCTCCGTGTGCGGGGGAGCCTCAGTCGGTTTACGACGCGGTGGAAACCGTTCGCTGTCCGAGACGTTCGACTGCCTCGTACGACGTCGATAACGTTCGATTATTCGCAATGCGCACTGCGCTTTAGCGGTCGGTCACCGCGAACAAGCCTTTACCGCTCCCAAGACTCGACGTACGTTTTTCCTCGTGGAAAAAAAGACGTGGTTCTACGATTATTTATTTTTTTTTTCACGTGAATAACTATTTTTTTTTTTTTTTTGTGCATGAATCCTACGAATGAGATTTCATAACACGCTTTCGGATTCCGCGACAATAATACGATCCGCATACAACAACGTTTAAACGTTTATTTACGTGTCTCGTTGTCGTTCGAAAACACGATTACATAGTTGACGTAATCACATTATGTTTACGGTTCGTACTCTTACGCGATGACAAACGCTCGTTAATCGAGTCCGAACCCGAGCGTGAAAATCGTTGAATTTTTTCGTTCTACGTTATCCGTAAACGTTTAACTTGTGTGTAACTTGATTAGGATCCCGGATATTATTGTTACTAAAATAGCTAGTAAAATTGTAACCAAACAAACATCATACGATCAATACCGAACAAGTAACACATTTAATATCTTTATTTTATTTCAGTGGTTATTCTGATTAATAAATACATAAATATTTGTTTACTATTTTTGTAGGTCTTTTAATTTTTCTTCAATGCATCTTAGTGAGGTACACGTAAGTTTGTCATTCTCTTTGAATTACTCAAATGCTTCATCTTGAGCAATGGGAGTGGCGCGTTTGTTAATATTTAAAAAGATAGGAACTACGCAACGAGTTCGGAAATGGTAGAAGGCTAAATATTTTCTTCCTCCAATGTCATTATACTATGTCTCTTTTACTCCATATCTCTCCGAAATCGGCATTCGAAGTATTTACTATTCAAAATCAGTGAACTTGATTAAATTTGTATTATCGTGAATTTGATTTATGAAGGTAAATCTTTGTTGTTTAAGAATAAAATAAAAAAATAATATTTTTTTGGTTTTCAACAGAAACTTATCCAATCCCATTTAATAGCTACCTATAGTTATCTTTCAATCATTAAATAAATAATGACTGCGAATTAGTTTTTCATCGAAAAAAATTACAACAATAATTATTTAAATAGTATTTATATAATAATATTACAGTATTAAGTTAAAATTAGGTAAAACAAAATTGTGCGATACGCTCGGATCACGATGTTTTTAAAGAAAATGGTATCGGCTTTTTTACGTATTTTAAAGGCACCTATTCGAGCATAAAAATACTACGCAATTTCTGGCGGTAATAATAAGAATTTTCATGATGGAAATATGCAATAATCCAAAACATAACGCTCTAATATAAAAAAGTATAAAAGTATAAATAAAATATAACATGAAAATGAATTTCATGTTTACTGATATAATACTAAAACTTTTCTTAAAATAAAATCCATAATTTTAAAAATAAAAGTTTAATTACAGAAATTCATTTTTAATTAAGCCGCAGTAGAACGCATATACTCGTATTCATATACATATATATATATATATATATATATATATAATATAACCTGAATAACTTGAACATCTATAAGTCGAATCTTAAATATTTCAAAGGAATGTTTTGGGCCCTGCATTTCGGTATATTATATGCATGAAATATTTTCTTGATAATTCGAATTTCGCTAACTCAAATGTCTCTATAAGTCAAAGTCAATTGAGATGAATTTTGGCTTATAACTAGAATTATTTGAAAAACGTTACTGAAAGCTATTAAAATAATATAATAAATGTATATACAAAGAGTGTACGTTCATAAATAACGATAATAAATAGTAAAAAACGCCTAACGAGTTAAAAGGAAATATATTATAATAATATAATACTTGGGATATTTATATCGATGTGGAATTGCCTTTGGCTTAAGCTACTCTTCCCCAGGTATTAGATGGTTTACGGTAACAATTAGATAATCCAGGAGAGCTTTTTTCCGCACTCAACAGATTTTTCTAATCTAAATGATTCCGGGTGAATATAAACTAATCACATACCCACATGTGACTACTCCGATGGTTTAATGAGTTGGAAAAAAATGAAATAGTTAAAACAGTAACGTGATATAATTACAGTATACACTCATTTTTAGGTAAATTAGGTGGTATTCATATCGTTTTATTACAATCACTGCAGTGTAATCAAAAATACAATTTAGTAAACATTATCGAAAGCTTTCAATTTTGTTATTTATCAATTAAAAATAAAATAGCCTACATCCTTTTACTGTTAATTCGTCGTAATACCTTATTATCGTTTGAAAGCCAGTACGAATTCCAAATAAACAATAAATATTATTTTTGAATCGTTCTCGAATCCAACATATACAAACAATTATTTTTCTTAAATATCTATGCATCTAGATAATATTAGATTTAATAGATATTTATAAAGTTCATTTTTTTATTTTTAAACCCATTTCTTATTTTTATTTTAGCCATTTCCAAACTTACTCCAACTAAAAATAAAAATAAATTAACATATTTTCTTTATCTCTTAGTTAATATTTTTCAAATCGCTGAAATTAATGAGTAAAAAATTGAACTAAGTTTAAACGCTAACTTTATAGTTATTCGTTACACTTTTTTTTATGCAAATCTATAATTTCTATTTTAAATAATTATTATAAAATTGAATAACGTTTAGATCAAAAACAAATCTTCATTGTTAAACATTTTCATTTTAATAAGAAACAAGTTAATTTTATTCAGAATACAATAACCATCTTAGAAATAGATGAAATTAGACTAAAAAAACTAGGTATGTCCAAGTATGTTACCTAGCTAACACCGACATGAATAATAAATAATAAGAAAGATTTGTTGCAGTACAGGAAAATTTAATTTTAGACTTTAATTAAGTTTTACTATTTGTTTTTTTATTTTTATGAATTAATTTTAAAGCCAGTGAATTTTAAAAAAGGATTAACCACCAAAGCTTTACAAAAGTAACTACTTAATTTCCTTAGTTTGATTTCCTGCGTCAACCTTATTTCGAGAATAAAAATGCATCTGCATTGCTAAAAAAAAAAAAAATAAGACCCGATCCACTAAATCCACTGTACGGGACTACAAAAGCTTTGTGAAATTTACATAGCTATGTACGATATAAATGTTTATACGTGTAAAAGTTTACTTATGTTGTGCATATTTTATTAAGTTCTTAACCTTCCGCGGATCCCTGCTAAATGTGGTGCTATAATTACTACACTGTTATTATAGCGTGAAAATGCTTATTTGTAATAAACGCTCATACTCTATTCAGCTTTATAAATTATTATTTTGATACGTATTTTTGTATAAATATACAGGATGATATTGTATTATAATGCTAGTGAACATTGTACATGGTGTCGCTTTTTCACTTTAAATAAACTGTAGTTCCGGAAATTTACCATCTGTATACATAAAATAACTTGTCTTGACTAACTGATTCATTATCGCCTAGACGGAACCGCTGAAGCTATAAAGATGAAATTTAGTATATAGTTTATTTTCACAATGCATAGGCTTACTAAAAAAAAATTATTCCAAAATTCAAACCCCAAAGTGGTTAAAAGAGTAAAAATAATGAAAATTTCTCCTGCTTTCGTGGCTCTACTCATGTCCAGTACATAAGAATAAAATGGATATTTCTTCTGCCTTCTATGATAATTTTATTCCCTCATCGGGAGTACCACAAGGACCCGTTTTATCTCTACTTCTATTCATTGTATTCGTCAATTTAGCTACTTCCGTTCTTCACCATGTAAAACTCTTTATTTTTGAAGATGATATGAAAATCACCTATTGTATAAAATACATCTGTGATTATTATCTCCTTCAAAATGATATTCAATGATTAACGTCATGGGGTGAATCTTTGGGAATAGTCCTCAGCATCACCAATTGCACAGTAATGATTTTCTACCTTTCCAATTCTTCTATTTCTTACACTTACTGCATCATTAATATCACTTAAGTGTTCAAATTTGAACATTTTTGACAACTCCTTGAAAGACTTAAGATTTATTTTCACTCGAAATCTATGCCTAAATATGCACATATGTATATATAGCAAATTTTTTGTAAGGCATTCGAATTGCTAGATTGCTACAAACTATTACTTTAACCCTCCAATCATCCGTTTTATGTGCATCGCCAATACCGACCCATTTTTAACCCTTTAATTTAAGCCATATTTCTACGAACCTTTTCATTTTTTTCTTTTTATACTATACCATACCGTCTAGCGTCTTGTATTGTATTACTAATATTATTTATCTACTACAGTGAAACCTCTATTAATGGACACCTCTCAATAGTGGACCCTTCCCAATAGTGGACACTTCTAAATTCCCCGGCAAAAATGTATGCGCATATAAATGTATGCGTAATAGGTTTTCTCAATAGTGGAGAACTCTCTATAGTGGACAATTTTTAATTCCCCATGGCTGTCCACTATATAGAGGTTTCACTGTACAACATAATGCATATATTAACATATATATTTTATTTTTCTAAACTGTTCTTATTCTGTAAGTATAAAATGTGACTACCATTTCTAGGCCGGCCGGCCTGTCGTGTACTATAAACAAATAAATAAATATTGATGAGTTTTTATAACACCACAATGTGTATAAATATGTTACATCGACAGTTTAAGACTAAATTATTTTAAATTAGGTCTCAGAAATAGCTAAAACAAAGTGATCTACTAACAATTATAAGATTAATAAGAATAATTATAACGATAAGAAGAAGAAAAATTATAATAATAAGTAAAATTATTCAAAAACATTTTTTTTAACTAATAATCCATACAGTAATTTATAATTTAATAGGTTATATTTTACTTCAATATTTTTCCGATTAGAATTATATTTTACAATTTGTCTTCGAAATAGTAAAATACACAAAGTTTTTGCTAATATTTGGTTGTAACAATACACAGGAAACTCAGGGTCAAGACATTTGAGAGTAACCTGTAATATAGAAATTGATAAAAATAAATGTATACGTTACACTAAAAAATTCACACGAGCAAAGCCGGGTTATTTAACTAGGTAATATAAGAGGCGTCGGACGTTTACGATCATGTAACAGTGGATGTACATAAATAAAACGGTGTGTTTTATTGACCAATACAAAGGTCTCCTCCTACAACATACCGTATTTTTAATGATTATGTACGCAGAGTGCGACGTGGGTAATAGTATTATTCGGCGGATAACCGACATGTATATGACGATTTATGGACAATTTCTCAGTTTTAGGGACGAATTAAAATACGTTATGTTCACAAGAAAATGTAAAAGTTTCTAGAAGAAAAAATATGTAATAAAAAATGAATAAAAATAACGTCTATTCTTTTGGTTCATAAATAATATGCATGATTACAGTGGCATGAACATCCGTAAAAAAATAAACCGTTTCCGGTGAATCGCCAACGTCAAGTCACTAATCAAAACGAAACAGTGGCGTCGAACCCAAGATCACCATTATTTTTTTTTAGAGGGCAGGCAAAAATACTATTTTTGTAAGTTATGCATTAATATTAATTTGTAGCAGACCGTAAATAAAAAAAGGGATAAGCAATTGACGGACAACTATCATACTTGTATATGTGGTGGATAACGAGAAATTACTTTTGTGCCACAAATTAATTTTAGTTCAGCGCCACCGAAACAAAATAATAAATTTCATCAGAAAATCTATCACTGACAATATGAAGTCGTATTCTGAACTGCAACTAATTATATCAGTGTAAACAATGTCACGAACACATTGTGTGGAATACGCTAGCAACGAGAAGACCGTTTTAAAAAATAATCCTAAAAATAATTTAGTTCACTGGCTCACTTTGCATGAAAACTTTTAAAAGATAATTTTAAAAAATATTTTTATGGTGAAATGACGACGGTGGAATTAAACTTAAGCTGTCATTCTTATGTCTGAAGATACGGGCAAAACACATTTTGGTAATAAGTATAATTACGCTATCGCTCCGCACAATGTACATTGAAAGCATTCATCGAATAACTGCGAGACACCGCGTAAAATAGGTCACAGAATTAACTTGAATTATATTTTTGTCGTTTTTCAAAAACCAAAGTCTCCTTTTCAAGTTTAATTAAAGATAATTACATCAAGACCATGTGACGATAACAATCGTGATCACGATCATTATAATTTGTATCCAAAATCAAATCGATTATAAAAGATTAATACGCTCATAAAATACCTAATACTAAAAAAAAAAAAAAATGTCGACAAGAAATAAATTAATAAATATTGAAAATATATGATAATAACAGCGTAAAGAATGTATTGCCCACAACTGCAGGCAATATAATATTACTATCATATTTATTTCGAAGCCATAATATAACTTAAATATAAGAACTCAGGCTCACACCCATGATTTTTGTTTAGGAGAACTCACCAAATTCTCATATTTTCCTTATATACAAGTAAGCAATTACTGTTAATTTTTAAATAATAATTTTTTATATAATTGATTATTACCACATAATGCATAGTAATCGCTAGTATGTATAATACGCAGGTAGCCATACATTGAAAAATAATTTTCTACGAAATGATCAAAAATTGACAAAATGAGAACCTGAGTAATTAACATAATATCACATTATAACCAATTCAAATTAACATATTTGTCCTAGTATTGCTTTTTAATTTAAAAATATTTATATAATACATGAAATCACTGGATATATACACCAGCATACACTTGTGTTTGAAAAACTTTAAAAAAAATCATTTGAAAAATATCGTATTTTAAAATTAAAAACTAAAAAACTATGCGAATATTTACACTTTATTTTATTCGTTTAATTTGGACATTTTTAACATTTTATGCATGACCAGTGACAAGAAATTCAACCTAACATTAATAAATTACAATAATACTCTGTCAGATATAATATCTGTCAATTTTTTAATAATGATTTTACCGTACTTATTCTATATTTTAGGTTGTTTTTTCACGAATTGAAAAATCGTTAACAATATTATGTAATTATGTTTTATATTTTATAAATATTCAATTATAAGTACAAATGTCAATTGTAATAGTTAATACAATTTAAATATTTTAGTTTATTATTTGAACTGTTTTTTTTTTGAAAGTTAGTAGTTATATTTGGTTTTATTTCGTAAAAATAGCTCTTACAGAATATATGAATTATATTTAGTATTATTTTTTATATGTAGATACTATATACAGAGGTCAATAGAAACCAATATTTTTACTCTAAAATATCTTCAAAAATATGTTATACTTAGACTACCTAATACAGTAGTACATTAAAATACTCATGTTTCTAATTATCTTACACATGATGTATATTCAAAACAATTTAAAATAATAATTTATACATTTTGCATTGATCGTGTGAGTAGACTCATTCAGATATTCCTAAGAATTCCACCATTAAGCCGACGGTTAAATTACATACAAAAATCACTAAAAAAGTCACATGGACTCAGCTCAGGTATCAACAAACAACCATTTAATTTTTATAAAAAAAAAAAAAAAAAAAAAAAAAAGAAGAAACGTCGAATTAAAATGATTAACAGCTCGGTCACAGGTTGACGTCGACTGAATCCGCGTCGGTGGGAAACGAATGAAACCATTTCGATCCACCACTTCGCAATAATAAAGTTAAATTATAAAAATTTGACAAATGCCACTGTCATAACGCGGAGCACAGCGGGTGACAAGACGTTTTTATTGCTTTCATCGATCACACGCGTCGTATCCGAACGAAGAGGACATTAGAGGTAACGCCGTCTAAGATTTTTTACTTATGTTGAACTTGGTCTTCGTAATATTTTTAACCACTTTAATTTTCGCCGAACTATAACATCAAATATTATTGTTAGAAAGCATTTGGCAAATCCTTGTTTGCTCAACAAATCCTTAGTACAATTGTTGTCCACAGCAAAACGTGAGATACTCATTTAGGCCGTGGACATTTACATCGTTGAGCATTCATGTCCTCGATAATCATCTGTTTCAAAAATGTTATTACATTATCACTATATTTATCACCGTGACCGTTTTGAAGTTCTTATTTACATTTTGTTGTAAAAATGTTTTGCTGAAAAGTTGTGCAAAGTACACAAATCAAATGTCGTTGTTTATTAGTTATTGTTTAAAAGTAATATTAATAGATGGAACGGGGACATTTCTCAGGACATCCGCTGCAGGCCACCATTCCAGTCCTCTGTCTTAAAAATAAAATTTACACTAGTGGTTCTTCGTAAGGTTTCAAACTAACCGAAGACATAGCTAGGGTTCAAAACAAATACCCAGTAGCCAGTACACGTACCCAAAGATATCAAAAGTAAAAGTATTATATTTCAAGAAGTACACCGCGCTTATACTACTTTCATATCAAAAATATTATTTATTGTGCTTTTGTGTCATTTCCTTTTTTTTTTTAATTATAAATAAAACATTCTGAATTTTATTGTGAGCTAAAATAACGTATTATAGCTAACATAGAGTCAGAATATTTTTTTTTGGTTTTCCGCATAACAGTGTTATATACTACAATACTCCAAGTTAAGCTTTAATTAATTAATTAACTTATTTATGTATGTATTAATCATTTTTATCACTAACTATGATGTGGAAACGTTTTATTTTGAGTGTTAGCTATAAAATATAGCAAAAAAAAAAAAAAACATATATAATGAATGAGTCTAGGCCATAATAACGAAACAATTAACCGCGAATGTGAAAATCGCGTATTGATAATAGTTAAAATAAAAATAGCGAATTTTAAAACAAACGATTATAGCAAAACTTAAACTTAAATTACATATATTCAAAAAAATTTCAATCCATTATTTATCATGGTAACTTACTCACATTACAATTTGAAACATATCGAAGTTTTTCTATTTTAGCTGCGATATCTGATGCAATTGACGTATGTCCATGGACGTAACAGGTCGTCGTCAATGTGCTATCTTAATTACTATTTAACTTCGATATGATATATATATATATCGAAAATATAGAGAAGATTGTCAATCGTATTATATTTGAGTCACCATACTATAAGAAAATTCATTAATGAAATAAATAAACTCTAAAACGTAGAAGAATTGAAACGAGAGTGGTATAATGCTGGAGACAAACAGAAAAAAAAAAAACAAAAACCGTGCTAAAAAAAAAAATAATTCGTTAGTTACAAATTATAATCCTAATTATAATGAGAACTTTTTAAAAGGTATAACATTTAATTTATCACTAAATGTCTAGATATTTTATTTAAAATTATTATTATTATGAATTAAGAATTTATATATTTTCTACATAAAATATTTTTGCTATTACATATTTTCGTTCTTTTTTAAAATTCACTGTATTTTCTCTTTATTAATTCCCGATTTTTGGCCAGATACGTTAAATCGAATATAGGTATTTGAATGCAAACATAATATTTTTCAAATTTAAATATTTTCCACCCTAAAATTATCATAATATAAAGTATAATATTTAAACTACTCACATTAAATATCAAATTTTACACAGTACTGGCACGTGTCGTAAAAATAACAACTGTTTTTAATTTTTATCACTTTCAGAACATTAATGATTTTTATTGGCAAAGAAACATAAGATATTTTAGTTTTTTTATATATAATTTTTATTTCCACAAAGCAATTTCATTTTTATTAATTTAATTCCTGATACATAATTATCATTATTTATTAGGAATTAAATTATATCTTCAGAGAAAAAACCATCCATATGAAAAATGTTTATTATAATATGTATATTCATCAAATTTTTAAAACATATCTGGATCAATTTCAATTTATAATATTAAGTAAAATAATTATAATAACATGGTACTAAAATTGATAAAATTACGCACCGAACACAATACACGGAATGGAATTCATTATTAACTTACAGTGTTGTTCGTCTTGTTTTTTATATTTTTACTAGAGATAAAATAAAAATTAAGTACTGTTAATCATAGGGTCTTAATATAAATTATTTTCTATGATAATTTCAGTTCTTATAAGTTTGAAAGAAATGACATGTCATCAAATTTGAGTATTGACTCTAAAGAAACATCTGTGTAATATATGTAATTGGAAATTTGAATCATTCAGAAATACGTCTTAAGACTAATATTATTTATATTATTTAGTTCAGAATGTTACAATTTTAAACACAAAGGCATTAAAAACTAACTATAAAGTACTACTATTATAATTGTACAGCAAAATAACGATTTCGATAATTTAATTAATTGTATTTTTTCGTGAACTCGGTTTATGTTATATGTTATGTGTTTTTGTTTGTGTAAGCTTTTATATATATATTTATGAATTTTATGATGTAATAATTTAGCAGAATGGGGAACAAGGAAAAAAGGTATATCGTATTTTTTCCGATAAGAATATACTGATAATTAGGAGTAAATACCTTGATTAATAAATAAAATTATCTGACCTACAGCATGATGTGCAATCAAAAAACACATTCTCTTCTATATTCTGTACTTAAATACCATATATATATATATTTAATAAATAACATGAACCGCGCACAAGAGGGTTAACATCGAACTGTGTTTCTACGATCTGTCGACGTTTTGTAGGAACCATAAAGTGTACTATACGAGTATGTTCTAACGATAATTTTGGCGCTAACAAGGTTACAGCATACCGACACTTTTACCCGTGATATATTTATGAAACCTCTGTACGTAATTTAATTTCCCTCCCCACCTCTTTCCCACCCGATACACGTCTTTCGATGAAACCACATTTTTACGTACAGTTGTCGCTTATACGAAAATGCTCGAAAATTTATGCATGCATATGCGGGAATAACGTACATTCGTGTACTCGTATAAGTAAAACGTCATGTTTATGGCTAGGTGACCTAAAAAAACGAGTTGGCTCTTAATCTTAACGTTGTCGAAAGGAGGACTCTTCCGTGGTACGAAACTCATTATTTCTGTACACAATTAAAACCGTATGGTTAAGACAAATTGTATAAAGACTGTTAAGTATTGCATTTAAAAAGTACTTCAATAGCTTTTTAACGCTCAGTCTATTTATTTTTCTTTTGAATCTTTTTATGTATAGAACGTATAAGCCTTTATTGTTTTTTTGTCCGACATGCATTCAATTTAAATGAGTTTTTTTAGTCTATATATAATTCTTTAACTTAACACAACGTAATGAAATACATAATTAAACATTTGTTATTGTCAAATTTAACAATAAGAACATTTGAAAAATTCGAATCAGAAGCGTACTCGTGAATTTTGAATAGGGAGGGTTGAAATTGTTTTGAATCAATATAATAATGTGAACCTTTTACAAAATATAAATAAATAATGTATAATTTTTGTATTACAAAATATTGTTTTAAATTTAACTTATTAATTATAAATACTATTATATAATCATTAAATACTAATTATAAGATAACAAAATCGAGTTTACGAGACTTTTTCCAAGCCATTTTCTAAAGTAAAATTATTTTTACAAACTAAATCAGGAGATAAAAATATTTAAAAATTAGATATATAAATATATATATATTATAATATTATATATTTTACTTATATGATATTATTATATTATATTATATTATGAGATACATTTTTTTTAAAAAATTGTTCAAAGAAGTTGAAGTAGAAATAAAACATTACTAAATGAGGAGATATTTTTTATTTCTACCTCAGCTTCTTTGAACAATTTTTAAAACTAGTGTAATTTTTGAATAGTAGAAACAGTGGTTTTAGTATAATTAACTGTTTCTTTCAAGTCATAGTCAGCTTTTTGCAACAGTGCACATAAATATAAACAATATGAAAATATTAACGAGTAAAAAATGAATAATTTTAATTTAGTTAAAATAATAATTAAATTTAAATACAAATGTTATGATAGTAATTTTTAATATTTACAGATTATAATTTCACTACATCAGTTTATTTTAATCACAGATCTCTAGCTACTATTATGTCTTTATGCTATTTTGACGTTCGTTATTCTGATTTTGCGGTTATAACTGTGATAGATTGTATATATTTATTATATTTATTTATTACTCAATAGAAAAATTTGATTGAATTTACATTATTGTCAATAAAATAGATATAGTAGGTATAGTTATATAGATATATATAGATATATTTTTCACCAATTGTAGATCCAGGACTTTATTACTAAAGGTCAGCCTAATTCAAAAGCGGCCATGTATAACATCATTCATCTATATTCATGTATTATGAATTTTCTCGATTCTTTAATAAATAACCATATACTTTATTTGTTTCATATATTGATACCAAATGTAAATCATTTTTAACAACAACAAAAATGATTAAGAAGTATCTCATTATTAATTACTGATTTTATTTATTGTATTTCGATAGTTTTAAAATTAATATTAACTTATATTTACTATTTGAGCAAGCTACTTACATACAATTTTTTATTTTTATTTTATTTAATCAATAAGATAATTTAAATTGTGAGCAGAGCATACACGATTAGCGTTAAAATAATAGATATTTTTTTGAGTTTTAATACTTACCACAAGTGTATTTAATTTTTTTTTTAACGAATATTTTTAAGTCCATAATATAATATATAATATTATTATAGGTAATAAGTCATAATAAAATGTAAAACTAAACATTTATACAATAAATAATTTTATACCTTATTTTTTTTATTTCTTAAACGGTTTATGACATATTTATAATAAATATTATACAGATAGAAAATATTATAAAATATAGGTAGAGCAATAAAATAATATTTATAGTTACAATAATTTTTTTGAATTTTCAGTAGAGAAAATTAAAAGAGAAAAGAAGAAGATTAGTACATTTTAACCAAAAATTGTATCATGTGTTTTAAACATAAAAACGTTTAAAACCTATTTTATGGCATATTTTTATAAAAAAAAATATGTTTAAAACTGATTTATTTTATGAACAAATATCTTTAACAACCTTATTCATTTACTTTAAATACATAATAATATAGTAGATAAAGTGGATGAATTATCTTTTTCGAAAGAACTTTATGCCGTAGAATACTTTTTGTATTTTTTTACTTTTTGTTTTTCTTACATAAAATACACCTTACTCTACCAAGTCCACTTGCTCCATAATCTAATTTATTTAATTTAAGATTCCATAATTTAACCAAAAATAAGCGAAGTATAACGTTATGAACTTAATACACTTAGACTCAATCATGGACGAATGCAAAATTAATCATAATTGATAAATTTGTAAACACAACTCATTAAATTATATATAAATGGAATAAGTGCATTATTAAATGTATTGCCACTATGATAGTGTGTACTTGTAGGTATATAGGATATACCGTTATAGCTATACGTACTGAATTTAATCGAGCGCTCGTAACACAATGATATATAAATATATGACTTGTACTTTAGATCAATGGTCTATAATTGGTGAGTCGCGATAAGTCTTCAGGTTAAAATTTTAAAAATGTTTATTCATTTATATTACAATTATATTGTATTATATTATAAATGTCATATGACATCGGATAAAATAATTTTCGATTTAACCCGAAACCATACTTCTTTATGTTTGTAGTAGATAAGAATGAACATCAAATTAAATAATTGTAAAGCAATAGCCCATCTTCACTAATAAAATTATATATATATAGTGTAAAATTTAACCTAGATAGGGTAATTTGTGTGAAAACAGTTAGGGTCCAATATCACACACTGTTTTGATTTTGATTTTGATTTTTTTTTTTTGTATTATCACATATAATTATTTTTCTATATAATTACATGAATTGTTTTTTACCCAGAAAAATATAAATTTTTATTTATTCTGTAATATTTCGTAAAAGCACATCTGCAATGTTATAAATTGAGCAACTTCAACTTTTTTTTTTGGTTTTCGTGACTAACAGAATTAACATCTGTCGTGAAATATACAAGTATATACGATAAGACATGTGAATCGTGAATCAGAAAAAAGAAAAAGAACACTGTTTAAGTTAATAATCTCTACGTAAAATTGAAGTAAAATAATCGCCCGTATAGTTTTGGACACAAAAAAATAGCTGAATTTATTATAGGTTATCAAATCCATCTAAAAATAAACAGCTAGACATGATACAACAGTATCAATGACTATAGTTTGTATTTTGTAATAATTATTTATACATTTATAAATACGTTTTCAAAGAGACACACATTTGGGTGAGGTTTGTGTAAAATACTTTCAAATTATTAAATCCATGGTTGAAATAATGTGTATTTATTTTAAAATAAAAATTTGTTTGATACTTTGATGAAATCATGTCAAACATCTAATTAGAGATCAAATAATAATAAGAAAAAACTGTGGATCAGCCGACCTCCCAAAGCCCCCTTGGGTCTATCCCTGGTTTTTACGGAAAACGATGACACTCGACGTCAGACACAATAATAAATTAAAAGAAAATATTTACAAGAAAAATTGAAATCGTAAAAGTTAGAAATGAATGAAAACCCACGAGACAACAACCCATGAAAACAAATAGAATAAAACATCAGTTTTGAATTATGTGTACATGTTGATCATGCTACGAAATTAAGAGTAGAATTTTTTCTTATTTGTCATGTGACCTGTGTAATTAATAATAATTTATACTTGGTACTACTGAAAATGTACGTGCATACGACTATGATTATTAATGTATTTCCCAGCAGCAAGTTGCCGAGTGATGAATTGAAAACTAACAAGCGATCAGAAAAACTTATAATGATGATTATAATTAAACCTATAATCAACAATAATTGTATGTGCAGCTATTACTCATACAGTATATTTTCATTACGAACTTTGTTTATTATAATATAATATAATACCTATATTAAGATAATGTAAAATGTAGGAAAATTCATTATAATTTATTTTTAGCAGTATGAGTTTTTGTATTTTTTTCCTTTTTTTTCTTTCTTTCTATATAGTATAAAAATATAATTTTTTATTAGAATTATTAGGATTAAAATTCAATTACTTTTAAAATTGATTCAAATTTTAGAAATAGATGATATTTAAAACATTAAGCATAATAATGATCGTTAATTTACTGTACAAAATTAATCATAATTAAATTAATATTTCATAATATGTATTTCCTTTAATTTAGATCATGTTAAATAATTTATCGAGTGAGTCAATGGAAGATTTTTTATGAATATTCTATTTAATTTAAGAGCTGAAAGACTCTGTAGAGTAATGTATTGATTATCGTATCATGTTTTACTGATTTTCATATTTATTGCTGTTAAATTAAGACCCACGCTGTAATATTATTCATCATCACATCATTATGAATACTTTTTATAGATTAATTAATTTATTATTGTTTAGTTTAATATCTATTTAAGCACATTAACTATATTTAACTGAGTTTGAATTCTTGAAAACCTTAATAACAATTTAAAACAAATAAAGCAAATATATTTATGATATAATAATAACTTTTTCCAAATAAATTTTAATCTAATCTAAATAATAATGAATGGTATATTTTGTAATGGTTTACTACCCAATGTTATTAATTCATAATACTTTATGTAGAACTTATATTTTGAATACATTTATAATTGTATTGATCAACTATTTATGATACAATGTTTTTTTTTTTTTTTTTTCATAAAACTAACTTTCATCAAAAGATGCATTTTATTTATATCTATCCAATTTTTAAGAAGAACAGAATCCAAACTGTTTTATTACTAAATTTTATTTTTTACTTTATTTATTAATTAATATACAATTTAAAAAAAGTAAAAAAAAAATCAGGTTTCAGTAATTTAACCACAAGCACTAATAGATTTAATTTAATTACACTAAAGGATCATTTTTACCTCAATGTATTAAAAAAAAAAGGCCTTGCATTTCTAGAATCGGTACACGATTCACAGTATTTTCTCATATTTTCGTATGAGGCGGGGATTGGAATATAAAATTCCAATCACTTTTGAAAGAGAAGAGTACTAATATGGAATGAAATGCATTAACTCTTTCTGGCACAGTGGAGTTACCATATGACTCACCTCAAAAATCTAATTTCCGTCATTTTTAGTCAATAAATAACCCACTTTTTGAAATATTTTTTTTTCCTGCAAGTCAAAATAGATTTACAATAAAACCTAAAAAAAAAAGAATTTTAAAAGACTCGTTACACAAGTTGTTTTCTTAATATAAAACAAAGAGCATATAACATTAAGTTATCATTATCACAGTCTCTTAGAATTGTATTAAATATTGATATATTATATTTTTAAATAACTTAAATAAAGTTTTTTGGAAAATTATAAATTCCTCCAAATTATTGCTACATTTTAATTTCACTTGCAGTTGCAAACACACTGCAATGTAAATTATCTTAACACATTTAAAATAGCTGCTTGTTCTTCATCAAATACAATAATTGCACCCAATTATTGAGTTATGATAAAATAAAGTTAATATTTTAAATTATAAACCTGTGAAATAAAAATTTCTCATTTAATTGGTTTATAAAATTATTTACAAATGCATTGAATAAAGAAATTCCGTAATAATTCTCAAGAAAATTAAGCTGAGAATTAATCTGCCGCTGGCGTTGCGGATATGATTGTTACCTGGTGGCAATATCATTTACAACTTTAGGTTACTATACCACTTATTTACCTATTACCATATAATTAATTGAAATTGAGCATCGATGATATTTTCTGTTCAGTAAACCCTCGATTTTGATGAAGCCATTTTGATTTCTGTTACGATATACACTCCTATTTGTTTCTTAAAAACTTCTACTGTCTCCTTTTTTGATTACATAATTTAGTATAAGATAATGTTCACTTAGTGAAATCACTCATTAGATGACATGGATATAATTTTACGGAAGTATCGATTTAGTAAAAAAAAAAAAATAACAGTTTTTTTACTTTCTCGTGGTGTATTATATTAAAAATAAATAACTATTACATAAACAAATTTACTTTTTATGTAAATGCCATGATTTAATATAAAATGAAATAATATATTATGCTATTTATGTATTTATTTATTTATTTATTTAGTTTTTTTTCGCATGGATATATCCAATCGGCTAATCTCTAGGGGTAATATTAAAACGTATGAAACGTCACCCCAGATGTCAAACTCGTCAAATCTTTTTAAATTACAAGTATTTCACTATCGTAACTCGTTCACATATTTGTATTTATCAGCACTAATTACCGTGGATAATGTTTTACTATTATATATATTTTGATTATACATATAATAATGATTTTTATTTTTTTTTATTTTTATATATATAATAAATTACAAATCTACTTTATATCAAGATGCTGGTAATATTCAAATATGCGCATATATTATACTGCATATAAGGTACAGAGTATGAGGACTAAAACATTTTATACTTGGATAATATTTATGTTTATTTACTCCCCTTAACATTTAAAAAAAACTCAACAAATCGAAAAATTATTAATAAAAATGTTATGATTCCGGATAAAGTTTCATATCGCCATCGTCAACTTTTTTCGATATTAAATTCTAAAGAAGACATATCAAGTATTCACTCTACTTCTATGTACTTTTTCAAACCCACCAGACTCGCAACTAATAATAGAATCTGTACAGAATCGTGATTATATATCATTATCTGTACAGAAGCCCACTAGTCATGAAAATATTTCATTTATACAACGAAATTTGATTTAAAATAATCAAGTATATACCTAATCATTAATCACAAATCCAGAAGGCTTTAAAAGAATAATTTAAAATCTTCCTTTTATTACACCAAAAACTATTTTTAATACATTATTAAACAATGATATTATGAATTTAATTGTTTTTCAAAAAAATGTATACACACAAAAAAAAATTTAAAACCGGGAAATCATTTATAAGAACAAATTTACCTAAAATAAAAACTTTTATCGGAATAAATCTTCTCATGGGAATTAAAAGACATTTGAGTTATAGGGACTCTTGGTTATCTTCGCAAAACTTGCTTGATCCGTATATTAGTATTCCTATGACAGTCAATCATTTTTGTTTACTATTAGCACATATAAATTTAAATGACAATACACTTATGCCAAAAAAAATATACATAATTACGATAAATTATATAAATTAATGCCGTTTATTAGCATTTTATTATCTAGTTTTATAAGAAACATATGATCCTGCTCAATTTATTATTTATATTATATATTTATTATACATCACCAACCTAGCAATTCCACTGCAAAGTTTTAGCTACCATGTGGCTTCAAATATGTTTTGAGTTTCTCCTCTAAATAATTGGTTACCGACAAATGTAAATCTGTAGTATCACAAACCTCCAAAACTAAATGTCAAATCGCTAGCCACCACACGAGACGTATAAGGTCATAGAATTGGTTCTCTTTCCATCATGAACACCATATAAAGTTCTTTTCCCTTCTCCCCAGGAAAAAATCCTCACATTTTAGATTGGTTCAATAATTCCAGTGGTACAAGCATAAGTTCGATCGGGTGTTACACAAACTCATATCCAAAACATAAGGATTACAATGGTTTTAATTTACTTATGTTTCACAACACCCTGTCTTAAAAGCTCTCTAAAACTATACTGAATTTGTTTACATTACTAGTTTCTACTACAAGTTGTCTGGAATTTGTTTATTGCTCTGTCTTATACTTTGGTTGTATTGGGAACTAAAGGAACTAAATGTATGTCGGGTTTTAAGTGTAACACTCATAAATAATTTTTATAGAATAAATTTAATACCTACTGAATAATAAAGTGTATTTTACTTGTAATATTTATATTATCGTGACATTTTATTATAAAAAAAAAAGTCCGTTGCAGTGTTTTTTTACGTATTGTTATTTTTTTTATTTTTTACTTTTATGCCAGCTCTACGACACTTGTTAAATTGTTTGTTGTATATTTCATGTTCAAAAACGGTTTATTAAATATTTATACATAAATACATAATTTAACTGCTATTTCTTTTCCATTCTCTCACCTCTACCCTTACCTGTGTTCCATAGTATTTTGAATGTTTAGGAGTATATTAACCTATAACAAACCTGTGACTATAGATCTACCGTTGAAACCGGTTTCACCTAATTTTTCGGTCTTATGGAGAAAATGTGTGCCCTCCGAACGGGCATGTCCCGTTTCCGCCAAATAATAGGTTTCCTGATTTACGCATAGCCCTTTTCCACCAAAAACGAAAAAAGTATGATTCCCGTTTCCGCCAACAAGACGTTTCCGTCAATTATTATTTGGGAACCATGTACAATATACATTCTATATTATAAATTATATATATTATAATTATATATTATTATTACTATAAATTATAATACAAGTAGATAATAATAATACATTAGTCGAATATAGGCACGATTAAATTAAAGTATTTAAATATTATATAATTGCATATTATAATATATCATTTATATTTAACAATTTCAAATTATAATACAAGTATAGGTCAAATATAGTCTCTATAGTTTGAAAAAACACATATCGTTATTTTTAAATAATTAAAAATGTCACAAAAAATAATTATTATTATAATACAAGTATATGTCAGGTTTTAAAAAATCATATAATTAAAAGAAACAGTTTTGACAAAAGTGTATCTAATAATTTCATTGGAATTTTTTTTTGTGATTGCGTCTTCTGTAGTTTTTAAACGGTTTAATATTTTTTTGTTCTTTGAAATTTTTTTCAAATATCATTGCTTTTACCAACATGTTACATTACTATATTTTATACATACCACAACGGCACAACATGTATGGCTTAAAAATTAAAACCAATGGTTTCCAAAATATTTTTGGCGGAAAAGGGCTATGGCGGAAAAAGCCAATATTATTTTGGCGGAAACGGATAACTCCCGTGTGAACATTATATTATCATCTGATTACCATCACGCAGAGACTATGCGACTATACGCGTTGCTAAAATTAAAAAACTGCGTGCTATATATCTTTTCACAATTTGAGGCAACCAGACTCCGTGTTCAACACGATTCAGAACAATGCGTGTTCATCTCGTTTCGGTCAAATAATTCTCTATAAGAACATAGCAGTGCTATGAATCTATCACCTTTTTAATAATCTCGTCGGTCGCAAATAACGGTCTTTCGCAAACAGTCGCCAACAACATTGTGAACTGTATCAACAAATTTCGTAAAACTTCGAAACTGTTTATAATAAAATACGTATACGAGACCGTAACTATGGTTACGAATCGTATACATAAAGACCTTATATTATTTTCTTTACCTAAGATAGAAAAATAACATGATATTAAGTATATTAAATGTAAATGAAAGATTAAAATTGAAAATCGTATATAAAAACATAGAGACAATTTGGTCAAAATAAGTGAAAAATGATTTCAATAAAAAAAAATGTTAATTTTATTTTTAAAAAATTGAAGATCTTACATAGAATTTAGGATTTTTTTCTCTAACGTTCCTTGGTAATTTACTACTATTCAGACAATATTGAATGAGAATATTATTTTTATAATTTCTTTATAAGCATTTTATACTTGAAATATAATACGATCTTTGCATTGGACGGCGTACCGCATAGGCAATTCAAGGGCTGTGTTGTTTTTTATTTTACATTTTGGTTACATTTCGTGAGCGGTTCTATACATGCAGATTTATATATTGAAGAGTGCATTGTTATTTAATATTATTTAAATGCTTATTAGAGAGCTTTCTGTAAGTCATTTAAAATCATATACAGATATAACTCAAGCTCAAAAATTGAACAATAAAATAAATAGGTAAATAATAAAGAAGAAAAATAATTAAATGGTAATTTAAATCACTACTCGTCCAAGTAAGAAAACATTGAATTTGTATACTTTGATAGTAATTTTATTGATGAGTATAAGTTTTTTTCTTTGGTTCGCAAGAATTATTTTCGTTCCATTTATTTTTTTTATTTTTTGTATACAATTAATACTCCTCATCTGGTGATTTTGATAACTGCTTTTAATATTATATCCTCCGGCTTTAATGAAAATCTCGTTTCAATAACAACTTCTTTGCAAAACTACTCATTAATTTGTTTTTCGTTGTGAATATTGGTGTCACCACACAGCCACAACTTCAATCTAAAGACAGTTAAACGTAGTATTAACACTGTTCTCGATATTTATTTTAAGTTATCAACCGGGCTGACCAGGCTACGTTGAATATCAGAATTCTTTTCGATTCTAATGTAATTTTTCATTATATAAACTCCTTTTCTAAGTATGCTATAATACGTAAACTCACTGATGAAGAGATAACTCATCTTTTTTTTATGGATGAAGTATTTTGTAACATAACTAGGATTCAATTTTTTCTTACACATATTCTTATCTTTCTATAATCTATGAGCGGATTAATTGAGGAGGAATATTTTAAGCGTTATATGAATTAAATAAATATAACAGTGCATATTAGTTATTGTACTGATCTCGAATTCTCATGTTTAGTTTTTCATTTATTTTTTCATACCAATTTCCTTATTAAAATTTATTAAATTATTTAGTTCACTTTAGTGCAATATTATAAAACAGTTTATAGAATATTATTATTTTTCTTTAAAATAAGCATATCTCGTAAATGTATATATTTATATATATTGTCTCATATATTGTCAAATTAATTTAATTTATGTTTGCGAGTAGTGACTTTATGATTTGTGCCGACGATAATATTATTGACCGGCTATCGGTACATTTTTTCATCACCAAATAAAATGCATTTTCTTTTCGGTAATTAACAACAATTCCAACATTACCCACAGTAAAATTTTAGTCTATCCGTTGATCAATACAATAAAAAAATTTGATTAGACAGCGAATAAAATTATGATTTTTTTAATTTTTTAATTATTTTTACTTGAATTCCATCGAAACTCCTTTTTCCCTACACAAATTTTCTGTTATAGAATGCACTAGAGAATTTTTTCTAGATTAAATTGAAAATATTTTCTTTTAATTTATTTAATTTTATTCAGTTTACACGGAAAAAATTTAAGACCAATTAAAATTATAATGAATAAATACGATGCGAATACCGAGAAATTCACCAATCCAAGTGGATTATTTTATAAAATCATTTAATATAAACAAATATATAGCAATTATATTGTTTATTACATTAAATTATCTCCTATACTTAGTTATAATAATTATAATAATTTAATTAAAATTAGAAAAAATAACGCGATTCTGAATATGGATTCTAGTAAAAATGTTCAGGAAAATTCAAGTGTGCTAAGTATACAATTATCTTCTATAGTTTGTATATTTATCACATTTGAATTTTCCTCAACTTTTTACTAGAATCCATACACAGAATCACGTTATTCTTTATAATTTCATCATCATTTGCATGAATCTTTGCATCTAGCAAATGTTGACTTGAAGACATGTTAACATGATAACTGTCATTACCACTATTAATAATTCAGGCGGAATTTTACTTTTACTGAATTCATAAAATTAAATAAAACATATACTCCTGGCCACACAATTTTGATTCAAATTTCTAAACACGTTTAATTTTATTACTGTATTTTTACCTAATTAATTCACTTGATTTCCATTAATTTTAAATAACCAGTAGTACAATTTTCAATAAAAAACCAGAAATAATAATTTATTGTTTTTGATAACGAAATAATTTACCATGTAAATTAGAATAAAAAAAAAAAAAAAAAAAAAAACAATAATTTTAACAATTATTTAAAGATTTTTTCATACCCATTCTTTGGTAATGTTTTTTAAACCCTTATTTTTTCAATTTAATGACTTTCGCTAATACACGCATTATTTTCTAAAATTATAAGATATTTTTCAGTCCTTAATTGACTTCATAAGTATGTATATCAATTATTTCAAATTAATTATAACGTTAAAAGTTTGAGGGAGTCCAAGGCAATGAGATCTAGTAAGATTTGGTTGTTATTAGATGTTGATGACAGAAAATACTTTGTAAGAGTTTCAGATTGCAGTATTGAAAGAGAACGTTATTTGTAGTCGTAAATGAAGTAATGAACGGTAGTTAATTAATAAAGAATTATGCAATGAGTTACCTTTTCTCATGTTTGTCTTGATTATAAACATTTAATTTATTTTGTTCATCTTATTCACAGTATACACAACCAAAATGTAAAAAAAAAATTTTCCAGTAATTGAGAAAATATATTCAAACCTTTTTTTACCAAGTTTTTTATATTTTAATTATTTTTTTAGTTGTACAAAAGTTTTTCCTTATATATTACAAGTATCGACTGTAATAATTCGAATTGCATGATCTCTTTTATACTCAAGTAGCTTGCTGTAAAAAAATACTTTTAATTCTACTTCATCAGATACTGTTTATCAGATACTATTTACCCTAGTGTGTTCTTCAACGTCGAGACTTTGAAATTTTAGAATTACGATCCTTTGTAAATTAATACATTTATATGCTGAATTTTTAACTAAGTAAATTATATTTTTTTATTAAATAAAATTTCAAAGAAAATGTTATAAAAACAAATCTGGACCTGGATAGGCAAGGCCGTAGCAAGAATTCATATACGGCCTAGTGAAAAGGTCTTCGATTTTTGGGTGAATGGTTGACAAACTTATGCGTAATTTACTCTCAATATCTTTTTTTTTGTTATTTTCAATATTGAAACGTATTCGTTTTGCAGTGAAATTCGAAATAAATAATTTTAAAATATATTTGTACAGTTTAGATTTTTACGTTGCATTTGATGATATTTCTTATATATTAGTAAGAATTACCAAGAATATTTATATAATTACTTTTCATATATGGGGTTTTATTGTTTCATCGTAATCCTATAATAATATTTAAACTTTTTCTTGAAAGTTTACAGTTTTAGTGAATAATATTTTGGTGGCACGCACCACGGTAATATGTGACACACTAGTGTCCGGTTGAGAACCACAGATCTAAGACATAAATCAATCTATATCGATATGACAACGTTTATATGACGGGTTTAGTGTTGTTTAGTTCCAAAAACTATAATTATATATTATTCATTATTATTAAATGAACATATTTATAACAGTAACTCTCAATATTCTATTATACATTTTAACTCAGATAATTAAAAAAAAAAAAAAAACTAGAGAAAATAATGCATTATAACGAACATATTTTTTTTTGGTACTTGCGCATTCGTAGTTTTGATCAAACATATTTATACTCCGTCGGGGATAACAGTAATAAAAAAAAAGAAAAAAAAAAAGCCCACCACGTATAACACCTACCCAATACTATTAGAATACAATAATATATTTTGCTGTCGTTTTTGATAATAGTTAAATAATGAGTAGTATGTAAATCTCGGTACGCACTATTATTACTCTAGTTAATACGTATAGTAGCAGGTCCACTTTTCAAATATTCCTCCAGAAACAGATTCCATTCAGCATAATACATTGCCAGCCAATCACTGTTGTTGTTGATCGACCGAGTAGAAAACGTTCGAGATAGATAAATTTAATCCGAGGAAACCCTCAGGTTATAGAGGAATTATTTTTTTCACTTAATTTTGTCAGTGATCAATGAAATTGCACCTTCATAACTTCATGCCCGTTGTTGTGTGTCAATTTAAAAAAAAAATAAATAAAAAATAAAAACGAACTGAGAACCGTGAATCGTTTAATAAAATACTTCCACGGCCGTGGGATAAGACAGAAAATGTGATTATTTTTCGAAATATACGCGTATTGGTTAGGAACTGTACATCAGTTTTTGAATTCAAAAACATCGTAAACGTTTCAATAAAAAATTTTAACAGATAGTTTGCCACATCAGTTTATTGACGATAAAAAATAACGAACCGAAACAATCTGTCACACGGACGAACATGATTTTATAATGTTTTACATTTTCTATGATAAATACATACTACTTGCATACGGAATTATACTGTAACCGTCACCCGACACTTTCGGTTATCACTTTATCAGTCAGTTACTGGTTATCAGTTTGTTATCATTACAGTTTATCTCCAAACGTTGAATATTAATAATAACGCTTACAATAGGTACCTATTATTTTTCTATAGTAGTATTTTTTGCCGCTGCCTAATAATAATTATTGTTCTTCATTTCCTGTTCGTGTTCAACGCTGTTGTGAATAATTTTTCCGTCATTGTTATAGTGATTTTTTCGGAGCACCGAGGTTAGCGTTTTTCGTTTTTTTCTCGCCGCTCTCGTATCTGTTTATTATATTAAACATAATCCCAAAATGTCCGACGAAGTGGAGAATATCGACGGCAATAACATTCTCGCCCAATCGTTGAAATGCCAGGTTAGTAAACTAATCAACTAAGTATATTGGTCTTCTCTTTGATAATCATGATAATAATAATAAAATGGCGATGACTGCATCTCGTTTACAATTAGGGAGTTGAATTCGTTTTTGGTATCGTTGGCATACCAGTTGTCGAATTCAGCATGGCCTTACAACAAGTTGGCCTAAAGTATATCGGCATGCGCAACGAACAAGCAGCTGTATATGCGGCTCAAGCAATTGGTTATCTCACTCGTACGCCTGGAGTATGTCTGGTCGTGTCAGGCCCAGGTTTGCTTCATGTTACCGCTGGGATGGCAAACGCTCAAATAAACTGTTGGTTCGTATTTCACAATGTTAACACAACAAAATTCCTACAAATGTTTTTCTAATTGTTGGATTTTCAAGGCCTTTATTGGTGATTGGTGGTTCTTGTGCAGAAGATCATGAAGGGATTGGTGGTTTTCAAGAATGCAATCAAGTTGAACTGAGCCGGCCATATTGTAAGTACAGTGCAAGACCCCCAAGTGCTGCTCTCATACCAGTACATGTTGAAAAAGCAATACGTTATGCTACTTATGGCAGACCAGGTGATATAACTAACAGTTGTTTTTTTTTTTCAAAATAATTATATTCTTTATATTTCATTATAAGTTTAGGTGCATCATATTTAGACTTTCCTGCTAATCTATTATCTGCTCAAGTCCCTGTGAACAAAGTGGTTAGCAAACTGTCAGTTCCATTACCTCCAATGATTTTCCCTGATACTAGAAATATTCAATTGGCCTCTGAATATTTAATAAATGCCAAAAGTCCTTTAGTTATCATAGGCAAAGGTAAGAAATACAAATATGCATTTTGATTGAATATGTATCAATAAATTTATTATGATGTTTAGGTGCTGCCTATGGTCATGCAGAATATGCTGTTAGGAATTTTATCGGTCAATTTGGATTACCATTTCTGGCTACACCAATGGGTAAAGGTGTAGTACCCGATGAACATCCTCTGTGTATAGCATCTGCACGTACATTTGCCTTGCAAAATGCTGATGTCATATTATTACTCGGTGCACGGTTAAATTGGATTCTACATTTTGGTAAACCACCTAGGTTTAATGCTAATGTGAAGTTCATACAAATCGACATTAGTCCTGAAGAATTACATAATAGTCAACAAGCTAGCGTTGCTATTCAAGCAGATTTACATGCTGCAGTGAATGCGTTAAATATTTATTTGGTAGAAAAAAAATGGCAATGTACAAGAAGAGATTGGTTAAATCAACTCAAAGAAAAGTGTTTAACAAATAAAAAATATGTAGAAGTGAGTCATATTATCAGAAATAAGTTGTACAAAAGATAGTTGTTATTTAAACAAATTTATTCTTTCACTAAACTTAATAATTAACATGTTTTTTTTTTAAAAAATTAATTGCAGTCGATGATGAAAGATACATCTGTTCCATTGAATTACTATACAGTTTTTCGCCATATTTATGATAATATTCCAAAAGGTTAGTTTTATTGCTAACAAGTGATTTTTGACAGTTATAAATTAATATTTTAATTTTGAACTAAATTATGTATAAAATATGAGTTTCATAGTAGGGAAAGAAAGAGTTATTTATTTATAATTTTATCTTAAATCTAATATCCATTTATTGAAATTTAGTATTTTATGAAAATATTATTGTTTTTAGAATATTTTTTTAATTTCCACTCTTGGAACTATTTATTTTAATATTTTTTTTAATAACGCATTTTGCTATACATTTGAACATATACATTTTAATCAATGTTAATTGATGTTGATGAATACATTAACTTTGCATATCACTATTTGAGTAAAATAATTAACTTATTAGTTCTTAATTTTTTCTATGGATTATCTGAATTAAAAGAAAAATTGGTTAAATTGAATACAATTTTAAAATAATTAAAATAACATTTATAGTGTTATTACTTATAATGTTTTAATTTGAAAAATAGCATTCTTTTATACTTAAATTAAATATTTTATAAACATATTATCTTGTTTTAGTAATTGCAATATCTTCACAATATTCATTATAATACATCTTGAGTTTGAAATTAAACTTCAATTAGAACTTTGAATATTACTGATTTTAAATTTTAACACTCAAAACTACTGAACTTTTCTGTACTTCACCTTACAGTTTTTTTTTTCTTTATACTATTGTATGAATGCAATAAATTAATACATTTTGATTTATCTTTGTTATATGCAAATTAATATTTTTATTGCCAAATCATGTTATTTTGTTTCCAATGATGTTTATTGAACAGACTAACATTGTTTTATATATTTAAAACAGATGTGACTTTAAAATATGACAAATACAATTTTTATTAATGAATTATGTTTTAAGTTATGTTAAATTATTTTAATATTTTAATTTAAAGTTTAGTTTTTATTTTTAACTTTTATATTAATACATTTACTCCGCTAAAAAAGCATTACATATTTTGATTTCAAAACAATAATTACAGCATTTCTAAAATTAACCATATTAGATTACAAATTTTCAAACATGTACTAGTAAAATTGATTTTTTGCAGATAGTATTATCGTGAGCGAAGGAGCTAATACTATGGACATTGGTAGAGCTGTATTGTTGAACAATTTACCTAGACACAGACTTGATGCTGGTAATACTTAACTACTATTACATAATATTTGATTACTATTTATGAGTAATCTCTAAATATTATTAATTTATGATACTTAGGAACCTTTGGTACAATGGGAGTTGGATTAGGATTTGCAATTGCTGCAGCGATATGGTGTCAGAAATATGAACCTGGCAAACGAGTTTTGTGTGTTGAAGGAGATTCAGCATTTGGATTTTCTGGAATGGAAGTAGAAACTATGGTCAGGTCTGTCCATAAATATTTTTTAGGTTTACAATAAAACTTTATTCTATCTATTGACATTTTAAAGATAGTTGGGATATATAATTTACATTTCTTTTTGTTATCTTCTGTTTATTATTCTAAGTATACTTATTTTTTATTTTTTTTTGGATTATTGCTTTATATGTTGCCTAATAATTTATATTTAAATAAAATATGCAATATAATTGTTGGATTACAGATAAAGGTTTTAAATATCCTAAAATTTTAATATTTTTAGTTTTAAAAATAATTGATTCTAATTCTGATAACAAATTTAGATATCATTATTATATTATAATAAAGATTTTTATGAATTGGTATAACAATAATTATTGGTTCATTATTTTTTTATTTTTTATAATTAATTATAATATTTTATATATAATAAATATGGTACAGCAAAAGTCGGTTCCTCGATATACAAAATTAAAAAATTGTAATAAATGAATTTATCATTATATGTTTGGATGTTTATCATAAGTAAATGAACACTGACACACACCATATTTTCGTATAATAATCGAAGCCTACTAATCATACCGACAATACCGCCTGTTATCATTGTTATTAGTGCAACTTATAGTTCATATTTGTTGTGTGTATGTCAAAAACAAGATAGCAGGAACCAACTTTTGCCACACCTTGTGTAATATATTAATAAATGTATGATTTGTGATATAAAAAAAAAATATTGAAGCGAGTATTATGTTTTAATTTTTAATTAATGAAAATAACTACTGTTGGTAAGGATAAAATAAAAAGTATTTTTAATGATAAACTAATAATGAATAACATTATATATTTTTAATTTTATATAGGTATAAATTACCAATAGTAATCATCGTTGTCAATAATAATGGTATATATGGAGGTGTGGATGAGGACACATGGAAATTAGTGCAAGATTCTGATAATTTGGCTGAAACGTATGTTATATAATTATATATAAATATAATTAATCTATTATTTTGATTTCTTTTCAGTATTCCACCCAATTGTCTCTCTGTAAATATTCATTATGAGAATATACTGACTCTATTCGGTCGAAAGGGACATTTTTGCACAACAGTAGAACAAATTTCTAATGCTGTTAAAGAAGCTTTTATGGTAACAATTTTACCTATTATTAATAATGTAAAAAAATAAACTAAACTAAAACCAAACAAATATGTTTAATACTTAGTATTAATCAATCCACGATAATATTTTATATTTATAAAAGTATAATCACATATTACATTTTGATATTGATTAAATAATAATATTTGCATAACATTTGTATGGTTGTAGAATTTAATAATATTTATGACATTAATTTTGTCCTTTTAATTGTTTTTAATTTTAAAGGATTTTTAAAACCATACTTTTAAAAATCAAACTCAAAATTTGTTGAATAATTAAATAAAACACAGTTTATAAGACTTATTTCAAATATATATAATATAATTAATCGATGATACTATTACTTACATTACAAATGCAAAAATATAAATAATAATAAAAAAATTATTAAATGATTAATACTCCTTATTAAATATATAAATAAATAATCACATTTTCCTTTTATATATAACTGATGAATTTTTTATTCAAAACTGGTCTTACATTACATATTTAACACTCCAGATTACACATTCATTTATTTATTTCTATATATTAACTACTCGTATTTCTATATAAATATATAATGTAAAAAAATATAAACATTTTATTTTATTTACTGAATCTTTTTTGTTTCAATATACTGAATGTTTTTTACAATGTTATATATTTTATAAGTTTCTGATAATATTGAAAGCCATTTTACACTTATCAAAGTAGCCACATCCAAAAACCATGAGTTTATAGCACAGATTCTACTTTGATAATATAAACACACCCCATTTACATATGACTAGCTTGTACAAGTCATGTCCAATCTGTGCCAGCACGGATATGTATCAAAGTTCTCATATGTGATATGACTATTTTTATTTTAATATTGACTTGTTATCTTCTTTTATTGAAGTTTCTTTATAATATATTAATATTTTTTCATTTAATATAATTATTAACTGTTATTTGTTAAATGGTTAAAATATTTATTTTTCTTATTTTTAAGTATTATTTTGTGGCAGAAAAAAAAGTAGTCCAAGAAAATCTATTAATTTGTATGAAACTTATTAAGTTATGTAGAAACAATACAATTTCTAATTTTGTCTAGTATTGCTTCTTGGAAAAATGTACTCAGTTTTTAATTTTTGAATTTTGAATTTTATTAATTTTTTTAATAAAATATTAAAATGACCATCACTCATTCTCGTATAGTTCATGAAACCTAATAGATCTTCAATTATGAACTCTGTTAACAATGTATTTGATACCATTCTAAAATATTTAGCCTAGCAACCCAATCTCGCACTTATATTTTTCTTTTTTTTTATGGTTGGAAATAATTTGGTTTACACACTCTTGAGTTAAAACTATATTTGCCAATTATAGTTCCATTTGGATACTAATCAAATAAACTTAGACAGACATTTTTTAATGTAGATACTGTTATCAGCATAGGTATAGCCAGGAGGACCCATAGAGTAATATAGAGGTGGCGTTTATTCTAAAAAGTGTAGCCAAAAATGTAGACTCAAATTACAGTATAACCATTTCATACGGACTAAAATATTGTACAAATTCAAACAGTATAGTCTATTCAATTATAATTTACTTACTGAACCATAATTATCACCATATTTCAAAAATCAGTTTTCTCATAATGACATTATTTATTTATATATATACGTATTATTAATTTATTTATATATATACGTACTAGCTGACCGTACATAAGATAGGATAGCAAATTAAATAAACAGGCACTTGGCACCATCTCTTTAAATATGTTCTTAGTACGCCTCTACATTGTTTAAAGAGCCTAAGTACAAAATTTGAAGTCTATACTCAGCGGTTTGGTCTGGGCGTTGATGAGTGAATCGGGGCGGTCTCCTATATGTATGTAGAAGATTATATATTATATATTTACAATAAATTGCATTAATAAAAGTTGATACGTACCCATTATAACATTAATGTAGTAAAATATAAAAAAAATTGTCTAGTTTTTTTCAAATACATGGTTATAATACTGAAAAAAAAAAAATACATTGTTATAAATTTATAATACTGAAAAAAACCGTCTTGGTAACATAATAACAAAAAAAAAATAATAAATAAATACCAAATTCGAATTTCATCATATTACACTATCAACATAACAGCTAATGGTTATCACTTTTTGATGTAGTTTTCAACGCAACCTAGTGAGAAAATATCGAGTTACTAGACACATTTTATTTAGTATTGGCTTCAAATCGGTTATACGGTCGTCATAGGGAACGCCACCTCTATATTACTCTATGGGAGGACCGCAGGGTATACAATTGCAAATCCTGAACTCCCATGAAAATAGCAATATATGTTCTACTTTTTTGGAGTCTGCTAATTTTCATTATAAGTTCACTGTTGTATATATATATATGACTTTCTTGCATAAATTTAACACAGAGTTTGACTACGCCTATGGTTATCAGTGCTCAAAATTACATTGATTCATTGTTCTTAGATATGACTACTTTGATAAGTGCAAACTGGCCTTTATATATACTTATAACTTATGTTTAATTTTATATATACTATGGTAAATAGTAATAGTAAATACTGATTGGCAAAATGTAAACATAACCATTTGGGTTTTTTAAGTCTCACTATAAACTATATTTGATAATCATTTATAATCTTAGTAATTGATTGCAACATACTGTTTTCATTATAAACTGTTTATTTTTTACAGGATACAAGTGGGCCTTCATTTATAAACATAATGATTAACCCATCCGCTGATCGTAAACCTCAAAACTTTGCTTGGCTAACCGAATCAAAATTGTAATTCTTTTATTTTAACGCATTTATCATGTTTGTATTTCCCTTAATTATATCATAGATCTCTTTGTTCTTCTGAAAGTTATTGTACTAAAAATCGACTATAATATAATCCATAAAAAATCAACTCACAAAAATAAAAATAAATCATATTTATTGGCTATAATATTTTTTATAAGGTGTAAGATAATTATTGTACTAAATGGCTAAGAGTATATTTTTTTTAAATATTTATAACTATTTGGTTTATGTATTTGTTTCTTTGTTATTTTTCTAAAATATTTTATAGTTTGTTTTTTTTTTTTATTTATATTGTTGTAATAAGAAACTTTTGAAATGGAAAATAACTGTTTCTTTTTTTATTTTTCAATGTATATTTATTATTGATAATAAAATCATTTTATCCAACAAAACTTATATATTCTATTACATATATATATAATAAAAAAAATCATTATCTATATATATTATTATTAGATAATGAATTTTTTTTATAATGTAAGTTTAACCATGGTTTTAGAAATTAGTATAAAATAGCTTTTATCTTAAACTTATTTTGAATTCATAATAAGATTTATAATAATTAATGTATGAACTAGCTTGCATATGGAGGTAGCAAAAAAATAATGCATTTGTTGCCACTGACCGCCTTGATCATACATTTAGTTATAACGATCAAATGTTCCTTCAAATACATTAGCTAATAAGGATATTTACCATTGTACTATAAGCTTGGGGCAGCAGCCGCCCTCGAGAAAAACGAGTTAATATTATGTACTACGTTTACATAAGTACAATTAAGACCTTTTACACATCCAAACCGTGGCACGGTTAGGATTTTTCTTTTCGTAACGGAAGTAATTCTAGGTTATGTGGTAGGCCGTTCAACTTTATTTTTCATCTGTTCCAACATATAAAATGCGTGCACAGGTGCGCATCTGCAATTAAAGTCCGCGCACCCATAGGTTTAATTTTCTAATTAATCCTATGTACGATTCGATATTTCTAATAAATTGTGTCCGAGGGTGTAAAAAGGAATGCGTTTCGCATTTCATAAATGTTATATAACCTTCGGGTTCCCGAAGAATATTTAGTAGGCGTCTAGTCGAAAATTCAAAACGGTAGGCAACTCGGTCCACGCCATCGCGTGTCTCCGCAAAAACACTTCTCGTGTCCACCCGTCCCGTCATCGCTCCTCGCCCCGACACCAGACCCGATCGAACGAGTCGCGATTCATTTCCGAACGCATCGCGTACGGTCTGGACGACAACCGTTGGCTGTCCCGCACGAAACGGTCCACGTACCGCATCGTCTCTTCGGCCGCTCAGCTACACTGCCTACCCGCTCGAGCCGTGTGGGAACGAATCAATTGCAATCGCCGCGGCCGTTCGTCGACACCGTCGGTGCCCGTCCTGCAATGGCACTGCCGAAACGCGCACAGGTGCTGCCCATTTGCATATCACGTACGAGGTCCGAACCAGCCGCGTGGGAACTACTCGTCTTTCTCCGTTCGGCTCGCACGGATTTGTACTACACTGTTTTCGTCGGACGCGACGTGCCCACTCGCATTCGATCTGTTGACGGATCGTCCGGACCCCCGGGGCCGTATCAACGTACACACTGTACGCACCGCGCCTAAGGCCTACGAAATCATGCGGATACGGTTTGTTCGCGAGGCTACAGGCATTAACGAGTTAAAAAGTTCGTATGATCTCGACTTTTTGACTTGACCAGTTACGTTTGGAATTTCGTTACTTGACTTTTAACTTACTAGATTAATTTTTAATCGACGTCAAATCAAGACGTTTTTTTTTCATTCGTGAAATATAAGTTACATTTTTTTTTCACTTCGCTATTTCAGTCTTTTCACGCCAAAAAATATTTTTTATTGTAAATCTATTAGAGTTAATAATGTTGTTTTTCCAATCACTTTGTGTTCTAAAGTATTTTAAAGGAACAACCCGACTGATTTTTAGTATTTAATACTTCGTATCAATTTAAAAAAAAAAAATTGTGTTAACTTTTACCGAATTAACCGACAATTTTATTAACTTTTAACTTTTAACTTTTTCTTATTGATGCGTATTTACTCAACTTAACTGAGTTTAAAAAAATCATTATCTCTCTCAGCCTTGTTTTTCTATAACGTTTTGTAAATTTTTTTTTCTATTTTTTTATTTTAAGTTGATATATACGACCGTACGATTGTACACGTTTGCACAGGTAAAATATTGTCTATGCGAATTTATAGCCAATAATAATTATGCTGTTCGTGCATTGTTTCTCGATGTTTTTGTTATCGTGATTCTAACGTAATCCTAACTAAAAGTTTGTAATAGAATAACATAATTATTAATCCAAACCCTAAACGAAGTATTTTTTATAATATGAGATCACCTATTTTTTATAAAAATTTAAAACCCTTTCTGCGAAATATTTTAAAATACGCCACTTGACGGACGATAAGTTTTTTTTTTGTTTTTTTCCGCGTCTTCGTGATACAAGCATAGGCGCAATTTGACTTAAATTTATGGGGGTGCTAGATTCAAGTTGACCAAAGTGACCTGTGGAGGGCTTTTCCCTCCACGCCCCTTACAACAACGCAATTCATACATTCATCATATTAACTTATAAATAATTTATAATAAAATAACACTAAAGAAAATAAAACACATATTAAAGACATACGTATATTTACGGGTACGATGTGTATCATTTATTATATTTTTATTTATATTTACAGACCAACCCGCACCGGCCTAAAAATATTGATAAACTTTCTATCGCGAGACGGGAATAGTCAATACTTCGATAGATGTTTCGGCGTAATCGTTATCGTCTATTGTTCAGCTCTCTATAAAATCTTTTTGTGTTTTAAATACATAATAATTTATTAATCATAATATTAACAATAAATTACCTTTACCTAATATATTATTATGATGAAAGTGAAAAGTCTTATCCTAAGACTATGATAAAGTATCAATACCTATTACTTAACAATAAAGTTATACACAATAAAAATTCGATGTTACTAAAAAAATTTAGGGGTGCTAAGCACTCCCCAAATTGCGCCTATGGAAACAAGGTTTATAGAATATCCATGAACCTTTATACTATTTTACGTTTAACATATTTGGCGCTGACAATTATATATTGTATCTATTGGCAAAACATTGGCTAGAAATGTTCTTTAGTGCTGCATCTGTTTGAAAATTCTACGTACGCTTATATATATAGACGTAACAACTATAGTTGTTGGTGGTTCACAAATCAAAAATGACGGAAATGTGATCTTATTTTCTCACATTTTCTTTCTCTGCTGCCGTTGTTTACCTAACTGTTTTACCTTAACGTTAACCGGAGGGATGGGTGATGAATAAGTATACTAGTAAATATGAGTTTTTTTTTTTATTTTACATATTTACGCAATAGTGATTTTTATTGAATTTCATTATTCAGTTATTTCGAATAAAATTTAATGTCTACATTTTTTTCTTTAAGATATATTTTGAAAATTTCACAAAAAAACATAATATATTATAAGTATATTAAATAAGTATATATCTGATAACAACATTCAATCTTCTGTTTAATTGAACAAATATCTTTACAGCTACATCGTGGAATATAATGACATTTAAATAAACGTATAATAATGACAGTTCATTTAATCGTTTCTCTGATATTCTTGATCTTATCCATCTTTTTTTTATTCGTCGTAGCGAAGAAATATTCCGTTCAACTGTTGCACTTGTAGCTGGTATCATGATAAGTAGGGTGCGGATTTATATGTATTTAAAATAAAATTAAAAATACTAGATTTATTATGTATATATATGCATTTTGTTCGGAAATCCGCGCAAGTATCTCGTTATTAGGTATCTTTTTTTCAGAGTAACTTTTGGCTATTTTAATTAAGCACAGATGTACAATGATCGAACTCAAAATTTTAAAAAAATTTAAAAAAATATGAAAATAATACAACAACTAACAACTTCATACATGTAATGAAATGTAAAATCAGTAGAGCCTCCCGAACACGATAATATTCAATAACAATCGCATGAAACATACTATAGAATATTGTTATCTAAACCTAATTTAATCTAATATTAATGGTGCATTCATACTTATGAGTCACGACATATATGTCGTATACGACTACAAAAATTAAACAATTTCAAAATATATATATTGAAACAGTTTTT
Organism: Sipha maydis; assembly: GCA_034509805.1. Lineage (NCBI taxonomy): Eukaryota > Metazoa > Arthropoda > Insecta > Hemiptera > Aphididae > Sipha > Sipha maydis. The sequence goes on from JASXSY010001109.1 coordinate 124,119, forward strand.
TTTAAGAAGATGATAGAATTTTTTTCAAACTAGGGAAATATTTAACAAAAATATGTAAAAATGCGTATTTAACCTCAAATATGTAAAAATATGTAGTATAAACCGTAGCTTAAAACACTTGGATAGTTCTGAAACATATTTATATAGTAGAACCATTCAAATACCATCACTTACGACAGTAAATATATACAAATACAAACTAATTCGCAATCTAATGATAAATACTTTTGACAATATATAAATTCCAGAAAAAAAGTCTTGGTTTCATCATTTGAGAGCTTCTAAAGGCGCTGAAAATTCGTTAAATAGTTCGTATTGGTACCAATAATTATGTCAGTGTTTCAATTCACCATTGTATGTAGATTCAAAAATGCCTCAGAGTATATTAATTTCACAAACTATTAAGTGACCAAATTGATTAATCACATTTTATATTGTTTTATAATTTGTATTTATTATCGAAAACTGATTTTATTGGAGCACCCCGTCTAGATCATAAACTAACATCAAATTTTCATCAACTACCACTATTCTAAATCATGTAATAAATTATCGAGAAAGAGCGGTATTATTTTAAAATATTCTTTGTCTTGTTTAGTTTGAGGATTTTTCCTGTTTTTCATTTCTTTAGATAATCTTGGCTTGTTTATTCTGCAATAAATTTTCAAAATAGCTACCTAACTTTCAACGGCTTTAAATTTTCTGTGGAAGCAGTAGTAACTATTTTCTTGGTTTTTTTTCTCTAAATAGGAATTACATTAACGAAAAATATTACAAATTAACACGTTTTATTACGACCAAAGAAAGGACTTGCTCTTAATACCTCCCCTATCCCCTAAAAATCCCTGAAACCTCACCGCACAGTTTATGAGCTATTTACGACCGTTTATTATGCATTAGAAGGTAAACCATATACAAAGGCCAAAGCGGTACAAATGTTCTAAAGGTTTCAATACTTTTTCTATCTTTTGCGTATTAGCTGCATTTCCATGATACGCATAAAGCCATTAAATTTGATCACATTTGATCACAATACGAATTAATCACACGCAATCTATTTGATCGTGTTGTTCTATATTCAAGTATCGTAGGAGCAGAATAAATCTAGATGTGTTGTAATAAAATTGAACGCGGCCGTTGAGCGATTAAAGACGGAGCAGAGATGTAAATACCAAGAAGCGAAAAACATTTGCACGACGGGAACTACGTAGTGGGAGAAGATGGTGGATAATTCGAAAAAAGTCTTCGAGACTGAAGTGAGAGCTTATTTCCCTTGGTAACAATCACTAAAGGGCATTGACGTACAACTTCGTTCAGTCCGACGACATCGATGATGTCACACGTGAAACGTTTTCTTTTTTCAAAATTTCTTGTAATGATTAACGATATTGGTTTGATATTTAAATCAGATAATATTATTAAAATTATTCGGTTTGTTGATATTACAATAATATTGCAGTAGAGTTTTTTTTCTGGATTTTCTCGGTTTTATAGACAACGGTCGAAACGAATTATTTTAAAAATAATTTCCGTTGAAACTTATTTTGCCAATGATAATCATATTATGTCGTACCCGATATCATGTTATGTATGTACTTGCACGAAAACGTCATTGTCTTCGGCGGTCGTATACAACGACCCGGTAACATTTTTCAGGACGGCAGGTAACATTGCATTTTTAATAAAGTTTTCGTTCAAGCAAACCGCGCATCATTGAACACAATACGTTTTGGACACACGCGATAGATACCTATTGTTTACATTTTCTCAGACGCTTATGAGAAATATTCAAGATGGCAAAGCCCTGCCCGATCTTTACTTATATTTCGGATGTGTATATGGTTATAAGTTTATTCGCATACGTTAAGTTTGAGATTCTTAGTGGATACATTGTACCGGGTAAAACCATCATTGCTTCTCGAAGACCAAGATCCGTCGACAAAAGTGTGCACAATATTAAATAACAAAAGTTCCCGATTATTATTATTCGAACCTCAACGGCGTTTGGCGTTTTCCGAGTATTTACATTATTATACCGATGTTACCATAAATTATTCGTGCTGTTACTCACTGCAGATAAGGTACCTAATATTGTGAAAAATTATAAATTAAAAGTAGTTTTTACGAGCAAAATTTATCGAAAATCGGCCACCGAACCGGGCATACTTTTTATTGGCTCACGATATGAATAGATTATTCTGCAACTCGTCGAAGATTTTCACGCAGGTACCAGTTTTCGTTTGTTAGTAAAAACACGTTTTAGAGTCTCACGCGTTTTATTTATGTTATTTGCAAAACCTCTGCACAATAATAATATGTAGATTAATGTCACCTGGCTTCTCGATTGAATAAAGCATTCATTACGAAATTACTATACTTACTCGTTTTATAATGGAAACGATTTGGTCAACGCAGCACTGAAATCTGCGTTAATGGACTCGACTGAATAAACGTGTGTGTTTGTCAACACATATCATTATTAATTAAATATAAAACAGAAAAATGTGTGATATCCTTACGTAGCGAAACGTTTAAGCGAAATGAATTTTAAAAATTTAATGAAAAAAAAAAAAAAAAAATTACTTTTAAACATTTCATTTAATATTCTTGTAATTTCATCTAAGAAAAATAATATTAATTTGATTATTTGGTATTATACAACTATTGTCTACAATCATTAAAATAATTATAATTATAGTGACCGGACAACTGTAATACATATTACAAAAATTTAATGTGTAGAAAATGTTAAAAATCTCCATCAATGGTGGAATAAATATGATTTATTATTATTAATAAATAAGATTTATTAATATTTATTAATATGTGGTATAGGGAATCTTTAGCATAAATCATTTACCCGAGGGCGTCAATAATTTGAATGCGGCCCTGAGTACAGCAAAAATCATTTATAAAAACACGTTGAGGACGATGAACAAACTATTTTTCTGAAATATAATCTCTTCTACTATCCTGATTGAAACGAAAAGTGCAGTTTACCGACTGAAGACATTTTCTAGCCTATATGTTGTTGATTTCGTTTTAATATTCTGGTCACTTTGTAATCATATAGAACTTTTGCAATGAATTGTACCTCATATTTATACTATTTAGTGCAAACCAAAGTCATATCATTATCTACAAATAATCTAAAGCAATAAAAATCATTAATATTAATAATTTACCCATTGTGAATATTATTTGCTAACTTTATCAATTTAATTCGTGGTTGTTACCAGTATAATATTTATAACACTTCACACATTAACCTTGATATCATATTTATTACGGTGTATGGCAATTGGTATGATGCTTCACAATCAAAGTACAGACAGGAAAAATGAATCTCTAATTCGTTCTTCTAACAATAATGCTGTACATGAGTTGATCGCATATATCTGTATTATACACATATAATAGGTATGCGTTTATGTGCTCATACATTACGAGTGCAAACGCTTACACACACACACACACACACACACACACACACACACACACACACACACACACACACACATACATGAAATGATATACTACAATAATTAAATAATTACTGTACGGATGACAACAAAGGACATTCTATACGGTTATGAGATCGTTGAGAAGATGTGCTTATAAATATTAAATAATATAGTGTGTTCCTTGATATGGTTACGGTACCGTGATATACACAATCCCCCCGACTATTGTTTAAGAACGATTTCCTTTTGATTAGGGAGGGATTTCATATTTCATATTTATTTAACTGCTGAAATAATTAGACCAAAACTTATGATGAATTTATTGAATATTTTTAACTGAAACGAAACCAACATTAAGCGATGATTAACCAGTGAATAACGGACCGAGAAAACACTGTTTATTATTACCATATTTACCTCCAAAAATCGCATGTCCAAGCATCCACTCTTCGCGCTGTGCTACAACGCCTGGCCGCCGTAAAACACAGAAAGCTCTCTAGCGAGATCTATCTACGTAAACATACGATTTAATTAAAAAATATTATCAATTACATATACTAGACCAGTTTTGATTCTCAATCTCCGTGTTCATAAATTGCTCCAATATTGGGACACTACTTGTATAATATTTGTCAATCGTGCTGGATAATTTTTAACTACCTAACTGAAAAGACACATAATTTTTATAATATTAGTTTATAAAAATTTAGAGTATTTAATATAGTTATACTTAAAATAAATACATTAAAAATATATTACATAATTACATTCATAAAGCATAAATTCATTATAAAAACGTTTATCTAAACTTGAAATATTAAATAAATTAAACATGTAGTACTATAATATAGATATAAAGCGTATTTTATCTGTGGTTGTATTGGCCTGTAAACTAAACGCGAATACCTACTCGTTATACGATGTCAACGATTATTGACGCTGCTGTACACTTTGAGTTTATCTACACACAATGGATTTATGTATACTTTATCATGGTGGTATGTAAATTCTATGGGTTTGTGAACACTTTATAGACGTAAGCACAGAAAATGAGTATCTCTTCTACCCTCTATGTGAGCTTGTACATGCTTGTATGGATGGTATTATTTTCGACTAGGTACAGGATGTTTATCAACATTGTAAAGAAAAATAATGTGGTCATTATTTTAAGTCATGAATTTCTCTCGTTGAAACTATTTCGTGTCGAAAAATTACAGCGAAGGGTTGTTGAACATTCAATAAAATTAAAGTAGGTATCTTTGAAAATTTTTATACTGGTTGACTTTGTAATATATGCCCATACCTTGTTCAACCATGTTTCCCAATGTTAAAAAAAAAAAAAAAATTAACGATTGATTATAAGTAGTTTTAGATACATACCGTAACAACGATTTTCATTCAAAACTCATACGTATAAATGTAAGAAACAAGATGGAAAGAGAGAGATAGAGAGAGAGAGAAAATTGTTTTTTGATCGTTACCGCGAATATTTTGCCCACCCACAAGGGAGACGATTATTTTCTATCCCCATTGTTTGCCCGAGGCGCCAAATTTGAAAATTCTCTAATCGGCCGCGGCGTGCTTCAAAGCCGGGGGACAATTTGAATTGTAAACAGATAGAAACACGATGAAGCAGCAGGTAGTACAAGATCGTCACGATTTATCTACTACCACGGCGAACAACGGTCAATATTGTCCCGCGGGAGACGAAAAAGACCGTGCGGTTTTTATTTATTTTTTCGCCAAAGGTCCACTGAACAAAAAAGCGTAAAGGCGACCCTCGTGGCCAAGGTGATCCTTTGTTGCGCCGCGACATGCTAATAACTCGGTTTTTTATATCTACGAGTCCTGGAGTGCACGTACACGTAAGCACCGTCGGTCCCCTGAGACATGTATCGGATACCTGGTTCACGGTCGCGGCGGCGGGGTCGCGTTCCAGTGCGGCCGTCCTCCGTTCCGGCGCGCGGTTCCGTCCTGCGGATTTCAAAACGTTTCGCGTTCCGATCGGTCGCACTTGTCCCGTCCGTTTACCGGTCGACCGTCTCTGACCGCCGCCCGTACCGCACGCGCCTTGAACGAAGGAGAGTAGAGGATGCGCGGGCGGATGTGGGGACCGCACACGTTTCGGTCTGTCGTCGGGCACGTCCCGCTCGGGATCCGATTTTCCCGCAAACGAGACACGACACCACCGCGGTCCGAGCCAAGCCGAACACCAGGAGTCCGCGGTCGAGTTGCACGCAACGTATGGCGGTTGAACGTTGGCACCCGCCGGTTCGTCCTGGAGGACCGTCGGGGTTGCCCCGGGGCTCGTCCGACCGAAATAGTTTTCCGGAACGGTGAAAAAGCTCTCGGGCGTCGACGAAACATCGAACGGTCCGCGGTCGCGGGGAGGACGAGTTTGAGAAAGAGAAATGAACGCCCGCGAAAAGATGACCGGTAGCGCCGTAGGGTGTGTGGAACCAACCGCGTTACGCAGCACCACGTTTCGTCGGCGAGGACGCGAAGGTCCGTCCATTGCGTGATGTTTAACAAGACCGACGTTGTTTTCGTAGACGCGTGGTTATAACTACGTAGTTATAACTAGTTGTATACAAGCTGCAGAAGCAGGAGATACGTTTCGTAACTCAAAAGTTCACGAAAACTCTGACGACCAGCGTAAACAGGGTGCTGGAATGATTTGAGCCCAAAACGTTTCAAGTACAAAACTTGTTTGGCGGATTCCATTCGCCAATAAATATCCGTGTTATCTAGCTTAGAACTGATCTGAGAAGCCCGAAACTTTTATCAATTTTTCCGTCCACAGCCCCGTTGAGCGCGGCGCGCCGTTTCTAAAGAGTTCACATTGTACGGTCATCAGAATTGTTATGTTTTGAAAAAAGTGTTTGTATCAAAGCGTTTAAAACTGTTTCATACAATTTATTTGAGACGGCATAAAAATTGTTTAAAACGTTTACAACTTTTTTTTTTTTTTGAGTGTTTTAAACTTATTTTAAAATAATTTTGAGTTAATATTTAAACTATGGGGTAAAAGTATTATGTATTTAGGAACTTAAAAATTACGATGTATTAAATATTAAAAAAAAATAAAAATAAAATATTTAACTATTTTTTTAAAAATTTTAAATTACGAGCAGTGGCAAAGCTAGGGATATAAAGACAGGGATACATTCCTGGACGTACATTTTTAAAGGGGGTAATTTTTGTAGTTTTATCATTTTTAAAGATACTATATTTAAAGTTCAATAAGTATGATTGTATGGTAAATGTTAGAAGAAAATGGTATGAATGGGTAATTAATTCTTGGTCTATGATTGGGCGTAATTTTTCAAATTAACATTTTCCACTGGCATAAAAATTCCTAATTCCGTATCTGGTTACAAGCTATTACTAAGTAATTATACATTCAAAAAATGGTATATGAATATCTAGCAGTTATACAACAGTCTCAAAAACTGATTTAGTGTATGACAAAGATGATAATTTTAATAAATATCAGTGTAGCCGTAATGCCGTTTGCGTAAGTGTACCGCAAGGTGTATTGATTAGGATACCATAATTGGCTAGGGTTCTATCGGTACGTTCTAGGAATTTTAGGATGGAAAGACTCAATTTTTAAATATAAATTGTGATTCTTTGATTTAGATCAAATATTTGATTATTTATTTTTTTAGATTAAGTACATATAAAAAAAAAATTATTTTTAGTTAATTGCAGAGTTTCTTGATAGTTATACTTTTCAGAAGATTTTGCTTTTTTCAACAGTTTTTTATTTCCTTTAACATATTTGTAGAACTTTGCGCAAGTCATTTTATAATTAACTCGACAAGATGAAATCGACTCCGTAGTCTTTAGGTGAAGGCGATTTCGTTCATTAGCCATTACGACATTAACAAAAAAACTTACGCGTATATTTAGTCGTACAAGTTAAAAAACATTTTATTTTCGATCACATATTCGTATGCAATTAAGTAAAATTTGCGAAATTCGTATTGCACAGTTTCGATCGGAACATTTTAGTCATTTGTCGAGTCGTCAGGACAGAGAGCTCATTAATAATGACAATCTCGATATATCGAGACGGATGACAATCCTTGTATTGATATACTTTGGTAAACCGTATTACCAAAGTTTAGATTATTAGTTTAATCCACGGTCAGAATATTTATCTTTTAAGACCGTGGATTAATCCAATATGTGGTATTGACACAGAATAGATCGAATATTAGATATTATAAATTATGCAATCAACAATCGTACATTGTACAATATTATTGGTATGGAATTTATCAGGGATCGCTAGTGAGAATGTACGCTGTGCTCCGATGGTTCTTAATAAGATTTTCTTTTTTTACGAATTTTTAAAACAGTTTTAAACGCGTTTAAAACAGTTTAAAACAATCAAACGAAAACATGATACTTTAAAAAGAAATAATAGGTTTTGTTTCGTTTTTTAGAAAAAATAAAAATAAATAATAACAACTCTGATAATCATGCGTACCGTGCCAATGGAGTCTATAATCCGGCATCCGTTATCCTTGATGCTGCCCCGAGTTACAGATAAACGTTTTTAGCACATACCAATACAATATTAGTATGTTCGATAACCAATAATATTGTGGTATAGTAAAGCCACCGCGGAGGAATTAATTCGAAAACGCTTAATCACTACGTATATTATATTAATCGAGTCGACAGCGTTTTGGGCGGGCCGTGTAAAACTCGTTATAATACCTAAATAATATTGATGTGCTAACATTTTTTAGCCCGTTTAATGCGTCTTGGCGGCTCCGGTTACTCTTTTAATATGCAATACGTTTATATACTTATACATGAACTGCACCGTTATTAGGTATTAATTATCGTTTTGTATACGTGTACACAACACACACACACACGGGTATAAACACAATATAATTATACACGACAGTAATTATATAACATGTAGGTATCTATCTATACATAAGTATACGAATTATCGCGTTAAACGCATAGTATTTATTTAAAAATAAAAAAAAATAATAACCTCTCTCCCTATCGTATCCATCACACGTCGTCGCGTTATCATTCATAATATCAAGGAGGTGTGTGTGTGTGTGTACGTACGTTATAATGAATTGTGACATTGTTGTTTCGCAGCGCCAGCTACAAGTTTTAACGCACACGTGCAGATATTATTAATTTCAATAAACGTCGGATCGAGACATTTTAATACACCGCTTATTGTAACATAATAATCGAATTCGCCATAACACACACAAGTGCGGTACACCGCCATTATAGTTTGTGTACGTTGCGTTCTGCTTCACTTGGCGGTCCAAGGTTGCACACGCGTGGCGCACGTTTCGTTTTTAAAGCCGCGCGCGAACGTTTATTCGCCGGCGAACGCGTTCGCACATGCACGCATGTCGATATGTGCGCGCACAACGATACCGATAATTATGCCGCTCGTGTTTTCCAAAATTAATCTTTACCTGCTGTACGAATTCGTCCAGGTACGACATAACTGTCATTACGTCGAGCGCATAATATATTGTGTACGTTTTACTCGCATCCTATGCACGATGCGATATGCTCACCGCTCATCGTTAATGATGTCCAAATAATAATAACAATAGCGCACGGATCAATATTTAACATTAATAATTGATAATTACATTTGATAATGTATTTCGTTTTGAAAATTTTTTGTCCGCCGTCGAAATCAACGATCGATTCGACGGCGGTGCAAATGTATGTATAATATATATATATATATATATCAATGTACGTAACCGACGTGCAGCCGTGTTGGTAATTGGACAAAGTGGTGCAACATAATTCAATGTCAAATTTTTTTTCTGACTTCTGAAAACGTTAGAGAACCATCGAGTGTTGGGACTTATCGAGAATTTAATTTGTATAGAAACGATTCGTAAGATTATTTATATCAAAATAAAAACATAAAAGAGCGCTACAGTAAAATCGATTTTCTCCGTCTTGCACACACGTAGTAGACGTGTAGTGCGTAGCAAAACTGACCTCGTACTTAACTAATTGTGACTACATGGTGTACCCCATGACCTACTGCACAAATGATCGAAGAACAATATGCTATCAATGTTTTGTCAAAACCTCAAAATCTTTTATTTTTTTTTATTTTTTTTTTTTTTTTTAAGTACTGTATGGTCTTAAGAGTATTATACACAATTAAAAAAATCACACAATGAAAACGGATACCCGTGCTAGATGCGACATCATAAGATCAACATTTTTTTTTTTTTTTCTAAAAAAACTTCAAATAAAACACATTCATTTACGAATAACATTCTATCAGGTGCATACAGTATGCCGTTTAATGTTAACCGCATTTAGTGGTCATAATTCATCACATGATGGACCAAGATTAGGTTTACTGCAAAAACAATTGTAATTTGTGTGCACGAGATCAAAATTACTGAATTCACAATTGCGCACTCTAAAAGTGTACTATGGGTTATAGTTCTATTCGTTTCAATTATTTTAAACGTTAAAACATGAGTAGATATATGGTAACTTCATAATTCATATTCATGTCTAATTGGCTCTATACCAATTGAAGGTTTAAGCCGGCCGATAGCCTTCCTTCCTAATAATTTTGGTTCCAACAAAATAAAAATGTATGTTCATGTAAAGTATATTCAAGTGACATTGCTTGACAGAACTTTCCAAACAGAATACGAATCTACCGTTGATCCGTTTTGTATGCATTTTAACGTATTTACCTTATTTTTTTATTTCCATTATTATTATAATAATAATATAACAATAATTCTATTATTCTCTAAAATATAAAATAATCTATACATTTCTTATACATAAAGCATTAAATAAAAATCATTTTGAGGAAGTCGCCTAATGGTGACACTTTCGAATATTGTTTAATGATTTACAATAGTGAATCACGATTCAAATTTCGTATAAGCATGCGAGTAGAGTTATCGGGTATACATAGTGTTTCCATGTTTTGGATGAGCAGATTCGCGACACTTAAAATTGGTTTTACGTCCATACCGGGAGTTTTATCTGGGATAAGATAAAGTCTATCATGCGACTCCGTCAAACATAGATAAACTACTATGTACGTATGTACACCGTATAGTTAAAGATTTTCACGTGAACGAATAATCTCCTGTCTCCACTTAATGATGCAATGAAATAATGTATTTGTTTATTCTATTGAACATTCAAAATTAGTTATTTTTATACAATCTAAGTCGTGGCAAATGTTTGCACTAAGTGAGTACCACATTAATCGTTTTATAAATTTAAATGTAACGGCATCTCCTTTTGAACAAAACAAATCATATTGTAATTTTGCGGCATTGTCGAAAGGGAAAAAAAACTTTTAAAACTCTACGCACTGCAAAGGTGATAATATGCGTTTTTACGCCAAACATTTTCGCTAGACATTTACCTACACGCAAAGTCTCTTGGGTCATGGTTTATAGATTCTCAAAAATAACAACAAAAGTAAGATATCACATAATATGATATGATATAACCACCCGAACATGCTTAATACGCAATACGGACGTATGTCATATGAATGCACTCCGTCTCTTCGATTATTGTGTTTGTGCATATACCCAAAATGTGCGATTCGCAATAATATTATATTTGCATTAAATTTATCAAAAACGTGTTTCGTCCGAATACAACAAATTTTACATCGTCATAAAAGTCGAGCACGTCTTCTTTCGGATTTCTTGTCAACATATTGTATATATTTAAATATTCACTCTGCAGGCGCATAGTACATGACAGATAAATAATATGTGTAACGAAAAACATTTTTTTGAGTTTCCGCGTTCGTTATAGTACAATAATGGCATCACCAACTTTTGTTTTTGATCAATGTGATAATAGGTACGGCTAGATAACCTGTTCGAATATATTGTACGATAAAAAAAAACTCCTGTACATATTATTTTGGAAAAACTGATTGTCTATGTTTCTATCTGTTCGCTGGCGTGTAAACCCTAAATATGGTAACTAAAACACTTTGCCCCTCCAAACAAAAATTGCGGTAACCAACAAAATTTGAAATATATATTACATCAAAATATTCATAATTTTAGAACGATTTTTATGTTTTCAATGTAACTACGCTTTGAAGTGTTTTTATTTCTATAATAGAGCTTATCCATGACCTTTGTTTATTTGTACAGAAAAAGTTATTTGAGAACCATTTATATTTATTCTTTCATTTTGATAATGTGACAAAAATACTAAAACGATTCGGAAAAGTTTATTTTTCACAGTGTATCTTACTGTCTCTCTGGTTTAGGACGTTCTAGACGTGTACCTATATGTATTTTAATAAACTCACGGAAACACAACCGCTGACAACATATATATATATATATGCAAGCGCCGTTAAAATGTGTTAAAGTAATCATTATATTGTAATTATACAGTACCTGTATCGAGCGAGTTATTCGATCGCCATCGTTCATGAATGACCTTATGCATCCGCATAATATATCAAATGCGCTTTTACAAAAAATAATGCATGTATAATTTACGGTTATAATAATATTGAACGTTTATATGCGTACGCCACGCGACCATCGATGACGTGTTTCGTTTGTATATATATGTGTATTATCTAAGTATACGGTTCTGAGAAGTACTTAATGTATAGTTGGAACTGAGTGTGCATATTATGCTAATAAATGCATTATATTGCAAGAGGTACCGGTGGTCGCGCTTGTCGTCGTTGAATTTATAATGCACGAGCATTTTGTTTTCGATAAAACACAATACCTAGATCTCATTACATATGGGCAATCATTACAATTATTATTATGAATATTGATTATTGATTCGCAAAGTTAGGTTAAACATTTAAAATCTGACCACATCTCTAAAACGAATCTAGGAAAAATATCGAGTGAAAAAAAGCAGGCTTCTAAAAAAAATACAAGAAAAAAAAACAGAAAATTTTCAAAAAGCAATAATACGAACAATATTTACATATTATAAAAAAAATTAAGTTGGTGAATAATAATTATTATTATTATTATTATAAATTTCAAAATGCAAATACAATTTAAAAATATTTATATACAATACAGTTCCAAAACAACAATAAGTAAAAGTATTTATAAATTTAGATCTTAAGCGATGAAAACCACAAAGCGTAAAAAGTTTTTTTACATTATTTATTATTATTTCCATACACTTTTAAAACTACAGATACGATAAAAGATACCAAGTGTCCTCGTCGCTATGTCACGTATGTATTCAACCAATGTAATGAGAAACGCATGCGTATGTTCCATTTTTCCTAACCCCCTCTAAAATCACCTTTTTCAATTTCGTAAGTTTGAAAAGTCACAAATGTCCTCAGACTCAAACACACACACACACACACAGAATGTACACGCACGCGCACCAGCGGCAACGTGTGTAGTGGAGTTTGGTGACCTCGTGTGCTCAGCGGCTACGGGCTCAAGGCGCTCGAGAGAGACGCTATATGGGGTCCTCGCGCGTATTGTGTGTGCCCGTGATAACGACAATATATACATACATCGCTCGTGTGCCTGTACAAATATAATAACATATAATATAAAGTGCTGCACCGTGCCACGATATACAAAAAAAAAAAAAATCAAAAAAAATCTGACTATACAATATGCTCGCTGCAGTTGTCCGTCGGAAAAACATAATAGTTGATAAAATGCACCATGGCGATCGTGTGCGCCTGTGTTATATTTTTATCTTTGCACGCGTACAGCGTGTAAATACTTCAATCAAACGGTAGTCGGTTTATGGATTTTGGCAGGTACAGGGAAGAAAACGCTACTGTTACAATGCGCCATGCGTTACAGCACCTTTGTCGGTGTCATTTACGGCAATACGACATAAGCGCCAAAGGTACAAAAATTGCCAACCATTTGCGCTAAAATGTGTAGTACATAAGCGTCAATCTAATATCGTATACCTGTTACACATAACATGTGACATGAGCACCAAAGGTGCAAAAATGACATATCGTTTGCGCCAAAATGAATATTTGATGTAAGTAGTTATGATGAACGCTAAACATGCAAATAAATATAAATTTAATGAATTGGTTGATCTTTCAATTCCACTTTTTCACATATTCTATACGATTTATTTCACCATCCTGGTGTTTCTTCCATTGTATAATTATTTCTCCGGAAGATATTCTTAATTTATTGTTAGTAGGAGCGTTCATAAACAAATATGTTTCGCTTTGTAGTTTTAATAGTACATCAATCACTATACTATATTATGAACGGAACAACATTTTGAGTGATATAGTTTTAAATTTAATATATATTAACTGTGACGCACGCTGTACGTACCTAGGATTTTGGCGCTTTTTTACGATACGACTTTACTTTTTCTTTTCCCATATTGGCGCTTATGTCTTCCACCGGTCGTTTACGATACCAAAATATAGTATTAACTTGGTCCTGTTACGAATGTAAGTAATTATTGTCTTTGTGCGCCGGGTCATCCGTAACGCGTAGTTCATAAAATAATATGTATTCAAATCTGACTTGTATAGTAGTGATAATTAAACGATATTAATAGTTATAACACATGAGCACCATATTGGGTTACACGCAACGGCAGTACGTGTGCAATATGCATTGTACATATTACGTAAGTTATACTGTGGTTTACCCATCAATCGCGATCGGAAAACTGCAGTTTGATCAGTTCTTGGGAAACGAGCGTTTGAACTGCAAGTGAACCACCGCACGAATATCATAATATAATCAAAGGGATTTTGATAAGGTTATTCCTTGCATTCGGTTAGGTTCGTATGTGGTGTCGAAATACTGTTTAGAACGATGTGTTGAATAATGCTTAAGCTGTGGTCAAGGACGTGCTGAAGGGGTGGTTTTGGTAGTTTATCTTCCATTAAAATAAATAGTAATCATACTAATATATTATAATCTTTATTATAGTATAAAATATATCGTAAAATGTATTAATTCTTTCTTCCTTTCTAAACGATATTCTGAACGTTTCTGGATCGTAGTATTTATTACATTTTTTTTTTTCATATTGAATTTGTCCGTAAAACGCAAAGTGTATTCCTAGTTTTCTATCATCGTAAAAATGTCAATACAAGGAAGTAAAATAATGATAAAGTTTTGTCACCCCGTGACAAAACTTCGTAAATTACGTTTTATGTATTTTATTGATTAACAAATAAATCCAATTCTATGCGAACTTTCGACCATTTCATTCTCTACAAATATTAATATTGACTTGTACGATCTGATACCGTTTAAAAGTTCAAAATTGGAATTACGCAATCAATGTTTCCATGGAATGAGAAAATCAAAGTGAATACAATGATATTATAAGACATAAAAGTTATCACGATATAAAGTTATATACATATGGGTGTTTATAATAATCACGAATTCGCCGAAATGAGTCCATATCATGAGTTTTTAATGAAGTAGTGCATATATGAATCAAATATACATTATATATATTCATATAAAATAGATTATAATAAATAATTATACGCAGATTTTCATTATTTATCTTTAATTTTTTTTAAGATATACTTATACTTACATATTAAATTTACAAGAAAAACTTATTTTAATTCTTAAACGATAACAATTATATGACCAACTAGAATAACAATAAAATATTATATTTTATAATTATTTTAAATTATAAATTGCATTAAATTAATTAATGAAGACATAACATGGCAATCGATTATTTTATAAAACAGTTGTAGTTCGGTTTTAAATTTAGTAATGTCCAAAAAAGGGTATGCTTTAATAGTTTTATTGAAATGATGATTTGGAAAGTTATTTTCGTACGCAGGGAAATTGATAGATAAAAATAGGTTTGTAACATTTAAACGATTTTTTTGATCAAAAAAGTTTTTTTAACATTAACAATAAAAATGTCACATACTTCTTTTACAGAGATTTTTCTTATTTCAATAGTAAAATTTTGTTTTCGTTTTTTCGTTGATTGATTTTGAGTGGTTTAATTTTCTTCAAAAATGTTATCAACATTTTGTCATTCTTTTAATATATTTTCTTCAATTATATTTGAAAGTTCTACAGGACCCTTTGTTCGTTTTTGTAGTTCATCATAAAAAATATCAACGTAAGGCATTAATGAATAAAACACTTTTAATGAAATTATAAATGTATGATAATTTAACATCCGGTGTAAAGTTCCAACTTCGGTAAAGCTATAGTTTGACTAGATGTTGATTTATTTCTTTCATACATTCGATTAAGGCCTTAAGATTTTCATACACAGTAATTACCACTTGACTTTTAAAAATCCATCTAATATTTAAAGATTTAGGAACTCTGTATTTAACAATTTTATTCAAACCCATAAGCCATTGAGAACTGTTTGAAAAATATTTGTTAAATCAGTTTAGTTTAAAAAAATTCCTTATATCACGATTTAGTACAGTTGCTTCACTAAGCGTTCTCTATACACCATTAAATTTTCAAAGTATTTTGACTTTTATTAAGCTATTTATAGACAATTGAAATTTTCAATATTTTTAAGTATTTTTAAATAACGATAAAATTTTTTTGGCTGCCTAGAAAATCTTGAAAATTTAATACAAGGTTTCTTATAAGTTGTTCCTTAACTGATAAAAAAAAATCTAAAATCGTAAGTCACAATTTTTTTTTATAAGTGCTCAAAGTTACAATTTATACGAAATATGTAAAAATCACGATAATTTGCAAGTTTTTTTGTAGTTAAAAATTCATAAAATTTTTTCTGTTCATACTTAAGGTTCAAAATTTTAACACGAGGTTATGTATAAGCTACTCTTCAAAAATCTTTAAAAAAATTTCTACCGGAATTAGAGGAAAAAATTTTATGACTGTTTGAAATTTAAATATTTACGAAATTGCATAAAATAGCGATTTATTCTCAAACGATTTTAAATATATTTTATAATTCAAAAAGTATAAGTCGCAGATTTTTTAAATTTCTACCAGCTGTTAAGATTGGTATTTCTTTTATGCAATATTTTTTTCAAAATATTATATTGATTTTTAAGCCACTTATAGTCATTTAAAATATTCGATTTTTTTACATTTTATTTTTATAATCGGTGATAAAAAAAATTTGGCTTCTACAAAATACTTGAAAATTTAATCGAAGATTCCACAGAAGTAGTTCTTAATGTCATTCAAAAATTATTAAAATCCATAGGCACAATTTTTTTTTATAAGCGTTTGAACATCGAATATTGACATAAAATTACATGTAAAATATAATATAATGTAGAATGTTCTAGACTGACAAATGATATCGGTTTTTTTAAAATGCCCTAACTCAAAAACGAAAAACCGCAACAACTTGAAATTATCATTAAATCTTTATATTGACGTTTTCTATACATGGTTAAAATTTCAAAGTATTTTGACATATTTTGACTTATTTATAGACAATTTAAATTTTCGGTTTTTCTAAATTTTTCGTTTAAAAATAAAATATACTTATATAATATTTATAAATAACATTGTATTATATTCTAGACTAACATATGAACTCCGTTCAGAATCGTTATTCGTATACAATGATATCTATCATTGCATTCAAATTTAACAAATCCATTATAATAATGACCTATTCTATAAGCGAGGTGCACTCCACCCCTAACTGTACAGCAGAGCGAGGCCCATCCGGTTCTTTTTATTGTATTTTTTTATATTTAATCAATACGCGCTAGAAAGTTGTCGTCTTATGTCTTGTTTTCCCAATAGTTTTAAATGTTATACCTTCCTCTCCAAAGAAACTGTATCTAATTGGGAAGTATTTACTTCTTCATCAGTTCAAGACCAATGCTCATCCTCTTCTGGAATATTCGGTAGATCTATTTCCACATATACTTCCTTAAACTGTTGAAATCATACACCATATTCATCAGGTACCCCCATCCGTCTACTACTGTTGATGATATACAAGCCAGCCTAACAGACATGGTCCACAAAGTTATTCAGATCACTAATATTATACATTGTACCAAAAAATACCCATTACTTTTATTTCGAATTAATTTAAAAGTTGCCAAAAACAATAGTGATATTTTAAAATCAGATTTGTTTCTCACGCTAAAATTAAAATAGAGTTTTCAAAGAATAAAACTCCTCTCCAAGGCCATGATTGTCAAGCTTACTTTGACACAAGTAATTTTTGTCACTAGTTCTCTCAATGCGTAAAATATGGAAATAATCATTACACTTCGGAATGCACTAAATCACTGTAAAAACCAAATGTGCTCTATGCGCAGAACCACACATAGCCTCAAATAAATAATGTCTAATTTTTCAAAAAATTATGGTGAACACAGAACTATCAATAGATAAACTCCATCATCATTCCGCTTCCAATTCCACTATACTACCAACTAGATACGTCATTTCCAGCTCAAACCAGAAACAACAACAGTCATATACCAATATCACTGCAAGTTTCACTATCAACACAAACATCTTAAACGCCGTCCAAAAATTCGATTTTTAAATTTCTCAAGGATTAAAAAGATATAATTAACCCATTAAATACTCTTATTAACATCAGTTATAAAAAATCTGTTTCAGTCTTCTATTTTTATTCCTTCCCCTTAAAATCAAATACTAAATAGTTCAATAATTATTAATTTCTTTCCTATTTTAGTCTCCTACAGAAAAAAAAAAACATAATTTAACATTTGTTTTCTCATATATATATTTTTTCTCAACTAATTAATATTATATAAATATCCCGTATTAATATTAACTTGTCACTCTCATTATGATAACAAATTATTATCTTATCATTACTCATTACATATCTCTTGTTATTATTATTGTTTAAAATTTCTGTTATTTTCAGTTTGTTGTATAAAGTTTAATTTTTTTTCATCTGTCGTAATTAATTATTTAGCCATTGTATATAATTCCGTAATTATTGAGCTATATTAGTTCTCACTAAAATCTCTTGAAAAAAAAATCGGAATACCCATGAATGAGTATAAATAAAATTAAATAATAACCCGTCATTTGGCGACGACGTCTAAGATAATTGACTGATAAAAATATAATTGGTTTATGCATAGAAACAAAAGTGCACATTAATTCCATTATAAGGCCGGTTGCGTGTCATGACATATTTTATTGTTTACTCTGTACAACGGTGCACAGTTATTGTGTGCATTATAATCTAGCTGAAGTACCACGTCATAATTCCTGCACTAACGCTGCACACCCGTTTGGTCTGGAGAAAATATATTTTTATTATTATATCCAGATACATTTTCATATAATGAATTTCTATGTATTAACATTGACAATTAAAAATAATCTGCATAACACTACAGGAACTTGGTAGAATCATTATGATGTTATGTTTTCAAAATTGTTTTCGGTTTGGGTAGGCACTTGTGCACATATGTACGAGCCACCATTGATCTGTAATGAAGAAAAAGGCTTTGAACAAGATAAATTAAATTGAAGTGAATATTTTAAACGAAAAAAATAAATTTAAAACATTAGATCTCTGTACTCATAATAAAGCCAGAACAGTGGCAACGGATTTCGAGGAAATTGGAGAATTCCTATTTTCAAATGTTCATTACACCGTTGATTATGAATATATAATTATGTAATAGAAATAATAAAAATAAAACAATATATAACCATCTATATCTTCTTGTACGGTTGTATTATACGAGGTCTCGTATTGTATCTTTTCTAATATTTAAATTAACTGTTTAAACTTTAAGCGTTATTGATATTTTCGATTCAATTATGTACTAATTATTCGTGATATCGTATTTTTATTTTGCCTATTCACATATCTTATGTGGTGTGAAACGACATTGAGATAGCTAAATAGCATAGACAATGGTTTCGACGGATACATGTTGTATAATATAAGCATACTCTGAAGTAACTTAATAAGCGACTGGACTCTTTTCATTTTGTTGCTTTTTTGCGTATTTTTTAACAGAGATTTCACTAGACATTTTCTTTTTTTCTTTTCTTTTTTTTTTTTTATCAATCGGAAATTCATTATTGCGTTATACGAGCTTCAAAGGAACCCCATTATTATTATTTTTTTTATTTTTTTTATTTTTTATAACAGACAAAGAACGCCAATTAAAAATACTTTAAACGAAAATCAGTTCGTTCATAAATATATACATACATTTTATTCTTATTTTTTACTCCAGATGCGAGCGCTGAGCTACTGTACGTATTCAATCGGCCTGATAACGGGAAAAGTGAAATGGTTTAAAAATAAATTACACTAGAAAAATTCAACGTACCGCTGATTTCGACCGATTTTCCTCGTCCAGAACCTATAAGCACGTGTGCGTGGGTGAGTTGCTACTTGTGTCTCAACGTGTTGCACCTACGATTGCGACTAGTCAATTATTTCGTTTCGTGCTCGGCACTCGGGTTTGATATTAATTTCATTCCTGGTGAATTCGATTTGCCCACACGTACCGCTGTGTCTAATAAATGCACTGCATCTATCCGTACGCCCGGCTGCGAATAATATCCGAGTATGTGTTCTTTAGACCACCGTCTCTCGACCGTAGGTCCTCCTCATGGTACGTGAAAACATACGAGAGGGTACCCGGAAAAAAAAATGGTAATGTCGAAAAATGTAAAATTTGATGTATCTGAATTAATAAATTGTATATGAAACGTTTGATAACGAACACTGTGTTTGTAGAGATCGATTTATCGGCATGCACGTTCATCAAAAATAAGTATCGTAATAGAATTATTGCGATTTCAGGCTTATGAGTTTATCCGTCATCTGCGGAACAAGATTTAAATAGTTAAGCGTTACCAAACAACCCCGAGGATCTAATTAAAATTGAATTGTAAATTGTATATTTGATTTTAAATGCATTGTATGGCGCGTACTGATTATAATTTATAAATACTCCATAAGTATTCATTTTATATTCAAATAAAATTAATTTTAAAATCACTTATCAAACGCACGTGAAATCAGACAAATTTACAGTTGGGCTTACGCGAACGGAAAAATAATGAGAAACACATATCTAGACTATTCACGCCGACCTTTCACGATACTCGCAGCACGATACAACGTGTACACATCGAACGGTTGCGCACCGCAATCGATTCCGCTTGAAAAACGCGGCTGCCCAATCAATGAACGCGTCAAGTTGTGCACCCATGTCTTAAATTTAAATATCGTACGCTCTGAACTCCGTTGAGTGCGGTTGTCCTGTCCGGCGTGCAAAACGCACCTTCAACTGATCAGATATATAATACGTCGATGTAAACAAACGTTTCGCGTTAACTTCACAATAACGGTCCGGTGTTTGAACAGTTCTAGTAATAGCGCAAATTTTTAAACGTAATATTTCGAGCTTTTAGAAAATCATTTGGAACACACACATACCATACTATGTAGGACCTGCATTATAGGTGTATATGAAATATAAATGTGTGTGTGTGTGTGTGTGTGTCATTCGTATAATTAAACTCATTGTTTTCGGTCGACCACATGTAGTATTTTACTGCGGTGTTTTATGAAGCAGAACTACCGGTGGGTGTAAACATTTTTGTTTTCCCTAAATCACATTAATAATATACGCTTCCTCGTAAGCGATGTGGTACAGTTGCAGTGAGACATCAGTTCACTGTGAAAGAACAGCGAAGTTCGTTTTGTTGTGCGCATAAAACTTATCCGGTCATCATCATTCCTATATATTCACCGACATTCGACTACCTCCTGAACGATTTGGACGTAATATTGAAAACGCGAAAAAGCGTGAACATGCGCTCCACATTTTTTTTTTTTTTGTAAGGGGAGGAGGGTAATAAAGAAAGGATCATGATATAATACTAAACAATAGTCATGAACAATTATAATTAGTATGATTCCACCGTAGAATAGATCAATGTTTAACTTAATCTACTATTAAACCACACTTTGCAGTCGGTCAAATGATCTTTAATCGACGGTTAAACGCATCGAAGTCATTAGTTTTTGGGAGAATGAGCTTCAACAAAACTGAGAGAACGTAACTTCTCCCGGCACTCCACGATAATCTATACAGTGTATAGTATACACTGATACGGTTCAGTCCGTCATCAGGTATTATAATTAAGAGTACGTTTTGAGTGTTATGAGCTACATATATACAATTTTACCAAAGATAATTAATGGCAATCGATTCGTCATGAGTGATAGCGTTCAAAGAAAGCGCGCGATCGTTGTAGAAAGTTGAAAAAGAGTGAATAAACTAAAAAGTGTGACTGTAGTACACGGACGTTCACGATGACGGACTCTTCTAGTAAATTTCGTGAATTATGGTGAACAGCTGTGTGCATTATGTTTTGTTTAAATTACGATTTGACACGGGAAAAATTACGTTCTGGTAACCCACCGACTGAATAAATGTAATATATTATTTACGCATGTAGTAGACAAGAAAATATATAAATTTAAACGTAATGGTTGCTACTAGCACCTGTGCTTCACGGTCACTTGGATTCAAACACTATGGTCAATGTCGTTATGTATTTTATACTTTTGGTATAAAAACTAAACTTAATTGTTTAAATGTAAGTGACATTTATATGTAAATAATTTATTTTATTTTTAATTTATTAAATAACAACTTTCATAACTACATTGAATTCCATATTATTTTCAAACATTTTATCAATAACTCATTCCCTCGAAAATATGCTTAAAAAATACAACTTGGATAAATAGAAACCTTACATCGAGTTCATTTCAAACAATTAAAACCCGATTTTGAAGATTACAATAATATAAAACTATAGCGTTTCTATGATACTTTCGTATTTACCCTCATTCTGGAAAAAAATTACCATAATACCAATCCTAAAACCGAACAAACCCGTTACACCTCATAGTTAATATTGTTCAATGTATCCTTCCAACATTATCCAAAATACTGGAAAAAAAATCGTTAAATGAACGTTGTTCTAATCCAAAATACTATTATTTCCAATACGTAATTTTAGTTACATTAGGTTAAACGTTCGTATTCTCTACAAACTCGGATTCCTACCGGCCTTCTATTATCTAATCATTCAATCCTTTTTTTAACAATCGATAATTTTAAGTCTCCTGTGGTGTTTTCTTTTTTCGAATATCATTCAATGTTTTTCAAGTAAGTATCCTTGCACCCACTCTCTACAAAATGTATTCTTCAGATATCCCACATAACGATGACACATCTGTTGACACTTTTGTAGATAATACCAGTGTGATAGTATTTTCATCTGACACAGATCCTGAATCAGCATCATTTCAACTCCGAATCCACCTTGACCAACAACAAAGTCGGTTAATAATGTGAAAAATAAAAATTAATGAATCTAAACGGTTCCGTATAGATTTTGCAATGCGCATTCGTGACTGCTCGCCGGTGAACACCAACGACAGTGAAATTCCACCTGAAAACTCTATAAAAAAATCTTTGAATGCATCCGCAGACGGACATTTCACACGGGTAAACGATGTAGAAACAAAACAAAAAAAAAAAATAAAATAAAATAAATACACCAAATCAACTATATCTCCTGTTGGAATTAAACCTACCGCTCGAAGACAAAAAAACTATTAGTTACACAAACTTCTCGTATTGTCTTTGGCCTCTAGTTGTATCCGCTTTTGGTGTACATCTAAGTGCTCAAAAAAATGTCCGTTCGAAAACATTGCGCCGGGCGTGGAGTGTTTGTGCATGTGTTCACGTGATAAACGAAACCGTGCGGTGCTCGCAGTAAAATTTCCGAGGAACCGTGTCGTCGACAAGGAGGAACGGGACGAAGGATGCGCGTGCAGTGCAACGCACGGGCAGCATGAAACGAACGGGGGGTAGCTCGTTCGGGATCTGTGACGGGAACTCAACGGGTCCGAGAGCAGCACGCCAGTCCTGCGCTGCCGATCAGATCACGGTCGTATTGCCGTGGTCAGTTCACGCGTATGCGTGCAAAGATCGAGACGGTGGTGATGGTAACCGCCGTTGTTCGATCGTAGCGTGACTGTTGAACGGGCCACCCCAACGGACGGCCGCGTGCTCATGATCCGAGGTCGTCGGCGGTCCTGTTCGCGGGGCCGCGGAAAGGTAAAAGTCCCTTTGCCCGCGGCGCCAGTCATGTTCATGCGATCAGAAACAGGAGCAGCCATACACCACAACACAACCAACGAGAGCACCAGTGCCGTGTTCAAGGATTTTCGAGGCCTGGTGCCAAATGATGTTTTTTCATGAAAGAGTTCTCTTACCTAAATATTTGCATAAGGTACATCAATTGGCTGTTGGCGCGAAAATACATTAACACTAAAGACCTTAAATATTGGTTCAAATAAATTTAATTACCCTGATTTCAGAAATGTATTAAACTTACCGAATTACTTATTGGTTATAACTTTTAAGTTGTACGTTGCATACGACCCGCGTCAATGAAACGGTATTCTTCGCAACGTTTCAAACGCGGTACGTTTTGCATCAGATCAGGTTAGCAACAGTTTTTATTTTGAACAGAAAACGAAATAAAAATAAAAAATAAATACACTCGGAGAAAAAAAATTGACGCCAAAGGATTCGAATATTTATTTGTTTTTCTTTAATCTCAATCAATACGAATCGAATGACGCTTTGTACATTCATACATCGTCAGATCGAACTCTTAGGACCACGACTAGGTGAAAGAGCACGTGCGTTTGTTTCACGTCCGTTCGCGCGCGTAATGCACAATAATGATTTGAAAGCAAAGTCATTTTTTTTCTTAATAATTTTTAGTAAACCTGTTAGGTTAGGTTAGATTAGGTTAGGTTAGCTTCACCCGAAGTAGTGCCTGACGGCCTTTCCAGGTGGCGGGTGTATTGCCGATCCGAAAAAAAAAAAAAAAAAAAAGGTTAGGTTAGCTTACTTAAATTATGAAATTCGTATTGACGGTATTTATCTGAAAACAATGTTCATAGCGCACGAAAATAGTATAAAAATAAAAAATACAATTTTTGAAGAGGATTTATTTTATCTATTTATTCTGTATGACCACAGTGAAATATTTCGAAAACAACGAAGACAGGAAGGAAAAATAGATAGTTTGCTTCTTTAAATTCGTTTGTACGTCTACAAGTAAAAAAGGTGCTATTAAAAAAAAAAAAAAAACTGAATTTTAACACACAATACGTAGTATCGGTACGATAAATATAACTCAGGGTTTTGTGTATAAAATCCGAAACAATAAATTAATTACAGAGTTGGAAAGGCCGTTTAATATGCGGGTTCCAATTCTATAGTATGTTAACATCCGATTTAACCGATATTCCGTTTTGATTTAACGGACCCGGCGTGATTAATTCTCCGTAATATACTTAGTCAATTATTCAATTGGAAAAAATACAATAATACTTGTACTAACACAATGTTCAAACTTTCTGTTAAGTTTTTTAGCAAAGCATTAACATTATCACAGTGAAATACATAATCGTTTTTGCGTGTTTTTTATATATATTTCTATATATTCGATGGTTGATACCTTTACCTAACTTGAGAACTCATACGGCCATAAATTAACTAATTTCAGATCGGACAGAGGAATAAGACTTGGTTTTGTTTCTGCTACTCAAATACAAAACAATATTTACACTATAAATTTCAGTATTTAGTGTAAACTAAAAAAAGTTTATACTAAATGCTGAAATTATTTTAATAAAACAAACATATAAATCATAGGTTCCTCGATACATAACCACACACGCGTCCCAATTGAAGACTCACATTGCCCCCTTATCGCGATGCTCACGTTCTTAAACATAATTTTACAAACGGCTGCCTCAGCTCATTTGCTTTATTTTGCGAATAGTATGGAACATAATGATACAGTGGTCTTTATAACAACTTTAGTAGTATTATTTCAATATTATTATATTTTATTTTTATGTGATAAATATATTGGCAAGTATAACAATTCCCAATGTTGCAAGAAAAATAAAATAAAATAAAAATATTTCTCCATATTTTTAATTTTAAGCTATTAAATATTGAATTGAAATTCATACAATTAAGTACATAACTTAGGAAAGATAAAATATTATACACAGATTTTGTCGTTTATTGTCTTAACTGTTTATTAATGTACATGTAACATTAATACTTATATGGTTTAACAAGTTCAATATATGACATATTTCAGAATATTATTTTTATTACAATTCAAATGAGTTAACTACGGGCAGATGGTGGTCTTCATAATATTTGAATATTTTATTTTTTATAATTATCTCTGTGGTATAGGAGGGGCAAGGTTAACATATATATTTGTATAATAAGGAGATTTATTTTGTTTCCTATAAACCCTATTAATATGGTGAGCATGGTTAACCATATATTATAAATTATGTCGACTAGAAAATCATTTATAAATGGTGTAGCATTTTCTTTATTATTTTATCATTAAAATATTTTTTGAGATCTTCTATTTGTTTTGTTACATGAAAATTACGAATTTCCTTGATCCAATTTTGATTTAAAATTTCGATCAAATTTGAAAAGAACATACTTTTATTTTTATTCTCATAGTTTACTGTTAATAATGTTCACGACTATCATTTGTTCAATTAATGATTTTAGTTTTTCTCTTTATGATGGAGAAACTCTGAATGATGGCTGAAATATTGGTTTATTGGATTATAATTTATTTTCGAATTGTTCTGTGTTAGCCAATTAATATCTAGTGGGTCTGATATGAATAAATGCTTATAGATATTAATTAATTTTAAGACTTCTTTACGTTGTTAATTATTTAATTCTTGAAATATTTTGATTTCGTTTACTTGTTTATCGGAGACTTCATTAATCATTCCATCATTGTATTGTTTTTAATTAGTTGCATATATTGTTTTTATGTTTATTCCTACTAATTCTTTTTTACTATTTGGTGCATTTATTCTGATAATTTTTGTTAATGCCATTTTATCTGGAATATTAAATGAAAGATTTGAAAAATCGTATAAATGTATTCAGTCTTCATAATTAACAACAAATAAATAATTCGTAACATTAAAAATTTAATTTTACTTAACCGTTCAACTGATTCCGATTCTATGTCGTAACTTGGATCTAATACATATTTTAAGTTAATGTTGAAGTATTTAATATTTATTTTATTTTTTGGCGGTATATTTATATTGTAAATTTATACAATTTTTCCTATGTATTTTTGTCTGTCATTTATACTTGTTATTCCTATATTATTAGTACTGTTTTGTATGTTATATTTATACCATAGTTCATCCATAGGTATTATGACATTGTTATTCAATTCCATGTTTTTATCTTTAAAATTAATGATCAATTTTTTTTTAATGTTAAAATGGTTCCCTACTAATATTTTGCAGTTTAGTCCTTTAATTAAATATGTACGCATTAATAGCGTACGTATTATTATTTATTTTAACCACTAATTTTGTTTAGCGTACCTGTTTTAATTTTATATTAATCTCTCTTGTAATAACAACTTTTTCCTCATTATTTAATGTAGTTCATATAATTAATTAAAGAAAGATCTATGTATAAATTATTTGATCCAGTGTCTATTATTGCGCATTTTGTAATACTTTCTTGTTTAAATATTATTGATAACAGTCTTGAATGATAATTTTTATTGAAATAAGTGCAGATATGATTATTCATTTTTTTTTTTTTTTTTTATTCGTAGTTTATTATGTTACTTGAATATTTATCTTTTTGTTCATCATTTTCAACGGTTTAACTGTTTGACTTAATTAGTCGTCTGATTTTTAGGTAAGCTATTAAATAATTATTAAATAACGAAACTTTTGTTAGTATTTTTGTTTTGATTAATTAACTATTTAATATAAATCATTTTTTTTAAAATGTTAACGCTAGTCCCTGTGTCATAGTGATATATTTACTGATGCAGTGGTCTATTGACCAGTTTTTATTTAATAAAAAAAAAAATCTCTTGTTATTTCTAAAACAGTCGCAGGCTCGTGTAGCATTTATATTACTGCTGAGTAAAAAGTTTACAAATTCGGTCCCTGGTTTCAAATTATTTTTTAATACATGGTTTCAATTTCAGTTTCGCTTATTTCTAGATTTTTATTATCAATGATTTTATTTAATTTTTAATCGTACCATATTTTTAATAAAACATATTCAATTAATTCTCTTTATTCCCTGTATCACATTAGAAGTTATGTTATTTAGATCATAAGTGTTTCTCCGAGTTAGATGATTTGATTTTATCCCTAATTAGGACCCTTACTGGTTTTTTTTTTTTTTTGAATTTTACAATTGTCTGCGTATAGTCCTCTCTCACTGTACTTATAACAAGTATCACTTTCAGATTCTTTCGCATAGTGGCTTTTCCTATTTTGTCTTTCTCGACTCATCTGTCTGCTATATTGTCCATTATTTGTGTAACGTTTTTTTTTCATCGTTGTTCTTACTACGGTAGTTATCATTTCCCCTTGTTCCTCTGTCTGGTTTTCATTTCTGTTTATGTGTCATAAAATCTCTGCCATAATTTATATTTCTATTATTATCCCTAGAACTGTTATAATTGTATTTATTTTCTTTTGAATATTATTACGGTCTTTTTTTATAGTAATTCCTGCCTTTGCTAATTTCTCCATAGTACCCATTATTCGATATAGAAGAGAAAATATTATTATGATGATACACTGGTCTTTATGAAAATAATTTTATTAAAATTGTATGTGACAAATTTATTATCACGTACAACAATTGATCATCCCGAGATTCTTATTACATAAAATATATTACATATTATTATTATTATATTATATATTATATATTATATATATTATACATAAACTATATTATAGTTTATACTTTACTCATAATGATATGATTCATCGAACCATCCTACTCGACTCAAAAATGTGTAATTTTTGATATTGTCTGCCCCAGAACTTCATGCACCTGATAATTTATTTATGTCACTTTTCCATTTATTCTGTTGATTTATGTGTTTTATTATTCTTTAAAAACCCGTTTATTTTTCGGTTTCAGTGGTTTTTTGTCATCATGAAATAATTTTTGTGTAGTAATCAAAGAAAACAATGTATGAATAATTTCTATTCCAATTACATGCAAGTGAGGTTTCTGTGTGTGCATTAAATCGAATTGCAGAAACGAATCTCGGGCGTGATTTGCATATGCTGAAGAAAATATGTATCTAACAATAAAAAAATAAAAACGGAAATCAATTCCTGGCAATATTTTAGACGACTTTGATGTTCCGGAAAATTGATTCACTTAATATTCGTGTTCTAATGTCAGTACATAGTATACCGACTCAGCCAGTCGAATTTCATAAAAAATATTGTCACAGCTTGTTGATCTTTAGAAGTACTAAATCGCTAAAGAAAGTATAATATTTAATATAAAATAAAAACGCATTTATTTTTTTATTTTTTTTTTTTTATTGGTTTTAGATTACGAGTGGGACGAGGAATGTATTAGTTTTACCATGAAGTACGTTTTTCTTTTCTGGCTGTGTACAAGATTTTGACCAGAAGGATTGCTTTGATCATCACAGTCATAAAAGTTATCTAATAGGAAATGTTTATGTATAATAAATATTAAATCAAATGTTAATTAAAATAAATATTAAATGGTTAGCTGTATAAGTTTTTTAAAACTTTTTTGTTTTTTAATAATCTTAAAACTTTCGATATTTTTGAAAAGTAAGTATAACATTTTTCTTGTAGCTATAAAATAAAAAAGTTAGAAAGTAGTAAAAAATGTTAATAATAAAAGTTCAACTTACTTAAGTGAGAAATTTGGTTGATATAGTAATAGAAGAACATTTTATCCAAACAATCATCGTTAGAAATATAAACTGATCCACCCGACCTTAATGGAATATCATACTTATATGGCATACGATTGTGAAATTTACCTCAAACTAGGAGTTTTTCCCCATTTTATTATTATTATTTTATTTTGTAATAGCTTTAAACGTATTTACCATTGAACTCGCTTCCAACACAAATACACACACACACATCCAAGGACATGTTCAAGAGGGAAGTGGTTTT
The DNA here is from genome assembly GCA_034509805.1 of Sipha maydis. Classification (NCBI taxonomy): domain Eukaryota; kingdom Metazoa; phylum Arthropoda; class Insecta; order Hemiptera; family Aphididae; genus Sipha; species Sipha maydis. Next base: position 153,695 of record JASXSY010001109.1, read on the forward strand.
ACATTTTATATTTAATTATATTTATTATTGAATAAATGTTATAGAAAAAACAAAATTATTGGACTAGGAAGGGGGTAGAAACCCCAAAACCCTTAACATGCTTCTGCACACGCAAGCACGCATTCATACAAGAAGTCGAAAGGTTACAGACGCTTAGGTCGTATAAAAAATATCGTACAAAGAGGGTTAACGGCCGATTACATGGTCTAAAAAATACGTTTTCTAAGGAAAATTGCAAGATTCAGAGTTCGCCTATGTCGTATCATTATTCGAATTGTATGAAACTAGACATTTTGCGATGATTCTATACTCATTCAAACAAATACCCTTGAGTTTTTTACTCGACGTATATAGTAATTTAGCGGTCGTGCCACAAGTCCATCCGAAAAAATCTTTACCTAAGATAAATGTTAAAAGAAATTCTCCCCAAGGATTTGTTAAAACTAATAATAGAAACAGCCATGCGTAGTGTCTTAACTGTGTAACGGGTTTTTTTTTTTCTCCCGTTTGTTTCTTTTTTAGCACTATGGGTCCTAGAAAATGAAAAGACTACTTTACAATTACGCGTTTCGGGTTTGAAATAAACTACGTATCTGGATGTACAGATTCGGTGTCTTTATGTATGATAAATCGTAATGCAAAAAAAAAAAAAAAAAACAATAAGAATAAAAGTTTGATATATTAAAATATTATATCAAGTGTTCTCACGAATTCGCTGGTCGAGACTTGTGATATTTTAAAAAGTCATATCATATCGGTTTCTCTATTTCATTATGTAGATGACCAAATTGCAAACGAAGAGTTTTTCTTATGACACACGATAGACGATTTTGCAATTAAAAACTTACAAATAAATGAAATAAAAATAATAAACTACATTAAAGATATTTAGTTCTACTTTCAACGCACGGGCCTACAAATCGAGAATTCCGTAAAATACAATTGGGATGCTAATAAAGTATTTTGCGCGTTCCGCGTAAGTCCAAAATAAATAAAGGTCGACGATCTCGATCCGTAAAATCGTCGTATCGCAGACGGAACATTTGTCGACGTCTACCGTTCGGACGTGCCACAGTGATTGGTTCTGGGCTCCCGAAGTCGTTTTCGCAACGTAAACATCACCTCGGCAGACGAACCGATTTGACCAGGGTGATTGTTAGCCTCGACCAACTGCAGAACTTTAGCGACGGTCGCACAATATGGGGGAGGTGAAGAGAATACCGATCGTAAAAGTCGACTTTTGCCCGCCGAAAATGTCTGCCGCGTCGCGCGACGATAAATCGTTCGTCGCGTCGGATATTTAGGTTAGTGGGCGAAATCGGGTATCTCCGTCCTTCCCCTCCTCGCCGTGCGAACCGCGTGCTGATGGGGACCCGATTCGTACACGAAAAATCGGTCGCCCTTGAAACGGAAACGTGTGTACGACGGATTTGCGCGGCGTCCTCAGCGCGCGCCCGCTGCGCGTTATTGGTCGCACGCAGTTGCGGCGCGCGCGTACACAAAAAAAAAAAAAAAAGAGGCGAACCTTCGTCCTGCCTATTATTTCGGCAAGCGATCCATTGTCTTTCGGTACACATATTACTATTATCGCAGTCACCATCGTCGTCGTCGTCGTTGTTGTTGTTATTATTATTATTATTTTTAATAATAACGTCGTCTCCGTGTACTGCTATTGTTGTTATTATTCTGATACAAACGCTTTTCCGACGACATCCTTTGCGTCCCGATCTTATCTCCCGAATCGATTTGTACAAACACCGCGTGCTACTCGACCATTACCGCGCGCTACAATGCGGGACGTTCAACACGTTTTTCTACGGCGATACCGGGCGTACCTTGTAACTGCCGCCGCTACAATACGCGATGACTGTGACGATATTTAATAATTAACGCGCGGCGCAGACCGCGTGCGATATCGTTATTATGCACACTACTACGGGTACTATTGTCGTTAACCGCGACCAGTGCACCGGCGACTGCGTAACAATGTCGGCGTTCGATCGGAGGCCGAACGCCGCCCGGACGCGGTGGAACGATGTCTGTTCGAAAACCGAAGAACGTTTTCGCTAACCGTCCCTTAGCCGGTGCGCCACGTTGCTGACGGTCCTATACGGTATCCCCGTTCCCGGTGAGGGGGGGGAGGGAAGCGATGTGCGGCGTGGAAGCCCTTTCCGATTCGGATTTGACTTAACGTTTTAAAACAACGACACGGTGTAACGTCCACGACCTGCCGACAAGATCGTAGAAGGTTTTACAGACGCTCGATAAACGTTTTTTTTCTGTAGAACTTCCTCCCCACCCCTCAACAATGAGCTATAATAACGGTTTACGTTCAACAACTTTTCCATGCCACCTTCGCGCATTTTTCAGCAAAAAGATAGATTGCATAGACGTCGGGGTTGACTTTTAATAGTAGATCTTCGCGTCTGAAAACGATTCAAAATTTTAGTTACAAATTTTAGTTCGATTACAAATGTTCGGTTGGATTTTTCGAGCGATGCGACTTAAAATATCGTATGAAAAGCTAGACCTGAGAAATTTCATCTTTTCAAAGTTAAAAGTCAGATGATAGTTTCTTTTTTTGTCATTTAAAGTTTGAAAGCTTAAATATGGCAAAACCAATCGGTTGCACAAATATATTTCGTATACTTTCAATTTTTTTTTTTTCATAAAGTTACTTTCACGTAAAACATCTGTACGTATTTTTGCATTACCAGATCAGAAATAAAACATGGAATGAATATCGAACAAATTGCATTCGATTTTTTCAGTAGTTCGTATCATATATGAATTAATATTGTAAGCATTTGTTACTGAAAAAAAGCTTTGCAAATGCGTGATTTTTTTTTTTTTTTGTAACGAAATTTAAATTTAATTGGATTACACAATGGAGTTGAGGTTTTTTATTTTCCATATTTGTGTACATCAAATTATATACTTAAAGTGGCGCAATGACCTTGAAAACGATAGGAATGGATTTCAACAAGTAGATACTTTATGTCCCCTAAGAAACCGCAAGACTTATCAGATATTATAACCAGGTGACAGTGATACTATACAGTGATAAATTAAGTTGTTGAGCCTACGTAATAGTATGGTATAATATAGTACTCTGCGAGTATTTGTGTTTTAAATACGAATCATTTCGTACAGTGGAAATCCTAGGCGGTCGGTGGACCGCATTTACCAATCCTAAAGAGGACCGAAAACGGTTATTTTCTGTATCTGTCCATCGCATGCGGAACATAGGGATGTTTTCTATTACCTACGTACCGATTTATTAATGTGACAAAGATTTGGAAAATTGATTCGAAATCGTCACCAAATCTACTCGAAAACAACGACCAATTGGTTGAGATCACAATTCGGTGTCACCGACGATACGGCGAGCGCGATCATTGTTTTAGATGCGTTCTAATCTTTCTAGGCGAATATTGTAATCGTATCTTTAACAGCCTGGATTGAATTTAAGGGAGAAGGATAGGTCAAGAGTGCTAAGATTTTATACATTAACATCTCCGAATTCGTTATGTTGGTTCCATATTTCGATCATTTCGTTCCAATTTCACTTTACACAAAAACCTATTGTTAGCCATATGTTATTTTTGTCTACATCATTATTAATAATTCGTCATCGTCCAATAAAGCGATAATGGTAACTCTTTACCGTTTTCAAGGGGAATAATATTCGTTTTATTCTGAAAATACGTTCGCACTTGGGAACAACGGACGAATGACATCGTGGAAATCTGACATTGTAAAGTTATCGATTAGCGTAAACATAATCCGTTAAGAAAGTATCGTTTGGGCTGCAGTAATTTTTTAGCACCCCAGAGAACGTGACTAAAACTATGCGTCTGCGGGACGATTAACCGACACGGATCCGCCATGGACGCCATAGGACGTTATAGTCTTACTACTGGCCCAACCATTAATCTGACCTTAGACATAATAGTACTGCTGTATCACCATAGTGTTGTAATCGTTTACCTTTTTTAAAACACGGTAATTAACTTTTATTAATTATTATTATTAATTTTATTTTATTTTCTAAAATCTCATTTTTTGTGACCCTATCTTACAATTTTTGCCTTTTTATTGGCACAATCTAAAAAAAAAAAATCATGGTGTTTTTCACCACGTGAGCACACACGTGCACACAGATTCTATTAATAAACAGCTTAAAAAAAGTCAAAAATACTATACGTCCAGTCGAACATTCCATTCAACAATTCTTGACTCCATAGATTTATTTACGGAGCCATGACATTGTTATCAAAAACATTTGTAAACAAAAACGTTTCGACGCAACGAATTAATGTCGTATTATTATTTTATGATTATATTCTAACAATATTTGTGTTTCGGAGCTTTTAAAAGTGTGGTAAAATAAAGTTTTGGGAACGTCGAACTCTTTTCGACATCGATCGTTGTAGATTTCAGCATTCTGAAAATGTACCAAAAAATATTTTTGATTATTTTTAAAAGATTGTCAACATTTGTATAGTTCTTCAACAAACAATTTCACAATGTATAAATATACGTATGATAGCATTCTTGTATTTTATATTATTATCTAGTATCTATTATGTACTAGTATTTCATCAGTGCATAATATAATTAGTTGTATGTATACAACTAGCTAAATTAGTTGGCCTCGTCCAGAAAATACTTTAATATTATTATTTAAGATTAAAGCAATGACTATTTTGATGTAAAAAAAAAAATAATAATAATAATAATAAAAATACGTACACACTAGACGTATATTCCAATGATATTTATTTTTATTTATACAGTTAATTTACAAATATATTAGAATATAATATCAAAATGATTTAACATATAATAAGTAAAATACAATATTTCCTAATTAACCATAATATTAGAAAATGTATACATATATCCCAGCGCTTAAAATATCGAGTTTTTTCATTTTATGAATGCTAAATAATTCGGAATTTAACCTAACTTCTTAATTAATTTTAGTAAATATGTTAGAATTCTGTAAGTAGATACATAGTAAGCATTCTATAAAAAACTTATTGGAGTCAAAAATTTGTATGGTTAATAAAACAAATCACTGCTTGTACCTAACTGAGATGACAAATCTCTATTTTACTTTTTATTTATCCATCGACTGATATTTAGTAGCTTTTCATTTCAATCTGTTTTAAATTATAGCATCTATAAGTCCTAAATAACCTTCGTAATTTGCTTCGTGTAATCAGTCTACACTTGTTATTCTTCAACCGTTGCCTTCTACGTGCTGTTCCATTATAGAACTGTATCAAGTCGTAATATTTACTACCTACGTCTAACCATTTTGTTCCTTCGGTATCTTAAACTATGCCGTAGTAACTATGGTAACTATTACCGTTTTACCTTTATTCTGTCCAATATGTCTTTTTTTTTTGTTTTTAGTAAATCACCACATTACATCGATCTCCGATTTTAATGCTTTTAATGGTGTGCAAATTGTTCAGGTTTCACAGAAAATTAACAACACATTTACCGTGCATGAACATTTTACAATTTATTATTTATGTCTTGATTTGCACGGCTCGCAGTCGGTAAGTGGTGATTATCTCGGAAAACCTGTTTCGTCCGAGCAATTTGGATAACAAACACATAATAATAATATTCATATTTTATTCCTAAACACCGTTCACACGAACGGTTGATGTATGAGTCATACACTAATAATTAGTCGGCACAAGTTCAAATGATAACACGTATTTTATTTTATTTTATTTTATTTTTTCTGATGAATCAAGCAAGAAATTATTGTGATACTCATTATCTACCACACAGCATTGCGCAGCATATGATATGCATCATTTGCATTAGGTGTACGGCAGACACGATATTTTGTTTTACCTAACCTAGATTAAAATAAACTATTATATTTCTACTACATGATGTACCTTCTGTGTAAAATTTCTTGTGTTCGTGCGTACAAATGCTACCGAATTTCGCCACATGATATGATGCTCTATTAAATGTGTGCGTAAGAAAAAAAAAACAATATTTATATAGTTCCGATAGCGATTAGAGTATGATTAATTGATATTAATATGGTATTATTATATATTTTTACAAGCTTCACGAACAATAAAAACGTGGTGGATATATATCGGTTTGACGGAGTGCACGGAACAGATAAAAAAAAAAAAATGCCGGCTCGTTCGTCACAAATCATTTGATTGAATTAAAATTCGTCGAAACGGTTGTACACGCGTAGATATTGTGTTCTATTGTCAGTGAAATTCCATTAATTGTTTGATAAAATCTTTTTTGGTCATTTTTTTTTTTTTTTATAATCGAATGCTCGTGTCTTTTTTTTTTTTGTGCATTGACCTGAATTTCTGGTTATAACATTCGATGTAAACGCTAATATCGTATTTCGTCTGTGGAAACGCACGACGCACATGTACACTACTTTACCTGTACACATGCACATTAATCTCATTTGCATTCGTAAACGTTTCGTAATCCAACGCCCAGTATCAGAATACCTAAAGTCGATAACGTGACCCAGTGTACGGATAGGTATAAATACAGATGCGCGCGTACTAAACATGTGCGCACGTGTGTATCGTTGTTAATCATTTTTAAAACGGATATCGTTTAAAAAAACGTACAATGTTCATCGTGTTGTCGTAACGAAATATTACGTAATGCGACGCACTCACAATAATTTTGGCTCGTCTCCGCCAACGGTTTCGAGTCGTGATCAACTCTACCCCCGACCGTCTGTGATTCGCGAATCCGGAAAATTTTTCAAAATAGCGTGTCTCACATGCACTCGTCGTCGACGGTGGACAGTAGTACTTTTTTTCCCCGCATCGCGTTGTTACACTCCCGCTGTGACACAAACCGCAATGCCGTTGTCCTTACCTGTATGCCTAAATCTATCCATCTAACTACCCTCATCGATGGGCATTATCGTGTTGCATCAAACTACCGTAACGATTTACAATTTACATTTTATGATCTGTGTATTGCACATGCCAGTGGGACAAGCAAAATAACGCATCCATACATACTAAGACGGTAGTTAATATAATACGTACAACAATGCGTAATATTGTCATGTCGGCTTCATGAAGATATTATATTGTCTATCGGTATCACTTCGGCATTGAGAACAATTAACTGTTTATGACTTTAAAAAAAAAAAAAACGATTTGAACATTGGTTTTTCTTATTTAATCATAAAACACATCGTACAGCGCGAACTTAAATATCGCTAGGCTATAGGACTTCACGAGAGTTCGTCAGGGAGCTAATTAGGAAACTAGTTTGAAATAAGATGATTTATGTTATTTTAAAAACGTATAAATAAAATCGTATGCACTGTGTTTAAATTAATTAATTTATCATTTACTATATGTCATCTCTGTAGAGATTGTTTCTTAACCTTTTCTAGGTCATGGACCCTTAAAGATATAAAAAATAAAATAAAAAACTTTGTTGTGGTTTATTATTTAATATTTTAATGTTAATTTCAAAAAATGTTATTATCAATAAGTTGCCAAAATAATTTACACAGATGATTTATGTTAAAATAATTATTTCAGAAAATTTTTGAAGATGAATAACGGCAAGTAAAGATCATTGTCAATTTTTTTTTCCAAATTATTTTTCCTCTTAAAATCTAATTACGTAAATTTAATAATTTTCGATTCATTATATCTAAAATATGTTGTGTTACAAAAATACATTTTTCGAAATGCTATTTTATTTTGCCTATATATAATTAAATAATATCTAAAATTATATAATATTTATAGCTTATTGTTCGTGGGAGAACTATTTCATTATAGCGAATATTTATAAATCCTTTTAAGTAAAGTGCACAATTTAAATTGATTTATTTTAGAATATATACTACTGAAAGTTATTTCTGTTATTTACTTACGATTTTAACTGTTTGAAATGAACTCTAAATGCTCAAATTGAAAATACAAATTAACATTGACATTTTAGCACCGATATCATCTAATTGATTGCAAGCTTATTTCAAGTAATTGGTAAATACAAGATAATTATACTCAAATATACATTCATTATTGATTTCATTAGTTTTTATGAAAATGTAAGCATTCAATTTGTAAAAAAAAAGGAAATCGTTAATATGATCTATTCAAAAACATTTTAAATTAATAAGTAAAATAAAAATTATTTTATTTGAAAAAAAAGCTCAGAGTTCAGAGAAAAAAATAAGATGACAATGTATTAAAATTATCTAAATAATAGTATTATTTCCTTTGTAGTTCTGACAAAAATACAAAATATTTGTTTAAAAGTCAATATACTGGTAGACAGATTAAATAGTGATATTCTTTTAATATAGTAGCAACTATTTGAATGGGACCAAAAAAAAATAAAAAAAATAATGTGGATTATAAGAAAAATAGTTTTAACTAGGTAGTGATCTTTACTTTTTATACTTTTTATACTAAAAAGAACTTTACTTATTCTACTGTTGATAACAAACATTAAGTATATAATATTAATAATAAGTTATAACGTTTAAAATTCTAAAAAAACACATATACATATAAAATGTATATAATACTGACTTACTCGTATGATAATATAAACTTTAAACTCTTATGTTAAAATCTCTCTTATGTACAAAACACTTATAATTTTATTAATTACATATAAAGAAATGATTGTTGTTTTCAAAAATAAAACTAAATTTTGATTAAATACATGTTTGTACCACCCATCGGTCCGTATTACTTTATCGGACTTTTTAAGCACATTTTTTAGAAAAAATATTTTCTTTGTGAATCTAATACAAAATTAATGTTTTCGTTCAAGGCGCTAAACTAATTGATATCTAATCAGTCAGATTTTAATTTTAAAAAATTGACGAAAGATGAAGGTGATTGGTATTATTAATTATAACTAATAAACGTAAAAATAAACTCGTTCTACAGCTTTGGAAAGTCATCAATCCAGAAAGATATCGTGTCCAGAATTGAACTGGTAACCGCCATCGCCCACTGTGGGTTACTCCGCCCCTATGGTTGCAGAAAAACAACATTACAATGTGTTATTCTCAAGTATTGAGATTTGATTTATTTTCATTTTCGTCGGTGTTTTGAGCTTTGAGTATGGAAAAATAAGTTCTAACTGATAATAGTTATTTTATTTTTGGTTTTATATTTAACTCCAAAAATAAATAATAATAAATAATGATTTATATTTAACTCATCGATTACAATATAATTAACATTTTAGAGAACACATTAATTATTACAATAATAATAAATATACCAAACTGTTAATATAAACAGAATAAATACATATAATGACAATAGTATAATAGGACACTAAAATAAAGGAAGATAATAAAAGCATCATAAAAAAAATAACAACGGAATTTGATAAGAATTGATGTTTGTGATTTTGGATTCAGTGAAGTTATGGTTTTCTTGGAAATCAATGTGTTCAAAAGGGTTGATAAAAGAGAAACTAATAAGGTAGGAAATAGTTTAGTTGCGTACCAAACTGAGTAGAAATATTTGAAATAGCTTTGGTTTACAAAGCGTTCAGAGTTGTCCATAGTTGCTTCTGCGTACATCTTTGCTCTAAGTTTATATTTGCATCGTATATTTACGGTTGAGGACTTAGCAGGTAAGATATTTATGGGCACTATTGGTGATGGAAATAGCGCAATCTTAGGTCAATTTTTCTTGTGAGAAATTCTTGATATTTCTTTTATTTTTTTTATTTTTTAGTAGAAGAACAGCTTAAAAGCTGTTAATTAAATTATAAATAATTTGTAGTGCGTGAACTGAAACATAATGCGTACTTCGCAGATAGTACAAATCTCGATGAGATTTTCGTTGCTGCATTTGACACATCTTGGCGGTCGATTACAATAGAAGCATGTGTGACAATATCGCTGACACCATTTGCATTGCATTGGGAAACGGATATGGTGCTGTTTTTCCACCACTAGTTTGAAATTTGAGAAACAGGATAGTTAGTAAACGCTTTGATTTAAATAATTTGGATCAAGGATAACAGTTGTAAATAATAGAGCTCCTTTACTTACTCCTTGGCAGACATTTAGCACAGTTATGACGAACAAGCCCAAATCCCGGAGAGCCATAACGATATTTTCTATGGGACTAGTATGATATATATGGCGAATAAACACTTTGACTGGAAAAGTATCACGGGGTGACCACGTATGGATCGTTAGATCCGAGTCATTGCAACGACAGACAATTTTGAAGTGCTCAACACAATTACGAGTTTTTTGTTAATTAAAAAGGTACCTTTGACGAAAGCCGTAAAACCGTTTGTATTCACCAGAGAAATTAAGTCAGTGTTCAGTGCCGAGAAGTTGGTAATATTACTAATGAATATTATAGGCGATATTTTGTTCGCAAGCTCATATTTTTGATCAGTGAGGTATTTTCTAGATGGCATTGTGGATTCAGGTCGTACTGTAGGCAAAACTGCGACAGAAAAAGGACTGAAAACCCCGGGGAGATCGTCATCAACAGAGAGAAAAGAAAAACGATTTGGACTACTCAAAAATCTTGCTTTTCTTTAAATGTACATCTAGTTTGGTTGAAGAGGAGGACGGCTAATTCCGCTTAGACGAATCACGTGGTTTGACGAAACATGACAGATGAACCTGTACATCGTGCTAACACATGAACATGTTAAAATAATAATTATACTGATAGTAATTGCGTGGGTAACGTGACGAACGTGCTAGCTCAACGGTGGACTTCAGGGAATAATAGTTATTATGGATAATAGTTATTTCAAAGTATTTATTATTATTTTTACGAATTTAGGACATTTTTGTGCCTGAAGGTTTTCAAGGTTTTAATAAAAATAAAAGTATTCAAAATTCATAAAATGCGACAATATGTGGCCATATTTTTTTATTTTTTTTTATGAGAATTTTAAATAACTTATAGTTGAATTTCAACCGAAATAATTGACCAGTGATTAATGTCTAGAATTTTGACAGTAAGTTTATACACTAACAAATGTTTTTTTCGTGTGTTAATAAGAAAGTTCTATAAATTATTTATATAGTAATTCATATTAAAAACTTAAAACATATTTTCTCGTATAAAAAAAAAAAAAAAAATCATAGATTATATAAATATATTACATTTGTACATTTGACCAACTAAAAAAAATTAATAATTAATTTTATAGTAAAATGTATAAAAACAGTAGAGCGATTTAATGCGATACTGTCAAACACGATTGTCATCTTTATGTAAAGCGTTTTGTAATTGATTAGAAGACTATCAATACTTACATTTTTTTTTTTTTTTTTTTATTTTACAGCTTTTAATTTCTTAATTATTACAGCTTAACACTTATATATAAAAGAAAATGATAACATATGAAAAAAGTATGCAGAAAATAAGAATTAAAAAGGAATGATAAACATAACAATAAAGTTAAATAAAAAAAAAAAGTAAATAAATAAATAGTAACTTTAAACTAAATTAGGAACCCAGCAAATCTTATAAAATTTAGAATACTTAAAATAACTGGAATGGAATTAGAATTGAGAATTGAAGGATCAACAGGATAAACGTTATGATGACGGAGAAATGTAAATAAACTGATGCGAGAGTCTGAAAGCGAGGGACATGTCATTAGGATATGCGAAAAGTCGCCAATACTTACATTAAAACCAACAATTTTTATTGTGAAATAATAAATGATTAGCATTCTATATTAAAAATAAGAACAAATAACGTATTATTTATATATTTTCGTCAATGTATCCAATTTTTTTTTTAGGAATTTCCAATGTTCTTCATTAGTCGGTAATAATAATAATCATAATAATAGACTAGTTCAATAATTCAATATTTTATAAGTATTATATAAAGTATTATTTACTATGGTTTACAGTAAACTGTGCAAGGTTTTCAATCGTTCAAACCACTTCAAAGTGGTTGGAATTTTACAGTTATTTTAGTATTCACGGAGGGACATAAATAAGACCGTTTTCTCTTACGACAACACTGCTAATTATGTGAATTTTTCAGGTATATTTGTCAACATTTTCGTTCGATAAAATTACTCAACTCTATTTCGGTTTTTTATTAAAAATAACATGAACCAATATATAATAATAATTATTACAGTAGTCTAAATTATAATAATTATGAAGTTTAGACTAGTTTGGATTTGAATTTTTAAAATACCCTCCGATCAACTGTTTGCTTAATTTGACCAATTCTAGAGAATATTAAAAAAAACTGACAAAAAAAAACCTAGTGTTTGCCCTTCGTCGTGTTAATTATTTGTATTATTTGTATACAAAGCAAAAGTAAATAATCGAATTCAAAAATAATTTTGAATGAAGGCCATTATAACGTAAACTATATTTAGTATTCAACATTATAATTTTTCGTAGTAAAATGTATAATATTTTAATAAAGATATTTATCATTGAATGTATAGGTCAAAATTATATAACTCTATATTCATTCACCTGAAAGCAAGCATGTATACTTGAAAACCAAAAAAAAGAAAAAAAAATGTAATCATACATATTTTCTTAAATTAAATTACTAAAAAAGTTTTGTTGTGTTTCAGACATATTAAATAGTATATGTATACAATATAAAAAAAAAAGTTTTGAAACTCATTGTTTTATTATTAAACACTATAGGTAAGGTTACATATATTTTTCAAACAAAATTTTATGAAATGAGTCATGAGAACTTTTGAGTGAACTGACCAGTGTTAATATATAAATATAAATATATATATATATATATTAGTACCAAATGAGTACATTGTACTTGGCTTAGAATTTAAAAACAATAATGGATCAAGTATATTTAATGATATAACGTATAGATTTTTAAATGTTTAGGTGAATAGAATATAACATTATAAAATTTTTAGAGTATATAAGTTTTAAGCAATGTAAATATATCGTGAACAAATTTATTTAGTTTATAAATTTCAACACTCAATTTCATAATAAATTAACATACTAATAATATAATAGTTTAACGTTTTTTTCCATGGTTGCTGTTGACCTTTTTTTTTTTCCGGTAAAATAATAATAATCAAGTGGATATCAATATAGTTATATTTTTTATTAGGATATATGTTATTAATATTTATATTTAAAACTCATTATATCTTAAATACAATGGATAGTATATATTATTATTTATTTCGTAATGTTTTTAATAATATGCTAGTTCACACCTAATCATTAATTTAACTATGCATGAAAAAATAAAAATATCTTTTAAATATATCATAATACATAAATACTCGTATTGTTTATGTAATTAATACATTCCACGAATAACTTTTTATTTTTACGGTAATAATATAGTTAATTACCAAATACTACGAATACCGAAACACGAGCAAAACATCAAATTCTTATAACAACAATTTAATAAATATTTCAGGGTAATGAATAATATCGAGACTTTTTCTAAAAGAATTGAAAGAATAACAACGGAAAACAGTAAGAATCTATTATACCTTATGTATATCGCGTGTAAAATATTGCACAAAACACACTACCGACAACCTTGTACGATAATATTTTAGAAGCGCTACAAAATATTGGTATTTTCGAAAATATCACTTCTAATGAGTTATACAAGTTGCATACAACGCAATTAACACAGAAAAGATAATTTCGATTTCGACCATTCCGAAGTTCGTTCTAAACGTGCATTTGCCATTATGAAAAACGCTGAAATTGAATACGAACTGAAGTCCGTTCATTTCTATGTGTTTTATATTTTTTATTCCATAAATTCATTGTGAACACGAGTCGACGTCCGCCCGTGATGCAAATACTTTAAAAGTTAATACAAAATAAAAACCTTACGAGCAATAGTTTTATAATTAAATTGTTGTTTGATCACCTCTTTTACACAAGCCATGCAGTCCTGTAATTATTTATCCATATTACCTATTGCATACAATTAATAAAGATTGTATATATAATTGATTTTTCTTTTAAAAAAAAAAATTATTCCGTACAAATATTACGTAGTATTTTATTGTCTTTTGAATACACATCACTGAGAACAAAATATAGTCCTTCCCCATCAGGACTTTGGAAATAATAGTACGAATATAAAGAAAAACTGTATTTTTCGTTTCTCGACGACCCTGCTTCGCTGTACCTTCTTGCTATTTATTTATATTCATTCCAACATGACTGTTTTTTTCCACATTGCAATTTTTCTGTTTTTATTTTGATCAGCATAAAATTATTTACTACAAAAAACGATTTACATCTTATTGGAATTCTCAGTACGAATTCGTAGTAATGCATGCAACGCGGTGTATACACTGCAACTAGATTAATCACCATTTAACGTGATGTATATTATTTATTCAAATACATGGCGTTGAATTTCTTCATTTTAATACGCAAAACGGATTTCAATGCGACGAATGATTTACAAACTGATATACGAAGAATTCATGTTTATACTTAATGTAAAGTAGTACAAATGGGCACTGTGAATAATTATTTCTTTGTCTATCCGTTGTGTATAAGTTTCAATAAGTTGTACACAATTTTATTATAATAATTAAACAATCAATATTAATTACACATACATAGACAATTTTATTACGAGGCTAAATAAACGTGTGATCACTAGTGGTTCAACATGTACGCACACATACCCGTACGTTATTTTAATGTCTAATTTTTTAATTCTAAATGTCTGTTCATCGTTTTCTGTCGTTATCGTGAGTTCTATAATCAAAAATACCTGTGTGCATGTGTGTGTGTGTGTGTGTGTGTGTGTGTGTTTTACCATAAATATTATAACGTTTTGTTATTTTTTGAACTAAAAGCGTCAAGTTGATTTTAATTTTGCAAAGGTGACCAACATGAATATGTTCAAAAGCCACATGAATAAATACAATGATATCAAAAGCCATAACGTTTATTAATACATTTTATAATTTTTATAATTTGATCTAAGTAATAATTATTTTATTTTTTGTTTGTTTATCTTTATTCTATGTATAAATATATATTTTTTTAATCACGTATGCCAAAAAAAATAAATAAAAAATTATCATCATCATAATAATAATAATAAGTACATTTTGATTTTTTTTAATAAGAAGCGAACCACGAGTTGACCACCCCTGTTATATTGTATTATGTTTACGTTGATAGCCACGAGTAGTATGTATTATTATTAAAACGTTAACGCAAAGCGCAAAGCGGTTTTCGTTCAATTTTTTGTGCGATGTTATCCATTTTTATAAATCCGTAAACAATTATATTTTTGTTACTTCATTCGTTCGTGTGTGAAATGTATTATTTTAAAATCACAGGAAGCTGCAGGTGGCTGGTCTGCGTTACAACTTATACGTGGGTTTTTAAAAAATTAATTTTTTTAATTATTATATTACATACAATACACATATAGTTGTGTGAAAAAGGCCATAAGTCAGGTTATACTTGCTGTTGATTCAAAATGGCCTGATAATGTTATTCAATTTTTGTTATTATTTTTATGTTGAAAATTTTTATTAATTTATCGATTATTTAATTTACTTACTTACGCTGCTGTAATTATCGTGTGCATTACCCATTGGATTATTATTTATTACACAGCAATCAATGCTACGTTAACCGGTCAAATTCACCCGACGATCACTCTGGTTGAGCTATGTTACATTTAAATATGCACAAACAAGGTCGGGCGAATGATAGGTCAGGAGCTCGAAGAAGTAAGTGTCCGAACCCGTGTAACAAAATATTATGCACTTGTCTTAGACAAAAAATGAGTTTATTCTTTTTTTTACACATTTTTTTGCGTGATATAATATTTACCGCAGGTCAGTTTAAAAATCTATCCGGGATTAAAGAGTTTGTAGTGAGTTTTCAAAAATGTTGAAGATTAGAAATTTTCAAATACAGTAACGAGTAGTTTCGCATTGCTTTTAACATTAAACAGAATTCTTTTTTTACCGTTGATAATGGTAATTTTTTAAGCATTTAATCTCTTCGGTTAGAAACATTGATGGTAAACTCTCCGTTTTTTCTTTTTTTACTTTTTTCTAAAAGTTTTTTTTCCCCCATTGTATGCAACTGACTTAACAGTGTTATGCCGACGTAACCTGTCAATTTTCGTAAATATTATAAAATAATTTAATTTCCCGAACATTTTTACACTTCTCATTAATGATATGATTCTGTAACACAGAAACCCGATGCGAAATGTTATCTTTAAGACGATCCGGTTATTCATTGCTCAAACAAAAACTGTACTCGATAAATCGTATATGCTACGTTCGTAAGATTACAATGAAGCCAACGTTTTGGTCGCACGAATATTCTTCATGCGACGTCGAATCATTTCATTGGATTATTACTAAACGATCATCTCCGATGAGACGCATCGCAGTACTAATATGCTCAACTGGCAGATTACGTTTTAACACGTATATGTCCATGTGGTTTGTATTACGCACACGAGACGTAAGACAAAACGTCTTGCTGACACGAGTCTAATTCCGTAGATCCGTATGAACAATCAGACCTGTGAATTGTCCTTGCTCACAAACTCGGAAGCGAAATGCTTTTCATTGCTTCTCTCGGGCTGCAGTACTATAGTTTTATGTTTAAGAGAGAGAAAAAAAAAAACCGTAACAATGCATGAAACGCTTTAACAGTGCGTCGCATATTTGTTTACGAATAACTTAAATATATTAGTCATCAGACACGTACACAAGATGGGGTTTTAGGGGTTCAAACCCTTCCTGAGTTCAGGAAAATTATTAAATATGTTTTGTAGTGCAAAAGTGGTACCTAGATTATGTAAGTTCGATATTGTACAACCTTAACCGTCCTCCCCCTTATAATTTTTTTTTTTTTTTTTTGTTCACACCTGTTAGTCGTTACGCATACTTGCGATTTAAGTATACATACAAGCCACGTATATCGGAATCGTTTCAATACTTCGGACCAGTATCATAACCGCGCGTCTTCTATTTCTATTAATTAGCAGTGAGACACGGCACACGTTTCGGGAACTTTGCAATAAATGTTCAAAAATGTGTGCTTCAATACATTTTTAGTGCTTTAATTTAATAAAGAAACGTTTGTTTCCCCGAACATCTCTAACTATTTTCGAATGCTGCAGACGGTTTCGTTTGCAGAAAATACTACGCACTCGTTATTGTTTACGGGCAGTATATTATCATCGTGAGGTATTCGTACGTTATCGTTGATGACTTTAAATAATAAACGCACAGGTACATATTTCGATCGATATTTCAAATTACGTGTTCGGAACACTTAACCCCGTTCGGTGATGTATTTAAAGAAAATTAACATTAAACGTCAACTGTCATTTATGCGACAAATGCAGTAGTACTTGAACATTGATTATTTTTACGCGGTTGGGGAACAAATAATGTTTTAAACACGGTCGCTCGCCGTCAAAATTATAAACCATTCGAGTGCGCGTGAGAACTATCAACGTCGGGTGAAAACGTGTGACCGCGGTCCCGTAGCGTGTTAGCAGCGGCACAACAAGATAATAGTGACGTGTCCTTTTGCGACGGATCGGTTTTTGCCGACTTCCGGTCCCGTTGGTCTGTTTCCGAAAGCTCGAATATTGCTCACGGCAAAATATGTTGTTAAAATATCGGAACCTGTAGGTGATACGTACTGCATTAATGTTCAATGATCGCCCCATCGCGTATCGACGACATCGTTAGTAACTGTTTTTTATTACATGTCTTTATGTTTTATTAATTAAACGGTCTAGTCACGCGATAGTTCAAAATTCAGGTGAACGGGCTGAAAATTAGATTATACTGATTCGATGAGATTTTCGAATATAATCGATAGGGAAAAATAAATAATTCGAATTAAAGAGAGATGAAACATATCATTATTTACATTTGTATTTATTATTTATTATACATTTTATTTTGACATTTATTAATACATACTATTATATGTTATTAAATAAATACGTTATTATTATTATTATTTTTTTTTTTTTTTTGTGATAAATTGTTGACCACAATCTGGTACATGGCGTTTGTTTTAGTTTAGTTAAAAGCGTAGAAGTTGGGACACAAAAACGTAGAGCAACATATTTTTTTTTCATCAGTTTCGACTGCCGCAATAACTTTTTTTTTTTATTGGCAAGCGACAAACACTTTGATTCATATTCAGGCAGACTACGTATTACTCGATTTCAAAATGTGTTTGCCTATTGCAGATGTTTATTTTTGTAAAATAATACGATTTATGTCAAGAAATGCAATTAAATTCAAGCGGCTCTGAATTAGATGAAATCCACTACAAACGTTTAACAGCCGCCTGGTTCATCATAAAAACTCTTTAATATCCGAATTACCATCTGTCAACTATCTCAAGCAACTCGATCAAAATACTTAAAATACAGCAATTCCGTGACATACTAACCTAACTGATTCATTAGTTTATTATGAGTTTAAGTTTATTCTAATTAATTATGATTTTATCATGCCATAATTCCGCTACTGCGAGTCCTCAACACTGTCTAATCTGTCATATTATTCTTAATTATTATTTATATTTATATACTTATTTTCATCAATTATTCTTATATTTCTATATTATAATAGATTAAAAAAAAACTTTTCAAAAAATAAAAAATAAATTCAAGCGGCTTAAGATAAAGTACGGTGGTACTTTATCGTCGTCGTTATAAGTTTGATTACGAGAAATTTATATACCTAGATTATTTATACATAATCGTTAAATAATCGCTACAATAAATTAATTTGAGCTTAAACGCACAATATATATATATATATATATATATATAAATTCGAATTGTAAAGGTTTTGATAATAAAAATTCTAACTGTAATATGCAAAATGTCTCCCACCGCTAAATATTTCGAATTATCGAGGGAAGATGTACATGTATTTTCTTCTAATTGTAGAAGGAACCAAGCATTTAATTTGATTTATAGGATTTTTCGAATCACCGAGGTTCGAATTATCGAGTGAGTACTGAATATTTAATACTTTTTTAAACTTAATGTACAGTATAATAACTATTTTTATGAAGTCCACTTCTAATGAAGTGGCTACTGTTCTTAATCTAAACCCTTAAGCTAAGTCGTATGGTTTCAAGCGTTTGAGACGTCTGATGTTATTAAAATTATCTAAGTTGTGTGACCCTTGAATGTACGTGATGATTTAGCCTTATCTCGTATTTATAATCAAATATTTGGATTTCATCTGTAAAATGCGAGCAGAATCATATCACGAACTGAATCGCTTATTCTTGTTCATGCCAGTAGGCTGAAATTCGACGGTTCGATGTTTTAACAACGTTGTTAATTATATTTATATAATATAACTGTATTTATAAATTGATGTTTTGACAACGTTGTTAATTATAATAATATAATTGTATTTGTAAATTCTCAGAGTGTAGTGAACGATGACGACGTCGACACGTTATCAAACAACACCGCACCACTGACGGTACGAGGAATGTTGGTACTGAGGGAATATTGTCGTGCGGTTTGTCTATAATGAACACCTATATCAAAGTTCACAAACGTTTTAAAGAGATAGAGTGAGGGAGATAGAGTGAGAGAGATAGAGAAAGAAAGAGTGAGAGAGAAAATTAGACACGTCGTATTGCTGTTGACAGCCAACTTTGATCCGACGCAGGGAGGGAGGAAACTTTTCTGTTGGGTTCAATCTTCGCTTATAATAGTCGTGGTGAACGACTTCGACCAGATGGTAAGCTATTTTTATAAAAATTTTCTCCGAGCATATCCAACAAACGTGAATATATGTACACCACTGAGTAGCGGGAAAAGCTCGATTGATTTGAAAAAAAAAAAGAAACTGTTACAAACGCAAACGTACTTTTTCGATGAAAACAAGTCGATGATGTAATAATTAATACAGCATTATTTGTAAATGTTATTTTTTCTTGGATTCGTCCAATTTTAATACTTCGTTGCAACGTGTATCGTAAAGTGTTAAATTGATAATTTTTTTTTTTTTTTTATATGTGAACACTTTGCGCACCGGTCGACAATCACCAAAAGAGAAAATATTAAGTAGACATTTTTTTTTTACATTTCATTCATTCGCACACAGTGTTTTAGCATCGATAAATGCAGCCGTGTATAACGCGTGGTGCGCGTTGAACAAAATACTGCGGATTAATTTTATTTTCTACCACGAGAGACATATAACCGTTATTTGAATGCGCTATATTAGAGATAATGTGTAACACTTAAGTACTTAACGCTAGGTGATTTTATTTTATTATAGCATGAATATATAAGCATTGTGTAAAGAAACAAAATCGTTTAACAAAATTAACGTTTTATAAACTTTGATAGAAAAACTGAATTTCATAACTGACGTATATTTTTTGAGTTTCAAGTAAAGTACTATTAGCGCGGAAATTATATATTGTGTTTAAAAAAAAAAAAAAATAATACCTTTGATTTACTAAAAAAAAAAAATTTCAAGTCACGGAGACTTAATCAAACAAATAACCACTATGTCTCGTCTTTACCACTAAGTAGCGAACAAACTTCGTAAAAAAAAAAAAAAAAATATGAAAACTCTACAGATTCCAAAAACACCATATTTTATACTTACTCATTATTTGAAAACATGTGGAATCTAAAAACCGGTAGCAAACTTTCCGCATCGCCAATGCGTTAAGACTGTTTGATATTTTTAATAGATGATTTGAAAGAACTTTTGATACTTGTAATATTGTACCGCGTGTACTGGATCAAAAAAGTAAATTATAAAAGAAGAAAACGGAAGATAAAATTAAAATCCGTACTAAAACGACCCGATATTTTATATTGCTACCGAACAAACACAGTCAATATTGGTATGGGCTAAGACCGTTGGTTGGATGTCTACATCTGAACTGTCTCGCAGATCTGATATGTGATAGAAACGGTATCGTAGTTTTAGCGTTTTCGGATAATGGTTATTTCGTGAACTCCAAACGAACACATCGAAGCAGAGATTATATCGGATAAATGTGAGTGGAAAAAAAAATCCGCTTACATAACAATGTGCCGAAATCTACACGGTTATTATTATTTCGTCTGACGATACGAAAATTTACATTAAATGCGGATAAAATGGAGGGGAAAGTTCGATGGAACCTTAGCATTTGTAATATCCAACAACTATACACAAGAAAGAAGACTCTGCTGTCAAGATTGCGTACGATTATGATTTATGATTATACAATTCCAAGTGTTAATATATCCATCAATCCGTTTTGGTCATCATAGAGTTGCAGTTAGACCGGAGGTTTAACCACATATATACATCACCGTCGGTAATTGTTTCTGAGTTTTTACCTGTGCGACAATCAATTTTTTTGTTACAGTTCATCCTATTTAAACGGTTAATACTGAGGCTGTTTGATCTGATCAGTTTTACTTTTCTCGTTGGACAGAGTTCCAGGACAGGCGAATAAAACAACATTCAAACGTTCAAACGTTCAAAATCAAATTTAATAGTATGCTTGTAACATAACACATTCGGTAATCGATTAAATGAGAAATTGTAGTTTCACGTGGACGGGTTTGTCTTGGAGATTTTTACTGGAGATTCTATTTGGTATGAGTTACTTGGTTTAATAGAAATAATGTAACTCAAAAAAAAAAAATAAAAAATAAAAAAATACGTTAAAAAATAACTACACCACGAATGTTAAACGTTTTACGGTTTTTTATTTGTCACTTTATAAATTATTCATTGATAAAATGTTAAAGAATATTATAGTTTTTTTTTAAGTTAATATTTACCCGATTCTTTTATTTAATAAATATCGTACCTAATTAAATGATAAAATTAATAATTTTAATATTTGAAAAAATACAACTTATTCGTCTTACTTTATTTAAACTGTATTCGAAAAATAGTTAGCCACAATATTGCTTGTATTACAAGTGTTTAAAGTTTGTGTGCCACTATATACGGACTGTTTAGACTACTTACATAACAATTTAACACCCGTTGGGTTCCAAGATTACCTTGGTTATTATTCTTACCGATGACCTCGACTCTCATGTTATTCCATGACAAAAGATAATATCTCCAATGATATTAACTACAATGGTATGATTGGGTATGGTATTAAATAACTAATTAACCACTTTTCATTTTTTAAACAACGCGTTTTAAGATAAACTCAAAAAATGAAAAAAAAAAAAATCTTTCTCTCGTATTATTATGATGATTATTTAGCTCTTACCGAGTTCAAAAGAAAACGCTGATGTTCTCTGTTGCAAGAGCGTGGGGTTGTGCCAACAAAAATAATTTATCCAAACAGCCATCTCAAAAAAAGTTACGTATCTTGGAAAACAATTGCTTTTAAATACAACACGAGAGTACGTCGTTGTAATAATATGCCAACAAAAGTAAATACTAAAAATGACTTAAAATAGGATTTTTTTTTTTACTGTAATGCAATAAGTTTTCGTTGAGAATGGATGGGAAAAAATACATCGGTGTATTATAGCATTACATTCGCAAATATGTAAACAACCCGGTATTCGAAGTTTCTTTTTTTTCCAATATTATTATACTTTAAAACTATTATAAGACAGTTCGCGTTTGGCCGAGATCATTTTTACATAAGTAATATATTGTGTTCCAGTGGTGTAGCGTAGGTTTTGAGAAAATGTAAACAGAGAACCTAGTATGTATGTTCAAAATGTTATCAGTAAGTCTACGATATACTATATTTAATTAGAAAAAAAAAGGAATTAGGTGTAATAATGTAATTTAAAAATGTATAAATATAAAAGTTTCCATTCCTTCGCCATAGAAAGAGATTTTGTTATTGAACGCTTCGATTTCACAGTATAACGGTTATCGAAAACAAGAATATACGAATTATAACACGACTGTGCACAAAAAAACCGTGAGGTACTGTGGTATAAGCAAAATCATAAAATATTTTTTACCACCAATAACTGGAAGGAATTCTATCTTCGTCTAGATATTATAATCTTATATTTTTAAACACATTTATCGTTTTACAATTGTAAAAAGTAAAAGAATAAAAATAAACAAAGATTTAATTATAATTATAATTTGTATTATTAACTTCTTAGTTTTCCTTTTTCTTTACACTTAAGTGTAAGCAGTATTTACAAGTAGTGCTTAACGTAATACACTATTCGTCACTGTTGTGTTCCATTCAAATCTTAAAGTAAAAAAAAAAAAAAAAAAAGAAGATACAAGGAAAATTGTCAAAATAGAAGAAAGCTAAAAAAAAAGACCACATTACGAGAAGCACAGTGGACATTAAGCGATATATATGTTTATATGTTGTTCATCGTAATATCAAGGGAATACTCGCGTGTTTTTAACGAGAATCCCAAATCACACATCACACATATGTTAAGAATTCACTGATAATATTATATTTAGTGAAGGGTTCGATAACGCACTCGAATTGATGACGTAGCAGCGGTGTACGTTGTAGTATATAAAAAAAAAAAAATAATGGAAACCATTCAAGAGGATGTCTGATAAAGGTTCACGTATAACGATCGGTCGGTTGTTGATCAGAAAGTCTATGCTGTATTTGAGTAAAATCATCAAGATCATTAACGTCGAAGTGAAAATAATGTATCAACATCTTCAGAAGCTAAATGACGTAAAATTCGATAGGACGTGTTAATATATTAATTTTATACAACAGCGGATTTTACTTTGAATTTACACGGAAGGAATACGTTAGAGTTATTTATCAAGTTCTAAAACGTATCGGTATCACAATAAAAGTGCATCAAATGATAATGAAATACAACATATTATCCTTTCGGCAGTCAACAGCTCTAAACAATTATATAGATCCATGGACGCAGTTTTGTATAATTATCTGTAGGGGAAATATAGGACTAGAAAAATGTATTCCAAAAATTCTTTATGTTTGACTTGAATTAAAGGGAAAGAGAATATTTTCCAATAAGAACAATTTATTTTTGACTCGTTCTTAATCTTCATTTTACTTTACAATATAAAAAATAAAAAATAAAACGATCAAAATTAAATTATTAAATCAAACTTAGATGTGTGTATTTTTCTGCATTCTTATTGTAAATATTATAAAATTATACAAACATTTAAAACTATATTTTCAGATAAAATGTTTTAAATGGAAGTAAACACTACCGCGTTACACCACAACACCCTACACTACAAAAATTTCTCTGGGGACTATAGCCCCCAATAGCTCCATGCATAGGTACTACGCCCACGCGTAGATCCGATTTCGGGCGCACGAACATAATATGAAACGTCAAACGCCTCTTGGGATCAATAGAGGTATAATAAAAAGCACTGTGGGATTGCGAATAAATACAAATTATACATGACGGAGTTGATGTACAGAATTTAAAAACTGACCTACTACTGTACTGATATACATAAGATTTACATTCTTACATAAAAAAGAATGAGTCTTGGTACATTCCAATTCTAAATAAATGTAATCTATAATAGTTACGTTCAATGTCATTTTTATTAACGTTATTCTACAAAAAATAAATAACCATGGATATTAAAAATTAAAATTGAATATTTTACTAAAATCGCCAAGTTAACAATTGTTAGTACTGTATAACAATGATATAATTGGTGACGTCATGGTGATTTAGATATTTAAAAATATTGACATTTATTTCGCAATTACTCACAAATATTATTGATTTGTTCTTAGTAATCGAATAATCAAAATAGTTCGTTTGCTAGGCACTACATTTTATAAAAATGATAAAATTCAGCAAAATTGTATGTCTTCATGAGTAATAATTTGATTATTTTTTCAGGTCTAACTATTTATATTTTTGTAGTACGTTTTAATCAAACTCAATTAACGTTAATTTATAAAAACAATAAAAATAATGTATCATGTAAGTATGTACAACAACAAACTGAACTATATTACAGTCGACCTACTACCAATAATTGTATTCGTTTTTATTTGTTAAATAAATATTATGTTTGTTCATAAGATTTGACATTTAAACATATAAAAAATAATATTAATACATTCTAATTATATCTAAAATATATTGAAATCATGGTCAAATTTGATGAACACTTAAATTGGATATGAAACACATCGTACGCGAACCGTTCGAAATCCTTTTTTATAATTTTGATTATTCCTCTGATCCAGTGAAGTATATAACAAATATATAACAAGTGTATTCAGCGAACTGGCTAAAATAAAAATAAAACAAAAAAAGAGCACTATTCCGTAACTCTAAAACCATAGCAACGAGAATACAACAATAGCTGATGGCGATAAAGATAGCGGAGATGACGTTGGCAATGGCGATGGATATAATAATATTACAAATAAAAAAATTAAAAAAAATGACTTTTGGGTATTGTGTTTGGTATGAATCGGTTTCTATACGAAAACACGCAGTACATGATTAAGCATCATGAACCGGCCAAGTTCAGCGAACGAATCGAAAACGGAAGAACATAACACGTACATCACCCCAGCCCAACCATATTGGAATTTTTGAAAATTTACTTCACCAAGATTTAGTATGAAATTTGTATGAATTTGTACGACCATTTTCAGAATTTGTACTATTTTAGTTTTCCCGTTATCTAACAAAAACCATAGGTCGGGCTGGAGTGACGTCACCCCAGCCCAACCTAAAGGGAAATTTTAGCGTTTTCGATTTTTTTTCAATGCCATATTTTAGTACGTAATTTGTATGAATTTGTACGACCATTTTCAGAATTTGTGCGATAATACTTCGGTAATACTTCATTAAGTTTGAAAACGCCGTGACCCCTGCCCCAACATAAAGGAAATTTCAGCCCAACCTATAGTTTTGTTCGATAACGGAAAAACTAAGATCGTACAAATTCTGAAAATGGTCGTACAAATTCATACAAATTTCATACTAAATCTTGGTGAAGTAAATTTTCAAAAATTCCAATATGGTTGGGCTGGGGTGATGTACGTGAACATAACGTTACATTACTATCCGGTACGTCGGAATACCAGATTGATCTGTCGGTCCGCGCACATCTCAAACGAACGTGTCCAAATACTGTAACGAGCCGTATGTAAATCCACTTTGCCCGAGGTTTGCTTGTGCGATTTCGAAACAGACCTTTGGAAACGTTTGACGACCCGTACCGGTTTTCGGTCTGTCAATGTTGTGTGTTATTCGTGAGCAAACGCCATCGGTCGTGACGCGTCACGGCGATCCCCGTGCATTATGTAAATCACATGTACGGACATTAGGTTTTGTAGCACTCCGATAACACTTTTAACGTTTTCGATGGCCACGAAAAACTAACCGGTACCAATGACAAACACAAACGATCTTCATAACACGCGGCAGATTTGCAATTCGAAATATCGTTGATGAAGCGAAATGAAAAAAAATTTAGCCCGGCCGCAGCAGGTTAGTAGCGCGTTTCGAAACAGATCTCGATCCAGACCAATCGGATCCGCTGGCCCATCGGTGCACCTACGCCTAAACGGTTGCCCCGCTTAACCGGTAAAGAGCAGCAAAATCAACCGGACCGCGTGCGATCATCGACGTTCGGCAAAACTTCGCCGACGCGTAAAACCGACGTGTTCGCGGTTTCGTCCCGCCGGAGCGGCGCGTTTTAAGATGGTCAATGTTGACGTTGACTCCTTGACGACGGTTTCCTCCGACAGACGCCACCGGTCGTACGGTACACGGAGGAAGTGCACGGATCGTGTGTTATTGTCTGCGTGACAACAAAGCATACGACTGCGGTGACGACGGGGTACGAAGATTTTCGACCGTATCGAATCCGAGAATTATCCGTTAATCGTTAGTTCTTTTGTGGAAAACGTGTTGCGTTTCGTGTGCGCGATAATTGTCGGCCTATTAACACTCGTCATGACTGTGAGTACTACGTAGGACGTGTTCCAGCACGGACGTTGCACGCGCACGAGAGGCCATGGCGTACGTACTGTACCGATAACACGATGATGCGCCGTGAGTGCGTTTCGACCAGTTTTCAAAATACCGTCAAACGATATCTCGATTCTTGACGTTTACGGTTTACGGAGGACCTGTTTTGATCGGAATAATGTCGGCTGCGTGCGCACCAATTTACGATGTTACCTGTTCGAATAGACTGCATACGTTTGTTCTGGTCGTATAAGAAATGATTTACCGAAGGCATTCGGCGGTGGTTGGTATACGATTGAAAAGTCGTGATTTCTAGCCGAGTGATTCGTTTCGGGTGGTGTGGATCAATCGTTACGGGATGTTTCGCTAGGGCTTTACGTAAAATAATACAGTAGTGTCACACGATAATTCGAAATTCAGGGGACCTAGTTACAAAATTCGATTTATAGAGATTTTCGATTTACCGAGTATTCGAATAATTGAGGAAAAAAATTCGATTTAAAAAGAAATGAAAAATTACAACACTTATACTTTACAGGACCCATATCCCGACTGACTAAGTTTTATTCGATTTCAATGACTGTTTACCAATTGCAGAGGTTTATTTTGGTGAAATGATACGATTTAAGTCTAGATTAGGCAGGTGAGGTACGATAATTTATTAACTGTTATAATATTTGATCACCGTCGTTATTAGTTCCATTACGAGTACGTCAAATAGTTTATACATAATCTTTATATATATGAACATACATATGACCGCGTTTAAAGAAATTCGAATCATAGAGGTTCTGGAAAAAAATTTCGAAATGTAGAGTGTGTCCCACCGAAATACATTTCTAATTATCGAGGGAACCGGAGTACACGTATTTTTTTTCTAATTACAAAGGTTTTCTCGGGGGACTAAGCGTTTAGTTCGATTTATGGAGTTTTTCGAATTATCGAGTGACTACTTTATATATATATATATATATATATTAAACAGTGCAATATTGCGGCTTATATCGTTTTTGACGCATACTTTGTACCACATCGCCAAACGTTGAGATCACGTAGTCGGTATCGAACGAATACTACACGATAGTACAACGACAACATTAATGCGACGAGGCACCGACGGCTACGGTGCAGTGTTATGGAATTCGAAGACGACAACATCCAGCGTGCGTACGTGCGTCGACGAGTTTACCACCGACGCCGTGGAAACACATTTTTCCCGCGTGTCCGTGAGCAAAGTCATACGGAAGCTAAGCGGAGCCTGTGCACATTTTGGTACGGTTTCTCTTTCGAATCGGACAACCGGCACCGGATGGGGTGCACCTCTCAAAATCTGTGGTCACCGCTAAAGGAGCCCCAGGCGAAATATGAAAACGCCTCAGCCCAATCCTGTGAATATTCTGTTAGGCCAGCGGCAAAATCTAGCGAACCCCTAGCGAATTCCCGTTCTGTTGTAATATACTTATATTTCTCATTATTCACCTATAACCTCGTCGTAGTGCGTGCCGGCACGTCGGTTTGACGGACACGTAGGAAACGTCATCGCGCGATAGCCGTCCGTTAGACGTTTCTCGTCTGGCGCTCGGCCTCCCGTAAAAACAGCATTCGAACAAAATGATCGCGATCGTCATGATTCCGCGGTCGAGGCGAACTGGTACAGCGAAGAACCGCGTTGGCAATGTTATCGTTGAAATAGCGCCGCCGCAAGCGTGCGTGACAGCCGGGTGTGCGTCACCGTGGCCGACTGTTACACGTCAGCCGGTACGAAAATAGACATGGGTCTCGGAGTAGGACGTTGCCGAAGACGTAGGTACATATATCTTTATATATATATATATATACATGTATATGTGTTACGATGCACCCAGTAGAGCGCGTGGATCGGCAATCGATCGTCTATTAGACTGCGGATGGTCAAGGCAATGAACGTACACGAGGTCCGGGGAAAAATTAAACCTACTTATTTAATCTTATGCTGGAGTTGTTTTATGAAAATTTTTTGTAAAAATTGCCATGTTTCAATCACGAGACCACTCGGACAACCGTGATCCGAGATCGTTCAACCAGAGCACGCATCTCCGTCGAATACCCGTGTTATTGTTGCGACTGTCATCGTAGCGGGGTGCTTACCTGTTGCACCCGAAGACGTTCCCACTCACGCCTTCGTTTCGCAGTTCGTGACACAGCGGTTCTGCTCGTTTCGTAACATAGTTTATATTACAGTGTACCTACGCCAACACTCGAGCCGATGTACTTCCCGTGACGGCACGAGTGCAAATCGATAACATAAATTATCAAACGAACGGGCAGAGAGGAATAATAGTTTTCAACGAAAACGTCTTTCGACGTATTATGCGTAACGTAGGTACCGCTGATTATCAATACTATCAAAACGTATGTTATTCGATGTTATACAATGGCGCATTAAATCGAAATAATTGATATTTTTGTATTATCATGTTTCATGAATTATGTCATTTTCGAGCAGTAAATATAATAATACGTTCTTAAAACTTATGATAAAACTACACAAATATTATAATATCATTATTACAAGCTTTGATCATGTAAAATCGTTTTTCTCAATAAATTAGTGAAGTATACATGGACGCAAGAAAAGCGGTAAAATGATGATATTCTCCCGACCACCGAGAATCTTCTCGAATGACTGAACATTTTTGATCATTACGAAAACAGAAAAAAAAAATAATGAACAATAGAAATTATTGTAGGGCTCATTTTGTATTGTTATTATAACCGATAACAATGTGTTGTTTAACGTTATGTGTTTCGGATTTAAAGCGAAACGAGAAATGCATATTAGTTTGACAAAGATTTTTTTTTTTTTCATAAATAAATATACATATAAATATTTTAAACGTCTCTCTCCTGGTAAACTATAGCAACTGAGCGATTCAAAGTTGATGCAAGAAACTCTTTCGAAGTAAAAATACAAATAATGTAAATAATATATGAAATTTACATTTCCTAAAAATCACAATCTTGATGATAATTTTTTAACTAAATAAATAATAAATAAAAGAGCAAGAATATTAGGTCAGGTTAGACACCACAGTCAGCTAAGAGCTAAGGGTTAGATAAACGGTATTGTTGTATTAGTTTCTTAAATTTCAAGTCAATGTACCTACCACTACTCACAAAAAATTGATTCTTAGTAAAAGAGTAAAGGTAAATCAGTTTATACTTCTAAGATGGTTGATATAGTTGAATGCATGATGTTTTAACTTTCGCAACAAATGATTTAAGAAAATCAATAATATATCATTTCTAAAGCTTATTTCAACCTAACCTATTTCAACTTCATTAAAATATTTTGGATCTATGAATTGTTTTCAACTGAATAACTAATATCGTTTGATTGGAATTCGTTAAAATATCAAATGATATCGAAGTATTATTTTTTAACGCTTATAAATAATGTTTGCTAGATTTTTATTTTTATACTAAAAAAATAATCATACAAAAATTGTATATATCATTTAATAAACAAACGCTTGAATGATTTTTTTTTTGTATATTTATCTTATTTTTTTTTTCTTTTACTTAGTATATGTATGAGTAACTTTGTACCAAATTTTCAAAAATGTTTGTCAAATCAATATTCTTTTATCGATACTTTTAATAAAAAGCTAAGAAAACATAAACATTTTAATTTAGGGAATGGTTGAGTAGTACTTTATTTATTTTTCAAAACAGTTTTATTTAATTAAACTTACTTTGCGCCACCAAGCTTGCCCAAGTGAAATGGTTTAATTTAAATAAAATCTTCATCCGTTGTTTCAATAGCACCGATTTCAATATCAAGATGTAGAATTTAAATTTTTAATAGTTTTTCGCAAAAACAAAATAATAATTTCCATTCACTGATGTACGTATTTTTAAATTTGTCCTTTAAAAAAATTAACTAAATGTATGTAAGTACCGTTTTTGTAACCATAAATGCAACAAAATCATTTTGGAGTACAATCAAATGTACCGTCAGCAACCACATTTGTGCAATTCGTCAATTCAATTCTCTTCAGTTGTTATGCAAATAAAAGAACAATCGTAAATGGATACATTTTCCCTCTCTAAACATTAATAACTCTTCATTTTGTAATCCCTTCAATTGCACAACAGCATGTTTCAAAGGAAAGGGCGTGAAGTTTTTTCGTCTTTCGATACATATAGATATATATATAAATTTTAGATCATTATGATCTAATGTGGTACTCGTGCTATTTATAAATTCATTTCGAATTATTTTTATCGACCGAGTATAAATGAAATTTGTAGCATTTTGTTTGGAACTGTTTCGTAAAATTTGTCTTTCGATTTTTTGAACTGATATTGCAGTGTGGTTATGCTCACCAGCATTTTCCGAAATTAAGTTAACGGTTATTATTAATAGAGTACACTGTTTTCTACAGCACCACCGTCTGACATATCCGTCAGTCAACTGTCTGATGTATCAAAATTTATGCCCACTATAAATCTCAACAAATCTAACCCTATTTCCAAACTTACGTAGCGAATTTCATATTCCATTTTAAAAAAAATATTTCCAATAAGGTTAATTCTTAATATCAGTTTATGATATTGACACTACCGGATATAGAATAAATTGTATTAACCGAGCTCTAATATTTACGGTAAATAGGTTTGCAACGTTGCATGGAATTGGAAACGATGTATCGCGCTCAATTGTACATTTACCGCTGATAAGGACCATGCGCAGTCGATTGCACTCCAGTTCGACCACAACCTTTTTTAAATCCAAGTGCGATTTGATCATTTTGTTTAATTAAAAATTACAAAAATAAAAATAAATATTACGTTTTGTAAATTATACCTATTATAGCTATACGGTGATATGAGTATTCAATGAAAATGTCATGTCTCAATGATTATCGTTTTTTGAGCTACGATGAAAAAAAGACAATTTTTTCAAAAACTGGTAAGCCATGAATGTTGCATTAGTATAACTTTTCATCAGTTTTTCGTAATGATTAAAAAAAGCTATTGTTATGACTTCCAAAAGCTAGAAATATAACCCATCTCTTATATTTTACTTTTTATTTCGCGAAGAACAGAACATTCATTTTGATCGAAATCGAAATCGAGTACTCAGGCACAAAAAAAAAAAAACACACATCATGGTACAACCAATACATTTCTTTTTTCACAGAGAGCAAATCACAACAAGTATCCGGATATATTATGTTACAGCAATTTGAAAAGTAATTTTATCAATTTATCATTTTTCTTGACAATGTTCATGAGTTACAAAATATTTTAAAATTTATATTTATATTTAATCTCCACAAACAAACTAAATTTGAAATAGTTGTTTAAAACTAGGTAGGTGTTAGTATTTTTGTATAGATAAACAGCAAAGTTGCTAATAATATTAGAAAAAAAAATAAGAAATACTCGAAGAACAACATTTAATGTGTGAAATATAAATACAAACAATGTGGATAATGTAATTGAGCGTTTTTTTTTTAATCTGTTTTTCGATCATTGTTGTTAGATTTTCAAAGGCACTAATTTTTTCGAGTATTAATAAAAACTGCGTCCTGAACGTCAAATGTCACGTATTGAAATCTCATCCGTAACTAAACTTTTTGTACTGATGTTTTTCAACTCATAAATTCGTTTCTTGATCACTTAAGTGTATACGGTTTCCCGAGGTGCACTTCGTGTTCTTTTAATTTTATTTATAATCTCAGTAGATGGAAACCGATTCATTATCCGACAGATTTTTCGGATAGTTTCCTAAGTTAAACGTACGTCCGTGTGACATATTTTCGTTCTTGCTAATTCTGTACGATGAAATTAATTATAATCATATTATATTGATTGTACGAAAATACGTAATTTGTCTTAAGCCGGGACACGTTCTTCTGGTATATTCGAGAGCATACCCAACGTTTAGTTTACGCACCGATATTCACGTCAGCTGTTTCCTCGCAGTGAACACTGTTTAGACCTGACAGACGATACAAGTGTAATTGTACTCCGTCATTTAACGAGCTACATATAATATTATATCACTACACTTATCGCAGATGTAGGACATTCAACAGTCAAGCACATGGGTTCGCGATATGATGGTGTTCGTTTATGACACATGATACCGTGATGTGGATTTACCGTTCCTCGTGCATTTTAAAAACTATACGATTTGATCGTCGGTTCTAACTGATCGTGTTAGTTGTGTTACCGGCCTACGAGCTCTTGAATACCTCACAACGAGCACGTTCATTATAAACCGGTTATCGTAATACGATGATTTTTAATATTGTTTTATATCTGTAACAAGTTTTTTCCGCGGAACTATGTGTTTGGGTACCGAAATGTACTCGGATTTGATGTAAACTAAAAACATTTTACTTTTACCGAAACAAATCATGTATATCTATCGGCAAAAAATATAATTTTAATATTTATACACATATAACATATTGTTAAAACGATGGGTGGCTGACGATATGGACTTGGTGATGGAAGTATCGGTGGTTTCGCACATTTTTTTCTTTAAGCTATTGCATAGCTTTTATCGTAGGCCTGGTGTAGTGACTGAAAAAAAAATTTTCGTAACGAAAAAGCGTGACCACTACCTGTGGAATCCCGTAATTAATGGAATATCGTAGTTGCTATGATATAAATTCCTGAATAACTAGAATAATAAAAAAATTTAAAATTATATCAACTTCTTATTTATTTAATATGCAATAGCTTTATCGCGGCAGTTCCCGAATGTCACTAACCGTTTTTTTTTTTTTAAAAAAGAAGCCTATGACCCACTGGAGCACTACCGCACTCCTAGTTGACTATTAATAACATTATACATATGGTAATAGTTGTGTAGTACGCATTCAACTTATTTAACAATTTGATACTTCCCGAGGGTATTTACACACGCATTAATGTTAAAAAAAAAAAAAATAGTAATATAAATTATAGTATATTCGTGTGATGGACTAATCTTATCGATGAGACGAACATTTTTATTTTCGCTTAATATATCATTATTTTTTTTATTTTTCGTTTCAATGGTCAACTTTTCATGACATCAAAACGCACATGATGCATCAAAAAATAATATTGTATTATAGTTAAAACCAAAATTCATAAAATGTTATTGATCTATATTTGAACTACAATGCCAATGAAACTATATTTTATCTTTAAATATTAATTTACTATTAAGATATAGCTCCTCAGATTTGTACGAAAAACAACTGATTTTATTGAGCTACATGAATATATATATATATATATATATATATATATATATATATATACACATACCTAGTGAGATTAATATTTGACACAACGTGTGATAAACACGGGAAAAAAATTACTAAAATATTATAGTTAAATAAAATATATTAAGAATGACTATTTAATAGATAAAGTATATAGAATTATATTACATTTTTACGACTATAAAAATGTAGCTGTTTGTCATAGTAATGATTATAATATTTTGTTGTTACTGCAATTTTTAATGGTTGAATTGACAATAAAATATTTACCTTATTGTCAAAACTAATTGTAAATACAAAGTTTTAATAGAAAACAATTTTTTTTTTTTAAAAATCTATAAAATATAATTTATAAATTAATAAACAAATAGCTTATGTATGGGAATACATAAATAAATAAAAATTTAGCTTAAAATATTATTATATTTAAAGTACGATCGGTTCAAATTAAAAATTCATTCTCAGGTGTATAAAATACGAGTATAGTAGTCAAAAAAATCGCAACTTAATATGAAAAAAATAAAAGAAGTACTTAATACATTGAGAAAAATTATTCGTTTTATAAAGAGATAATTTATTTTAATAGGAGAGATTATTTAAAATGAGTTCTCATTAGTCATAGATATGTTAAGAAATATAAATGCTTTGGTTATTATTATTTATTAATAAAATAATAGAAAATTAATTTAAAAGATAAAAATGAAACTGTGAGTGTCTTTTTTCTCATTCAATTAGAATAATTATAATAGTTTGACTATCATATTTTAGTAAATCTAACTAACCTTATAGATATCCTAATAATAACCATAAAATATAGCAAACCTTACCATTATATTTAAATTGCAATAACTATTTTGTTTTTTTCCATGTAGGTTTTACACCCAGTCCAAAAAAATAATAATACATTATGAAGAAAAAAAAAATCATATAGAATACTATTTATTAACAAGTTATAGAACAAAATATTTCAACAAGTTATAAAATCTACTCGATCAAATTTAATAAAAGTTTAAATATTTACATATAATTTTCATGATCGTTAAGGAAGGAAAAAAATGCATCTAAGTGCAGCCTAAATATGAGCTAGCGTGTGCAAATAAGGAGGTCTGTTATAATATTATTTCAAATTTAAGTTCTACCCGTTCTACATAAAATGCGAATATTTTATAATACTTCAAATGTCTAGGTATAATAAGGAGATAATGTAGGATTTTATGGACATAGTAGAGGTACAAATACCTTGTAAATTAAAAGCATGGATAATGTTGATATTATTTCATTTTTTGGTAAGATTTTTATGGGAAATATAAATCTACTATTATTGATTTGAAGTGCAAGTAGTATACACTGTATTATTACTATTATTATTATACTTTTACTTACATTTGTATTTCAGCTGTTGAGATACCATGTATAATTTATCGTTTACCCCATTTACTGTAAGTAGATTTTTTTCCATCTTATTATTTATAAAATTCAGAAAATGTATCTCATTCCATTACGCATGAAATTATCTGTACTACTGAATTGTCGTGACACGTATTGGTAACGTACATTGCAATAGTTGCAATCTTGAGACTAATTGCAATATAAAAGTTTTCCCGTTCTGCGTTTATGCGTTTGTAAAATATTATCGAAACGACCGATATGAGTGTCTAGGTAATAAATTGATATAAAAAAAAGATAAAATTGAATTAACTTGACATTGCAGTTCAATGACATTTTGTACAAAGTTGTATAACTGTATTATACATCGATGCATATTTCGATTCCACGAAAAGTAACTCATTCAATTAGAATGTAAAAATATTCGTTTAGTGTATAATGAAGGTTCCCTATTCACGAAACTGATAAAATTTATATCTATTACATGAACCTAAAAACGAATTATACAATTTGATCAAAGTTCATGAAATGAATATCCATTTCGTAGAACTATGACTACCTATGTAGCTGCGACATACGCGCAGTTAAAACATTTGAAAATTATATTATAAATATAATAAAAATAAATAAATAAATATAATTCAATATAAATAAATCTTTAATGAAGGGCAGTTTAAGAGGTGTCTAAGAACAATAACATTAAATATAATGTTATATGTTTTATTTGATATTATTATTATTTTTTTTTTTTATGTTATCATTTTCAACCCTAACAATTTCTATCCCGTAATAAATAATATTTTTCTCAGCTCGTTGAAGAATATATTAAGACGTGTTATCTATATATTTTATTCATTTCAAACTAACCAAGGATTTAACTAGATTTTATTATTTTTGTATTCACAAATTAGAACGCATTTCAGTTTCGGTAACTGTTCGATAAATACGTGTTCCACTACAGGTAGATATGCAATTGCATTTTATTAATCGAACATATATTTCATTCATAAATAATGAAGTGTCAATTTTTTGCTATTATGAATAATGGTTATTAATTAATTTAAATAATTTAAATTCAAATAAAAAAAAAGTTAGACTTCCAAGTTAAGGTTAAAGTTCTATATTAATTCCAACGAAACAAGATATAATAATGTAAAATGAGAAAGGAGTGGGTTATTTAAACGTATTCTTTATGAAGAAACTGCTGCTCGGCTTTAAAAAAACCATATAAGTAGTTAAGAGTCTTTGAACACAAAATTATTTATTTCGTTTTGACTGATGCACATTACGTGCTAATCTAATTTATTAACTGAATAATTTTTGATTTTGTGTAAAAAAAAATTCCATGAAATACACACTTGTAAACATACTCATAATAATTTTAGCTGTATAATTTTTTTTTTTTTTTTTGTCCCTGCTCTGCTTTTTAAGCTATTTATTTTGCGTGCAACAAAGTTCTGAAATTGTATTCATACATTTTTATAAAGGTATTTAAATTTATTTAACCTTTTAGCCTTGTCCACAATATTTCTTTTGTAAATTCATAATAATATGCAGCAACGATAATATAATGACGGCACTCGTCTATTTATAGTTCTATACAATTCGAACTTATACACGACTTGTGAACGAAAATCATTTTAACTGTTACAAGAATTAGACACATTACATAAATATTGTATTGTTATACATACCAATACGATAGAATTACACGAGACGAGTCAAGTTCATATTGATTTTTCCTTTTATACCGATACATTGGTGATGCTATTGTTTCCGTTTTGAAATGGCGAGATCTAACAGTTTTGCGTAAATTCAAACGTATATTATAGTTCAAATATCAAATAAATTACAGTGAAAATTTCGCGATATTGATATTTTTCGTATGGCGACAAAAAATGTATAATATTTTTGAACTGGATCACAAAATTAGTGACTTACAATGTCAAGAATAATAATTTTATAATAATCCGTGTAGCATAATGTCACTTTTATATTCTAGTAAAAATTTAAATTACTATTAATTATTTGTTTACGATATTTAGAAACTGACATTGAAGAAATTAAAAAAAAACTAAATTTTAAATCGCAGCCTCAAATCAAACTTGTGTAACATAATTAATGATTCAAAATGTGTAGTTTTTATTTTTATTTTTAAAGTGTACAATTTTATTCTTCCGCAATAAGCATGTGTGATGATTGAGGGGCTGTATTTATATTTTGTAATTTTAAAGAAAATCTTGATTTTTCATCACATCTATTTAAAAAACAATGGACTGAACCAATCATAATTTTGTTAGATATGATTACTATATTTAGAATAAATTAATTATTCAATTTCAGTTTTAACTTAATCATTTTTATACAATCATTTCTAAACATAAATATACTGATGTTTATTATATTAGTAAACTTATTGGCTGTGGTGAAAATTAATTAAAATTGGTTAATGTTGTAGGTACGGAACAATAACAATTACAAATTTTTTTATTTATTTTTTTTTCATTCAATATCACCTAATTTTGAACATTTAAAGTATTTGAAATTTTTTAAATACCTAATTAAATTTTGTCTAAAGGCTTAAGTCAATCAAACGTCACTCGGAATCGTGTTTTGAAGTACATACGGAATAAATCGAGTGTTTCAAATTTTAAAACATTCGTCGCAATTATACAACAAACTAAGTAAACATCTATATTTCAGTAATTTACGGATTTTACAATTGGCTCTTTAATCATACCATTTATTTGTACCAAAATGACATTCTGTTGGAAACAAATAAATATTAACAAATAATTTGTCGTCTAATGATTGTTGGATTTATTTTATTATGACACATGATGCGTATCATTGTGTTAAAACAATACTTACATATTATAATACGAGTTTCTTACAAGTACCTATAGAAATGAACAACACACGATAAAAATAGTCTTCTGTTATCGAAATAGTTACCGTAGTATATTTACCGATAATCACGGTCGATAACACGATTCACACGCATGACGTTTATACATTATTTATGATCAAATTGTTTTACGCTTTACGTGGCATTGACCAACAGAGTTGATCCATCGGAATATCTAATAGCTATAACTACGTGTTACATAATATTGACTAAACTTCTCGTTATCATAATTTATCAAAGCGACATTTTATGAACATAACAATATTACAAAGTAGATGCGTGAGTAGTTGGCTCGTAAATGTAACAAGTGTTCGGACTGTGAAAAAAAAAAAAAAAAAAAAATCACTTACGGTCTCGCACACCTCGATAGAAAACACATCGCTGTACGCCACATTGAATAACGCAAGTGTGTTTGAATTCTTTTAAAAACTAATTTTAATGGCATTTATATTTGGAAAGACGAAAGAACTGTCTAATTATAAATGCTTTAGTAACTGTGTTGTATATTAAGTTTCATACTTAAATTGTTTTTCAGTCCGTCTACTTATTATCGCATTTTGACATTTTTTTTTCTTTAAATGTGATTGATGTGTGCTATATGTATTTAAGCAGAACTGAATAATGTTTCTAAAGCGAACCACAACCCACAACAAAATACAATTGGTTATGGACTGATAGGCTCGCGCCATGTATATAAGTGTAATGAACACGCACATGAATTATAATTTTAATGTTAACCAAAATTATATTGAGGCTTATGATTACAAATTCCGTTATAAAAGTTCCTTGATGCACGTAATAAGAACGAACACGTAAAATACGTCTCAGTCCTAAGTTCTAAATGAACTCCTCTAAAACGACCCTCTCGAATACTGTTAGAAACGTATTATTTTAACAAGTGTTAATAAATCGGAAAATATGTAAAAAAATATGCAAATCTGCAAAGAGGTATAACACTACAGCAATGATATATCTATAAACGCGAGTGTGCAGCATTAAATTTCAATTTCGTTTTTTCCACGAAAAACTCGGTGTGGAAATTGAATAAAAATCAAATAATACAATTACATGCTACAATTGCGAGCGCAACTGCGAGGATGATTTATTTTACGATGCGTTTTCAATTCATGTACTCATTTTTCTGTATTCCCATACTCTGCCGACGAATATACACCTCTTGCACCACTTGATCCACTCAAGGGCTGATTCAGGGGACACTAGGAGCGCAAGTTCCACCCCTTTTGGACAAAAAAAAATATTATAAGTAATGTATATTTCGAAGAACTAAAAATTAGGTAGTAAAAATCAATGTTGATAATTTTAGTACAATATTATCGCATTATTTTTTTTAGGGTCTAATCCCCCTCTCCAAAACGCCCCTACATACGTATATGATCAGCTATACTGTATAATTTTTCATATAAAGTGTTTTGTTGAATCCACTTCGTCTTCGTTGGCATACACTCTCATACGGCCTACGGAGTAGTTATTCATTATAGTATCGGTTATTTGACAAACCTATGCGAGGGAGAATAGATAAAAAAAATCTATTAAACATGAACTTGTTACGATAATGCATTTATTGTTTATATTATCTTTACTTTTTTTTTTAGTTTTTCACTTCTAATAGAGAAGTTTTCTTAACAATATCTTATCATTGTTATGTATGCATGTATTCTTTTTATCGGCTAAGTGTGTTCTTCTTAAAGCGCTTCGTAAGACACCCAACTTTTCAGTAGATTTTCTGACCCAGAATTTCTTACAAACGTTCGCAACTTAGTATTAATTTTTTTTTTCTTCATAGTAAAATATGCCATCAATAAAAATATACGGTACGCAGTTCAAACAAGTATAATATACGGACACGCGGAACGATTATTTATTATTATCCGTAAATCAATGTATATACTGCTATATAAACGGTTTAACAGAATCATAAAAAGATTTATTGAAATCAAAAACATCGAAATGCTATTTC
This sequence comes from Sipha maydis, assembly GCA_034509805.1. Lineage (NCBI taxonomy): Eukaryota > Metazoa > Arthropoda > Insecta > Hemiptera > Aphididae > Sipha > Sipha maydis. The sequence continues at coordinate 194,216 of JASXSY010001109.1, forward strand.
TGTTTTGATTCACTCTTACAACGGGTTGTGGCGGTCTAAGAAACTCATGATGTGTTGAAAAATATCGTGAGTACATTTGCTTCGACGATGAAGACGTACTTTGAGATTTTTATACAACACCCATTGTGTTTTAATGAAAATATTCTACAACAATATAAGGATGTTGTAAAACAATTTGCGTATTACAAAATGTGGAAATTAAGTATCAAATAAGATATCGTATAAGATTTTCGTACTTCAAAATGCATCATGGTTTGAAAATAAAAACACGTTTGCGTATATATTAATGAATACATTCGAACAGATAAAATAAATAAACAAAAAAAAAAAATATACGATAAAATGTAATATAAATTAAACTTTAGGCTCATCGTTTTCCGTATCGCAATAAAATGTCTGGAACCAATTTGATCGATAACGAATTTTCCATAAACTTATAATTTTTTTTTTTTTCATATCAATCAGAAGTCTTTAATTATTTTTTCTCTTTAAATATTCGGAAAAACGATCAAAAAATATTAACAAATAATTATTACTGAAATTTGAACTACTTTTGTTGAGTATGAAAAAAAAAAAAAAAAAAATGAAATATATACATAATAAATGATCATGTTTAAGGCCTTCGTGGAATGGGTTTCGATACGAGTATAATACGCGACGTCGATATATTTTATGACATGATCAAAAATCGTCGTGATTAATTATCGAAACGAATGGGTTACGATGTAGAATGGCACTTACGAATTTGCCGGTCGGGTGTGTTGTGCCCGTACAGCATGCGTGTATAACATTACGAACGAAAATAAACACACGTCATTGTAATAACATAATGCATTGCGTTCGGTTCGTCCGGGATAATATCTTACGTGTTATTATCGTCGAGGAGCAACGATGATCAAAAACTTTAACACAATGCGACGATTAACCACTAGTTTTTCGCTTGTTCGGCGCTCGCTCGACGCGCCGTCACCGCTATTATTGTGTTGTTAACAATGATTATAACAATAACAATAATAATGGTAATAATGATAACAGTGTACATCGGAATCGGTTACACGAAACGCTACAAGTACGCGTGTGCGGCTGACATGACGATTGGAAATAATTAAACGCGCACGCACACACGTTACGTTGCGCGCGGAATCGAGGGGAAGGGAAAAAAGCAAAAAGCTCAGAGCGTTCATCTGATCTACACCTTTTCTGGTGGAAAACGGAAAGAGAAAAAAAAGAAGACATGGATGTATCGTTAACATCGCATTAACGCGCGTTGAAAACGTATACATCGCAATAACACGTTACACAGTCCTTACATTAGCGCGCTACGAGCGCTGACAATGATACACGTCGCTTTTAATTTATGTTCGACGTTCAAAAAGTTTGTAGAAAGAAAAAACAAAAATTACGTTCCAGCACCGATTCGGTTTACCGCGATGCGATATTTTCCGACGGCCACAAGGTTTACAAGCGGCTAATGCGTAGTTTGACGCGTCGAACGGAACGACCGCTACGGAGGTAACTGGAGAAAAAAAAAAAATAAACCCCGACAGATATCTACTGTTATTATTAGTTTTTTACTTTTTTTTTCACCCTTTCCTATTCGCGTGCAGTGTTCCACAATGTTTACTCGACGGGAAATTCGACCGTGTAAGAATTCCGTCGGACGCGGTTCCAAATCGCGGTCGTACGAGAACATTGTAACGTTACAATGTAATTATATTTTTCACGCTTAGGGAATAATCTAATCGAAATATGACCTCACTCGAACGCCCATACCTGATGAGATTTCCAACCGATTGATACATGTGAAACGTACATTTTTTACGTAACCCTCCTGAACGAAAATTAAACGCAAAACGCCTTCAGTCCGGACTAATAAATTAACATTCATTGTAAAATTAAAATTGTTTCTCGTTTCGGTATTGTATAACGTTATAGAATCTAAACACGTTGAACACTATGATATGACCTTAAAACGTTTTTAATTCGCGAGTGCATAATGCGTATAACCCGATAGAAATAGAAAACACGTATTACATGTGTTGGTAATTTGCTAGGTGAAAATGTATAGTATAGAATTATAATAATTTGTTATGAAAAGTGACAAAAAAAAAAAAAAAAAATTGAACCATATTGACAAATTACGCAACAGTTTAAAAACTACTTTATGTGCTCCAGGTGCGTTTCGTACCGTCGAAGATTGAACGAATGTGCTGATTTGTTAAAAAAGTTTGAAGCGCGGTAGAGGATGGATTAAAAACGAAATACATGCAAACGGTTTACGGGATCTCGCGTTGCTCGGTTGTTGTTATACATTTTAAACACGCCTTTCATCAATATACGAGTACATTGTGTAATTTTTTTTTTTTTACAAATAAACAAAAACGCGGGGATAATTCGGTTCGTTCGTAGGTTATACTGTGAATTTTAAAAAATATTCCATTGACAATTCTAATAGTCCTAATAATTATAATAGTGATCACACGGAACAGTATAACAACGCTAGAAAGCCGAATTATCGAAGTAATGATTACTGTCTCTCGTCGGAATTGTGATTATAATTGAAAACGATGAAAAAAATATACATAAATGCATAACAACATAATCTCTGGGGCTAAATTGAACACGATTCACACATAATATATGACATAATAAAATTCGATTGTTACGAAAATTAAAGCTGTTTATGTTTTAGATCGAGGCCTGTGTACACCAACTGGTTTTCTGCCATTGACTTGAACATCGTTATTACACGTGACGAAATCAATAGGATCTTAAAATTATCTTGTAGTACTACTACTTAATATATAATACTTAATTCTTTATATTTTTTTTTTTTTTTTTTTTAGGCCAATATGTACGAATGTAGTATAATTTTATACCAATATAATCGTATATATATATATATTATTTATCGTGTATTAAATTGGAACTGAAATCGAGAAAAACTACAATCGCTAATAAAATATCTTAATTTATAGTACTTAAGTTTCAAACCTGTATAATAGTGCTTTTAAAACTAAAAAAAAAATAAATATATTTTGATTCGTAAAGAAAATGTGTACGAAACAGATTGTTAGCAAAATCATTTGTAATTCATTAACATATCGCGAATTACAAAAGATTTTGCTTTATTTTGGAATAATTATCAAATTTTTCACTTACACTTAAATTAGTCTAACAAAATAAACCTATTATATGCTATTCGTAATAATAAATTTGACCATTATTTTTTTATTAGGTACCTTAAATAATGACATTTTTTGTCAGCAGTAGAAGACAATATATAATTGTGTATATGGTAATTATTGTTTTAAATTATCTTCCGTTTTGTATTAAATAATATAAGAGTGTTCGTTAAACGATGTTGATCGACCTAAAATTTCTACATCGATAAAACATTTGTAACATAGGTAAGTTTCATCGTAGTTTGAGGATGGATGATTTCGGCTGTATAAATACTAATATTAAATATTTTTATACTATAAACCATTCGGAATCGCGAAGAAAACAGAAAACCTAAAATGTATCGTTTGAATAAAATTAAAAACTTTCTATTGTTAATTCGTATCATTTTCGGCAAAGATTTCCGTAATCTAAACAGTGGGAAGTAAATTAATTGTTTGAAGAACAATCGGTAGTGCAAACTTTTAAAGTTTGCGAACTAAAAAAAGAAAAGAAATCGACACGATTCGGATCATTATAACCAGGATTTCACTAATTACCTTAGTGTCCCACATGAGGGCTTACACAAACCAATCACACAAAAGCAAAACAACGAAACATACACGGCTTTGGAAAAATGACGTTCTTACCAATAACCACATGAGCGTACGGATATAGCTCGTGATGATAACGTTTTGACATGATACTCGAGTCGTGAGATTCGAATGTCAGCGTGTGCACCGGTGAGATCCGAATAAAGGCTGCGAGTATTTTAGAGACCAGAAACCTGAGCCGACCGATAATAATAATAATAATAATATATGCTTTCCGAGTGGTTTATACGTCTGAAAAAGGATACGATTGAACTCGGCATTATCATATAGCGTGCAGTACAAACTGAAAAATATCTCACTCAGTGGTTATGTGGAAAATGAACCAATAACTGAAACGAAAACGCAATGTGAAACGGCCGATGGATCCGTGGACCTCATACACATCAGATATTCGTATTCAAATTTAACAAGCGTTTTAATATATTATTGTCATGATAAAATACAAATTTGAATTGACTGACGGAATATGTTTTTTAATTATTTTGCCGACTAAGTAACTATAATTTTTGTCGAATACGTTCTTCGTATTTTCGTTTCCACACGATAGTTGTGGTTATCGCTGAATGAATCGACGGTTCCTTAATATTTTGTCAGTTGTAATGAGCCAATCATAGTAGTGTAGTACTGTAGCGTAGAGTAGTTATGCTGTAATCAATATTCATTTCGGAATTTCTATCTCGGAAGGGGACGTCGCAGCAGTAAATAATTAATACACAAATATATTTTTATAATAATCGTTAAATTAGTTAAAAACCCAACAAAAAAATTGTTGTCAACGAGAAAAAATGAAAAAAAATAAAAAATTCTCATGTTTTTCGCCAAAGAACTATAGTAACCCTAGTATACTCGATGGAACGCGTGACCAAAAACAGAAAGGATTTGATTTTCAAACCGTACGAATTCGTTCACACCGCCCGCGTTCACAATCCAATGCAGTTTCATGTGTTTGATAATTTTATTCGCCGCGTTCACGTAGGACACGGTGTAATGCGTGTAACGTTTCTCGGGTAACGATTTTCGGAAAAGTCGAGTTGTATAATATTGCAACGCGAGTGCAAGAACTGCGTGATGACGAATCGATTCTAAGAGCGATTCTGTGTGGACTGCAAAAAGAGTTGAATAATAATAACACCGTCGCAAAATAATGGTGCGTTATTCGGTGCGTTACGTAACCCGTTGTTGCGTTGGGATTTTCAACACTTACCCGGTTCGAGGTGGAAACGAGTGCGAGTGAATCGATTGAACGGTGCAGTTCAAGTGGACGGGTACCCGGACTGAAGGTTGAACGCAGCGCGGAGTGACACGTACCTAACTATCGGCGGTTTTGGCTCCGCACTCGCACTGCGATCATCACGGAGTACACGAAATCAGAATGGTCACTAATAAGATTTTTGACGCAGGTAACGCAGGATAGTTCAAAAATCATTCGGCATCATCGTTACGGAGTCCCAACAGTGTGTGTGTTTCGTGCACACCACGGTTTAATAAACAAAAAATATAAACAATGAAGTGCGTTCAACGTTTCCGGTACGATTAGCGCAGAATAAATGTTATCACAAGTCATAAAAAAACCAGGACTCCATAAATATGACGACTGAATATTGTTAACGTCTACAAGTGATCGTTGGGATTTCATATGTTCTGTGCTGCGATAACGTGCAATGATCGTGACCAGTGGCTCAAGGATTTGCGGGCCATGGTGCGAAATATTTATTTATTTTTTATATGTAAGAGTTCTTTTTCCTTTGTATTCGTACAAAACACATAAATTGTATTCTAATAAGGTTAAATGCGGGCCTTTAAAAAGCGGAATCTGGTGCCTGGGCACAGCTGTCCTCCCCTCCCCCTTATCGTGCTAGCTCTGATCGGGACCGACGCTCTGCGAGATCAACGTAACTGCGACACTGCACGTTCGGTTCGCCACACAGTGTTGGACAGTGACGTGAGGCAGTGATTGTTAACCTCTTCATGCACAACATTTTGATTTTATAGAAAAAAAAACTTTATCTATGTTAAATTGTCTGAAAATCATGGAAAAAATAATAAAAAAAATCCTAAATCAACCCTTCAACCATTTTTAAGGGTTGAAATAATTGGTATCAAATGATACATCTGTGCCGAAATGGACCAGAAAAAAAATAGTCAAAGTTTATGAATATATTTTTATAATAATCATCTGAATTACCTTATTCAGATACTATAACATAAAAAATATATAAAATAAAAATATAATATTCAAAGGTAAAAAAATAAATAAAATAACATATTTTATAAAAAAATTTAAAAAAATTTAATAGTAAAATATTTAAATCATAAAATAGTAAAATAAAAACAATATTTATAGGAACTTCCTTTTTCACTTATAAATTAAAAAATATGTTACACAAATATAACAATAGAAAATAAAAAATATTTAAATCGTAACATAATAAACAAAACAAAAATGTATAGGCAAGTCCTTTTTTACTTATGAATTAAAAAATGTGTTACACAAACATTACAATAGAAAATAGAAAATATTTAAATTATAACATAATAAACAAAAAAAAAATTTATAAGAACTTCTTGTTAAAGTTTTGGTGTGGCATAGTAAGTATATTTCAGTCTCAAATTTTCATTTAGGTGTTTTGGTATGATAAGTTTCCATGCATTATGGGCAAACAGGGAAATCACATTTTTTACATAAATACCTAGTTCGAGAAGTACAATTATTATTACAAAATTTTGAAGCTTGCTTTTTAGTTGTTTTCGTAGGATAATGGTTTATACCACTTCAGGGACGGTAATTTTAACTTTCTTTCTTTTTTTTTGGTGGCATTGGTGTCTGTGTCAGTGACTTTCTTCCTCTTTTAGGCACACTATGTTTTTATTTTTTGGTAAAATGGGCAAAGTTTATTTATTTTTTTTTCAACACTTTAGCTTGTAATGGCACATTGCTAAAATGATTAGAACTATTTGGGTAAGTTATATGGCTGGATATGGAAGGACTTATAGTAACTGGATCATCAATGACAGTACTATTTTCTACTAAGCAATTTTGATGTTGTGATTGTTGTCTGATGTTATTTACAAAATTAACAAGTTGTCTACATCATTGGCATCCATGACAACGATACTAGCTGATAAATCATCATATTCATATCTTATTTCACTATTTATATTACCCAGGATGTCTTCAATATGTTGAAGAGTTATATGTTCAATTTCTTCGGTGTCATTGTTATTTTGTACTTTTAGTATATCAACATTAACATCACAATCATTATTATCATCATCACTGTCACAAAAACTAGCTTCTGAACCACTTGGCAAGTCGAATTCCAATAAATATTCAATGTCCTTGTCATTTAAATCCATAATATTAACTTTCTAAAACATTAATTAAGCCAAAATAAAATATACAAATTTTTAAATAAAATTAAATGTACACATATCTGAACTGCACAGTAGTATCATATGATACCATGTATACTTTTGTGTATTATGAAGTAACATAAATATAAAATAGTTAAAACTATAAATAATATTAACCTTTATAACATTACTAAACTATAAAATATTAAAATATAGTCAAACAATTGTGAAAAGTGAACAAAACTTAACAACAAACATAACAAGAACCGTGATTTTTCATAATAACGTATTATGATTTTCGAACATTGATAAACTGTATGATATGAAAGACATAAAATATTTCATGGAATAAAAATTACAAATGTTGATTATCAGATTATAGTATTAGTTGTAAATAATTACGTAATCTAAATTATTTTACCGCCATAATATGTTATGGTATCATGCGAAATGCATTACCGAGACGGACAGAGTTCTTGAAAACATGCGGAAACAGTGGCGTATTTTATAGGAGGGAGGGGTGATTGGGGCTATCGCTCTCCTCCCATCGAGAATTTGTTGAACAGGAAATAATGGGCATTTCATTAAAAAATAAAAATTCATAAAAAATTAAAAAAAAAATAAATATAGATTTTGTTTTGTAAAAATGTTTTTTCCTTTTTTTTTTTTATCATTAACTTACTACTTTATATAGGCACTTTGGCGTAATATAAAATTCATTATGTCCGGGCAAATTTGTGTGAGTGAATGGGTGAACTTTTTAAAATCCGCCAAAGAGATGAACTCTCAAATACGTCGCTATGCGGGAAACACGCTAACGTTCAGAGACGATACAACCCCCCACATCCAGCTCAATCGAAACTGTTACACCGGAACGTCCGACAAGCGCACGGTAAAATATCGCTCTGTACCCATAGAGCTTGTTCCTGTGTCAATAACTTTCGATTTTTATTTTCCTTCACATATGCACGTCTACTCGAGGTTTTTCAAATTTGTATTGTTATTATTTTAATTTTTTCATACCATAAATTTTTATCATTTATGTGAATTCGTCCGTGTTTAATTGCACGAATTCAATCGAGCCTTACGGTTATAGATCCTTGGAAAACACGCACCCGCGTCCGGAGAGAAATAAGCCGAAACAATTGTTTAAAGCTGAGTATTTTGTTGGTGCCGTATAACTAACCTATGTATCGGCTTAGTTTCTTCTGGACCAATATTATTTTTGTGAAACTACGGTCCACGAGCTGGGCTTCACTAAGCCATGGCCTAGACTAATTCCGGAATTTAAATCCAAGTTAAAATTACTTGAAAGTTACGTCGTATCAAAATTTAAAATGTATCGTTTGTCCGTTTATATATTATTAAAATATGAATTAACTGTCCAGTGTGTTGACGCAATTTCTATCGTTAGACAACTGAATACAGATTCATATTTTGTTAAAATATCCATTTCAATAATCAAAGATTTTGTACACATTTTGAAGCTTGATTGAACAAAGAATATTATACAGATACTATCTGATCCCGTGCACTTCGTTACTCGTTAAATATACCAACTCTATATGACTCAAACTTTGTTCAATTCGTTATTTAATATTCGATGGATGATGTTCTAGATTTATCTTAAGTTTTCTGTTGCCCGGAATAAAAATTCTGATTTGCAGCAGTATATTATCAGATAGGCAATCTATCTGTGGTAGATCGCGGACCTAGTTCTGTTTGTACGTAAGTGTACGATTTAACTCTAATAAAGTATCAAAGTTATACCAAGTTTGACATAATATGGTGGATTAATATAATCAATTAATACATAATCCTAACCTAACCTTAACGTACTAAAATCCGATGATTAAAAAAAACCAAATTTAACATTTTTAAAATTAGCCTATCTTCTTCCCACAGATCTGCACACAAACATTCATTTATATATAATATAGCTAATCCTGTGCACTTCGTGGCCCGAAAAATTCACAAAAAAATTATGATTGTTCAACTCCTTTTTGGTGTAACTCACTGCAGTAAGTGCAACTCAGCCATGGGAGCCAAGTAATCATGAGAGCCAATTAACAAATAACAAAACACCAAATAATTATTTTATTAGTTTTATATATTACCAATGGCGACCACTAATAAATAAATATTATTCTCAAATCTTATAACCCCTATAGCAACCATTTATAAACAAAAATTTCTATCGTAAATCTCAAAATTCCTGTTTGAGCACCTCCCGGGAGTGGTCAATCCCCTTTTTAAATTAGCCTTAAATGTACTTTCAGACCTACCAAATATACACAGAAAATTTCATAAAAATCGGTCAAGTTGTTTCGGAGGAGTTCGATAACCAACACATTTTGCGATTCATTTTTATATTATAGATCATTTATTATATAAATTTTACTGGTATTTGTACTTGAACAGCAACTACATATCCATTTACATTGTAAAAATATTGATCTATGAGAATAAAATAAATTCTGTTCTTCGATCAGAATTAATCCGAAGGAGAGATAGTCATCAAAAACTTTTCCCCTATTGATAATTTCCATATACACTTCTTTAAATAACATTTGATCTTTTTGAAATTTTAAATTTTAACTAAACTTAATTCAAACGTTATAATAATAATCATTTGTACACAAAATGGTTTCAACGTTTGTACGTATACATATAGATAACATAATATACAATTTTATATTGTGATACTAAAATTTGATTTTTTGACTGTCATAAAATTAATAATAACATTATTATAGTGCTATAACTATGAACTTTACACAATATATGGTTGCAAATAGCAAATTATTAAAAAAAAAAACCCATTTTTTTGTCAGATATCCCGTCAATATTTTCTAAATCAGTTATAAATACACTGCACACCGTGGATTGGATACAAAAGGTCAAATTAAAAAAAAAAAAACCAAACCGTTAGTATATTTACAATAATTATTTCAATGTAAACATTTGTAAATAAAAATACTTCTAACTCTCTGCATATCACTCGTGATAAATAATATAATTGTTCTGTGCCCAGCTATAACATATATTATTAAATTATTTTTCAATAAAAAAAAATTACCATTCGTTAAATATTTGCTTAATTTCAAAATAAAAATTGTAAATTAAAGGCATCTAGTCCAACACGGAACAATTGATACAAAATTGATACAAAACAATCAATCTATTGAATCTAAAATTGTTTAAAACTACACTTTGAATACTATTATAACAGTTGAAGTTCACGAAATGTATGTTAAAATTATACTATGATTTTATATTTAAAACAAAAATCCGATTTGATCTTATTAAAACCGGTAAAAATCAACGTTAAAATCATCGTTACTTAAAAGTAATTTTTATCAATAAATAAATCAAATTGAAAATTAAAAAAAGAAACTAGTAAGACTTAATATCAACAACTGAAATATGTGAATAAAATACGAGTAAATCTAAGTTCTTGAAGTTTGTAAAATTAAATGCATTATTAACATTATTTAGATTGTACTAGTAGCCTATTATTCGAGAAAAATATAAAATTCTTTTCTGATCATTATTTTAATGAATTGTATGTTAGTCCACATTAATAACAATTAAATAATTGCTATTATTTTTCTTAGGTTAATAATCATACGAATATCATTCAAATGGATTCTCGAGCTGGATTATATTTAATATAAAAAAGCAAGTTTTGATAAAATAAAAATAATCAATGACATATATGACATAGTTCTTAAATCTTAAATCCCGAAATAATTGAAAGCCTATGTTTCAAAGTTATTAGAAATACAAAAAATCTGAAAACCTGTCAGTAAATTCGTTACAAACCCGAAATGATTCGTTTCAGTTCTAAACACTAAAGTACAGAGTGCAATAAAATAAAATAAAGCTTTTATCTACAGTAACTCGTGATTTTTGCAAGTGTTAAGACAATGTCATACCCGGTCCCACATAAATCACTCATCGCTGATTAAGTGATACATATATTTTCAATTAAAATCATACGAACGGTCGATTATTAAAAAACCGAACAGTGTATCAATGTTACCGGCTATATGGATAATCCGGCATTTTGCAAAATGCCTAGCCATTATGTAAAATGTCAAAAATCACTCGGCAATATATATAATACGATCTTTGCCTAGGCATTATGTATAATGCCAAACATCAATTAGGAAATATGATAAAAATAAACAAAATTGGGTACCAACTATTACCTACGATTTTACTTATCGTTTATCATAAATGCGCGTGCTGTGTTGCACGATTTAACGCAATTATGATTAAGATTCTTATCCTACTATAATAATAATTCTGAAGCAGAGTAAAAATCGTAAAAACCAAGGTACAGCCAATCTGAAGGTAGTGCAGAACGAGCGAATCAAGATGTTGTGATTATGTTGACAACGTGGATGCAAGATGAAAAAATCCAACACTAGAGCCAAGGACTTCGATTCATCCAGCTAATAAAAAACAGAGCCTATCATTTTAGCATTAAAATGTCTCTGTTTGAAGCTTTATTTGACTGCAAAATAAAAATTTGTCTAAACACTTCTAATTTATCACACGATGTAATAAGTACGATAGAAAATGAAGAACAGTTAACTGAGTCACAGAACAATCACAAGAAATTAATTCAAATGTTAAAAATAATGTATCAAACACAGAACAACTAGTAATAATAATAATAATAATATCTATAATAATAATAAGTATATAATAACATTAAATAATTTGTTTTTTTACTTTGACTAAAAAATAATTGGCAATTTACATAATACCTAAATATTTTATAAAATACCTAGGTTATATGTAAGATAATATTGAAAATCTTATGTTTTATTTACATTACCTAAAACCGGTCGACAATATGCATAATACTTAGTCATTTTGCCAAATACCTGAATTATCCATATTGCTGGTAACATCAATAATACGTTTTGATTTCCGCGTGCCGAAATTTGCTTTACACACCTAACCACGCAAATTACTACACTTGTCTTTCATATTTCTGCACACGGTAACAGGAACCGGGTCGATAAAAGAAAAAAACTTAACCTTTGGGCGTGTAAAGAAATTATAATATTGTTATCGTCGACGACATTAAGTAGTGTACAATTTGTACAGAACACGTCGCCGTCGTAAAAGTGTATTTGTTCCACAAAAAAAAAACCCCTTTTCATTCTTGTAAGTACATTATTTACGCATTATATTTGTGTGTATGTATTAAAAGTACATATATCATAAAATTGTATATACGACGTATCATAACTATAACGATGATACAAATTTTTAACTACGGTAATTATCGCGTGTTGATTTTGAAATATTATGCATGCGGCAAATATAATATCTTAATTATATTCAACCAACGGTGTAATTATACCACTCGGCCCTGATACGACTAATAGTAAAATAATAATAATATCACGATCATTTCATCGAGTGCAGTCGAGGTTGGACGTAGAAAGATGAATTTTAACGTTGAACAGTATAATAGTAAAAATGTTACGTGATCACTGCACAGCGGATACGTTATAAGTATACGGAAAAACGGACATGCAGTGACGAGGTGTAATATAATATAAAACATGCAAAAGAGTATGTGTATGGTACGCATTGAAATAGTATTACAGCAGCGGAACATAACATAAACACAGTACACACAATTCTGAAAAGCGTATTTGCGTACCGCGTATGGAATTAAATTGTATCGGACGTAAATATACACTCGACAGAAGATTCCTTTGAAATCTAATGACACGGATTTTTTTTCCACCAAAGCAACGTAACGTAGAGTGGACTGAATGAAATTAATAATGCTTCTTTTGATCGAAACGGGAACGTTTAAAAGAAAAAACACCAAATAATAAAAATATCGAAGAAACAACGACAACGTTCGGTTATATCATAAATACATACACGCACCGGCAATCGAATTTTTCCACATAATTTCAACTTACAAATCACATAAATTGCACAACGTTCCAAACCTATGTGTACATATATAATGTATACGCGCGCGTTTCGACGAATCTGTCGAGGTTGATTAAGTCAATATTTTCGGGAGCATGCGTTTAAAACGCTAATTAGATACCATCAAATGTATTCACATTTTAATTATTGTACTTAAAAAAAAAACGCTGTCGGCAATCATTAGTCCTACGCGTGAAATAAAAAAAAAAAAAATTAGAATTATTTGTTATTATGTGTTTATAATTATTTTAGTCATGCGATTTATTCGTATGTAAATCTAACAGAAATCATGCGAACGAACAAGTTTTATTTCGTATACGAAGTATATATACTCGTAGAATATGTATGGCATATCTCATCCATCACAAAAGTACCCCAAACCCGTTCCGTAAATATATGAATACGTACACGCAATAAGACAAGTCACGTGCAAGGGGTTGCAAGGTGAAAACGAATTCGTAGACGAGAGACGTGTGTTGGACAGAGGAGGTTTTGCTAAAACGCTTTTTTCCCCTATTTTTCACAGTCCGGTCGAACGTCAATAAACGTGTTCCACGTGCTGTGTAGCATTTCGAGCTTCGTCACGTTATATCTGCAATAATGGTGACGTGGCGAACATTTTTGCATCCCCAGTTGTCGTTCGCAAATCGATAGTGTTCACATAATCGATCTTACCGTAGAAACCCGTAGACCATCGTTCCTCGACATTTTTCTCTTCATTCGCGTATCCCTTGGCCGCTCATCGAAGAGTTTCACGTGTCCCTTACCGATCTGGCGATCTTTCTGTTCTTTCTTGCCACTCATAACCATGTTCAGCTATTATCGTGCTTAATTATTACTAATGGTAAGAGCTAGTTCCACGTGTGACACGATTTTATAACTTTAGACGAATAAAAATATACTGCTACATTTGTATGTCGTCATACCCATTTTTTTATCGGTTACCGTTTTTCTCAATCGTAGATGGTTGAGAGATAACCACTTGTACACACATAAAACCACTTATACATAGATAATATATATTTAAATAATGATGGATCGTCAAAACCGAAATTTTAATATTATAATAACTATATTATGCCACCGACTACTTCGATCCTTGTACCTAGGTCCGAGTCCTTCGTCGGTCACATGCCGCTTGTAGAACTGCGTACTTACGCCTTGTACTTGAATCTTATAATTGGACACGGCCACTAACCAATTACATCCGATCCGTAATTGCCGGAGCCAATACCCTTCTCCAGCCCGTATTATCATATGGCCGATACGATCATTGTATAATCGTTCTGCCCCTGTCTCGGTACTCCAAGGCGAACGTTTGTAGCACGCGCAAACCCTTTCCTCGGCCGCTGTCGCGCTGTACACGTTTTCGCACGTTCTCCGTTTTCTCGGACACTAATAACAACGCGCGTCGACACGCCTATTTCTCACCTGTTGCGATGCCGTCGAAAATCCGAATTAGCCCGGAGAAAATCGTACTGACACGTACGCTCGCGCTGAGCGACCTAATCCTTTGGGCGACGTACCGCAGTCGGAATATCTATCATATATTGTTCGTTTCAAAAATTCGCGTTCCCACAACAAAACCGTGTGGTGATCAAATAACACGGCGCACGGTAATGAAATAATTATAATAATAATATTAATAATTATAATAATAATACATAATGCACTGCACTGCGTTGATATGTGTTGCCCAATGCAAGAGCCTCCGCACCCTGGTCCACATACTCGTGATCCAACGTCCCGGATACTGCAGGCGATTTCGTATTGCAAACATCTGTCAAGTGGTGAAAAAAATAAAAATAAAAAAAATACTACCTTCATTCTGCAGAATCTAAAGTGAACTTTCTTTACGAACTCATACTATCAATGTCGGCGTTTCCATCATTTTCCGAAATGTGTTCAAAACATTCTACTCTTGACACTCGGAGTTCAAGGATCCAAAATCATTTTACAACAGTTTTATTTATACAATCGTTACGTTTATTTATTATTATTATTATTATTTTTTTTTTTTTTTCGAAACACCAATCTAATCTGTGCCTAACGGATAATTTTCGTTTTCGTGCCGTCAAGCCGTGGTAACGCAATCGGAAAGAGAACAGAAAAGTATACATAACACGCGCTTACGTGTAAAACCAAGGGCCGAAAAAACACGTTAGTCGTAATAATTATATATTCCTATCGGAACGGCACTAGGTGAAACGGTTTGTGTAATTGTGTACAACGATTCTGATGCTCGTGCACGCACTACGAATTCAAACGACGAATTTAACTTCCGTGGACTCGAGCTCCGTTGTAGTACCGCGCCTACGACCTAGTGACGTGTTGGACCCGCGTCGACGTCACTTGTTTTCGTATAACCCTTTGCCGGCACCGTGTCGACGACGAACAATAATATGTACACGTACGCGTATTATATGGTTTTCGTTCGATCCCCGTTCTATCGCAATTATTATTATTCATTTATTTTTCCGTCGTTTCGCCTCGCGCGGTACAATAAACGACCGCGATTTATACGTTTATCGTTCGCGCGCTTGCAGCCAGAGTACCGCCACTGGACTACATTAGTCGAATAGTCAGAGCTATGAACTGCAGATCTTATTGCGAATTAAAAAGGATAGCCGAGAAGCGTCAGGAGTGGTAAATTGCTTCCGACCAGCCTTTAGGCTGCTAACAGAAAAAAAAAAAAAAAAAAAAAAAAAACGCTATTTGTTCTTTCGGACGTGTCCGTCGCCACGAGTCGTATTTCCGGGATGCGAATGTATTATTATTCCGTTGCGGTTTTCGTTAATCTTCACGCGCGCGTACACGCTCACGGAGCACGCCAGCGCGTAAAATATCCGACGACGCGATAAACAATACGTAATGCGTGTGTGCATGACACAGTCAGTAGGTGTACGACGTACAATAATGCGTATCGACGGACCGTGGCCGCGGACGAACGGGCGCACTGGAACGACGCGAAAATCGCGTGCATTACCGGCGGCAAAATTAAATCGAAACAAAATGTTTGCAGACGCCCGAGAAAACCAGTACGCTCGCGCATCGCGTACGCTTCTGTCGGACGGGTACATTGTACACGGCCGAAGTACGTAATAACACGAAAATAACATAATTGAGACGCATATATTATTATGCATTATTTTCACGCGACGTAATAATGTTATTATAATGCCATTCGTGTAGAACGAGGTCGGGGATTCTTGAATATATTACACGGCAGCGTGACGCGTTGACTTATTATGTAACGCGTGTTAAACGGTTTTGTCGTTTCTTCGGACGCAAACCGTTCGGACAGATGATCACGGGGGCAGACTTAAGTTACTTAAAGGTATACTTGAGTTTCACGACACATACGCGTTACGTAATTATTATTATTATTATGGTTACTTTTTTCTTTTTTTTTTTTTCAGCATCAATGCGATTTCGGCATAGGTTAGTGTTCATGCCGATTAAACCTACACACTCAACATGTTTGAACGATTTCAACGAATCGCGTTTAACGATTCCCTCTCATAAAATAAAATCGTCACGCGAATCGGTTTAACAAAGAATGAAGAAAATAGCAATCGAGTGCTCGACGCGCAAGACAAGTAATGACGCTGTTGTACGAAGTATTCCAATTACTCCCTTGGCCGTTCTAATTTCTTCTGCCGACGAGACGAGAGAGATGGGCGCGATTTGTTATCATCGATGACCGATAGTAAAAGTTTACAGAAACAGACGCAGGTGCACATGCGTTGCAGTCGTTGTTAACGTAGTGGTTTCGAAACGCGTTCTACACACGGTTTAAAATACGATTATTGTTCGTGTGTGAAGATAATTCGTATTTAACGGAATTACTACCGATTTAATAATATACGCCTGTTCCGGGTCGACATTGTGTGAGAGACGACGCTCTTCGGCGCGCACGTACCAACAATATAGGTACTCGCATATCACATATGTGTGTGTGTAATAACTCCGTGCTCGAGGCATTGCACTCATTATTGTGCTCGCACGCGCGCGCTTTATTCGCATACATACATTATTCGACGGATTTTAGGCTCGTTGTCGGTTCATGTTTTCCGCTCGCTGAAAACAAATAACCGTAGGAAAAAAAAAACAAAACAAAACAAATTAATCCAGGCGTATAATATCATTATGTTTACCATCACGGGTCCGAGACGTGAAAAGAAATAATGTACCGCGCAACGAGAATCACAATGTGTTATTGTAGTTCTACGTGTGTAGTAGATGTGTAATACGCAACGTTATAATTATCATTATCATTACTATTATTATTATTATTGTTATGGTAGGTATCTCGTATCGTTTTGTAAATTGTTATTTTTTACGACCGTTTTCGACGCATAATAAAAACCATAGTTAAATGAAAAAAAAAAAAAAAACGGGCAATTAATATTATCCCGACCGACCTCTTCCGGCTCTTAAATACGTGCTGCTGCTGCGAAAAATCGGAATCCGGATGTACTTAGTTACTTAGCAGTGCAATAACACGTATAATAATGTCTATATCGTGACAAATTATTTTTGATCGAGAAAAATTACAAATAAAACTCAAATCGTTATTATCACGGGGAAAGTACCATGTACTCGCGTAATCTCTAACGGACCGGATAGTTTGTGTAAGCGCCTCTGACGTAGAAATGATTTACAAGCGAACATTCGAGTACAAACTTATTTAAAAGCTACACGTCCGTCTCTCGCGCGCCTAAAAATAACGACATGCTCTATAATAGATATATGAAAATGATAAAAAATGTGTATATCCGATCGAAGGGCATATCGTATTGTACAACCAAATCGCGTTCGTGTTCTTCACTCTATCAACTCAGCCGTAAATGTTTATGCGCAGAAATGTATTCTATTGTGTGTACTGTTACGTTGTTATATGTTTACGCCCACTCAAGGAACGAATTCATTTAATGAGCGAAAAAACGACCCGAAACGTGTTGTGGGTAACGATTACACTTGCCCGGCACCGAAATAATAAAAGAAAATCGAAAAATCGCGTTCGAAACGTTTTAAAATAACCCGAACGCGCAATCTGGTACCTACCTATAGGATGTTTCGCGAAAGCCTCTCGACGCGTTTCGGAAAATATATTATAACGGCCAGACGAAATTGTTGGTCCGATAACGATTAAACTTACGATTCCTTGCGCTAAGAACTTATATGGCTACAATCAAGTTTAAGTAGTCGAAAGTCCTACAAAGATAACACACACACACACACATAACTATACTCACACATGTTTGGAAGACGTATAAATACAACGCGATCGGTTACTGGACAAACTTTCTCATTATACATAGATACCAAGGTCTTGATTACACGAAATAACCACTGCTGCCGTTGTGTGGAAAGAGGCTTTGATGAATTGAATTTATTTTTTATTCATTCCGGTTTTTTCGTACGTAATATGTTTTTATTTATTTTTTACAATTTCTATAACACTAAGGGGAATTTTTCGATTGGATTTCGTAAAGCCAGATGTAATAATAGTGCTATTGTTTTCAATTCGATTTGGATGTATTACTGTAATGATGTCTGGGTAAGTTTATCGATTTCGGAAATACGTTCATCGACGCACACCGACGTGTATTGACGAAGAGCAACTGATCGGACAACCGTTTTCGAAACACTAGCAGAACGCACAAGCGTGTAAGAATACATGCAGAATAACGCATACTCGCCCAAGTTTACGGAGCAATATTGAAGGGGGAAAAGAAATAAAATAAACCTCTTCAAATAACACGACGGACAATTACGTCTCGACGGTTCGCGACCAACTGCGAAACGTCATCGGCGAAAAAAAAAAAAAAAAAAAACACGAACGTTGTAACATTATCGTAATGTAAATATGTGTGCACGCATTGGTTTTGTATCGCCGCCGAACTCGTGTTACACCAAATACAAACGTTCATTATTCCGATGCACGCGTATGGCAGGAACGCTGCGCCGCCGTACTGATGGTGTTGCAGTGTTACGGTGTGCTAATATCTTATTCAACACCACTAGCCATGCGGTTTCCGAGAAATTTTTTTCCTCACGGCGGTTTATTATGAAAAAAAACGTGAAGAAGGAAAAATAAAAAACCCCCCCCCCCCCGATGCCGACGGCATATCTCGGTTTGCCGTCCGATCCGCGTCACAACATATGGACACTACTATACGTTATACGGCATGAACAGATTAGTCCACGTCGCGTTGCTATACGTACGGTACATACCGGGCGATCGTGTGTACAAACGTCTATCGCCGGTGACGACTATCGAACTGGCTTCACGACGGGTGGACGGTGCTAGGGGATGAGGTAGTCGCACTGTTACGGACCAAAGAGGAACCGCTTCTCGGAGATGCGACAACTGCACGCGCGCGCATGATCACTTCTCGTTTATTTCCCCCCTCGGACGAGCGCAGGACAACGCTTGCGCACGCACACGCGTAATGTATTTATGCACTCGGAAACGCCTGACCGCAGATTATCATCCGGACGCAGGACTCATTTGCCACCGAAATCACCATTTATCCAGAAAACACGCGATTCGACCGCGACGACGGCCGGCTTGTCGCGCTACGCCGTGCCCGTAAGCAGCGAAGTCGTATTAAACTTCCGATCGTCTAGACAACAATACGCACCGGCGGTCTGGAACGAAAAAAAAAACGGTTCGGACAAGAACAACTCGCGGACCTGAATGCCGTACGGGAATCGGAGATTATCCGTCGTTCGGCCGGTGTAAAACCCCTACGCATGAAATGGTGACGACAATATTCCACTCTTGGTAACGTGTACAGTTATTAATTAGTTGTTGAAGAACGCCTCTTCGGAACGAGTTCGAGTGTAGGCTTACGAAACCGAAATAATCAAGTAATGCGCGTAAGATCCACGTCCCGCATCACAATACATGGATAGCGAAACGAAACCAGACATTTGTTACGAAATTAGTTCTATATTAAACGCATGTAGCGTTAAAACATTGATAAATTAAACCAGTGGGTTATGTGACCGAATGTGACTGTCAAGCTGGCTGAATGCGGCTGACGTTCGATCTTCCTGCATGTATAATTATTCATTCAGCCCAGGTTTGTTCGAAAGATGATACGGTAACTTGCGTATTAACACATAAATGATTCGCGATATCGATCAACAAATGTATTTCGAATCGTATAGATCATTGAAAAATACGGTGCTTGATAGCAGAGATCGGTTACTGCGACGAGGCCATGCATTTAGAAACTGACGATGATGAATTCGCGATGAAGCGTACTATACGATTTCGACGATAATTTTATTGCGTTTTATTACTCGTGTTGGATAGATTTCTGCAATGCGTATAATAATATTATAAAAAATATTTTCGCAGTACACATATTATATTTTCACAGTGTTAATCCAACAGTCTGTATCAATGTTTGTTAGACTACCCGTTGTTTGTCAGGAATCAGGTGCAAGACCCCCTGACTATACCTTCGTTTCAGATTTTTCGGTTCCAATGATTAAAATGTTTTATTTTTTACATTTATTTTGGTTGTTTTTGCTCAATTTTCAGCATTAAATTCACCTCAGTAAAGATGAGCTTGATATCGTTATTCACGCATCATTTGAATGTTTCAACAAAGCACATTCCGCGTAGAGACCAGCAAACGATCATAATATTTTTCTGGTCAACTATTATTTTATGCTGTTTTTGACAACGAATATTAAGAGATACTACACTTTGTTAGTAACTACTCTTCAAAATAAATACATCGTTTTGTGGTTTTCACGTCTTCCAATGATATTCTAATGTTATGCACCCAATAATACGCTATTTTTTCAAATCAAACCTTCTCCGATTAATGCATTCGTGCACTTTTTATATCATTATAATATGCAGTCGAACCTCTGTTTAACGAACTTGACGTTTCTTTGAAAAAATCGGTCAAATAATTATTATCTTATATATATCATAATAAAAATAGTAATAACATTGTATATTAATATATAGTAAACATTATGATCAATAATGATGTTAATATTATACAGCAATAAATACCTAATTAATAATATTAATAATAGTATGTTCGAAAGTTCCGAAGTAAAAAAAAAAAATTCTTATGTACAATTATAAGACAATAACTTAAAATAAATGTATTCGATGAAAACCGTTTTCGTTTAATAGAAACGTTTTTCAATGAAAATTTTATGATTGCATTAGAAAAATCAAATTGTTTCGTATAGAATTCCAACTGTAAACTATTATTGTAATCATGCACATCCTACACGTTGAATATTTTATAAAACAGAAAAATATTTATCGCGAGTATCACTTATACTCGTTCAGATTTGTTTTCCGGGTTTCGGTATTATTAATAATACAAAACATATTGCTTTTGATAGGGCAACAGTGTGCAAAATGTACATTATAAATCCTTGTTGATACTTCGATTTAGACTCGTAAATTACGTATATAAACGAGGAAATTAGCATGCTCGTATTATAGATTATATAATATACGTATATTTGTTTACTTATACATTTATGCATAAAATGCGTTCATTCGATTTCGTGGTTATAGATTATATTATATTTATATATATCACGTATGCACATGAGTGTTTGTTAATGATATTACAATTTCGTATATACATAAATGTCAGTATGTCACCCGATGAAAAACCAGTTTTTCTTGTTTAAAATATGAAAGAAAAAAACGCGACCGTTTACGCGATTCGAAATTTTTAGGGCATATTGTTTGCGTAACAATATATATATATATATATATATAATATGCAAGTGTGTACATTTATTAATGTATCGATCCATCGATCGATGGGAAAAAAAAAAATAAAGTAATAAAATCGTCCTGATCTTCATAATATTCATAATAATACTGGCGTGGAATTAAAACAACTAACTAATGGCGTGTTTTATGTGG
The DNA here is from genome assembly GCA_034509805.1 of Sipha maydis. Lineage (NCBI taxonomy): Eukaryota > Metazoa > Arthropoda > Insecta > Hemiptera > Aphididae > Sipha > Sipha maydis. The sequence continues at coordinate 216,248 of JASXSY010001109.1, forward strand.
CTAATAAAATATTATATTATGCATGCATGTTATGGCGCATAGGTATATCGAACAGAAACCTTCGACCGCGAACGGTCGTCAAATTTTCACCGCTCAATGGTGATAAATCTAATGTATGTATTACATTAAAATGCAATGAATCATTATATAATGTAAGCGACCGGTGTGGGAAAGAATTGAGATCGCCTCTGAAATTCGTACGAAAATAATCGCTGCGCTCGATAACCCGTCAGAGTCGTGCCGGAATCAATTGTACATTCAACGTTTTATGGTGTGAGTGCAAAAACTCATGTCCGTCAAGTTGGCATAAGCACATTATGCTGGAGTTGTGTAAATAATAAAGTTGTGTAAATGGTATCAACAATTTGCTAGAAATTTGTTAGATTTTTCTAGGGCACTAAAACATTGAAAACATGCCGGTGCCATCTTTGTGAGCGCACATGCACTATTTTAAAAAGAAGTATGTCAAATCATTCAGTTGAATTTGCTAAACTTTTCTAAGGCGTTTTAGGATTTTGATAGCACCTCTGTCGTCTAAAGGAGAAGTTCCAAATTTGGCGTTAGCACCGGCACATTGTTCGATTTAATAAAAAAAAAAATATGTCTTACTATTCAACAGAATCTGACAGATTATGCAAGATTTTTTATTGGATCTATTAAATCTATAACACTATCATACTTCTTCCATTTTGAATTTACTGTTTAACAACCACAATTTTTTACAAAGAGTTTTACTACGAAAAAATAAATAAATTAACAGTACATTTTAGTATTAAATATATTTTACCTATTTTTCATGTATGATTCACGAATAATTTATTGTGTATTATAATCTTGAATAAATGGAGTTATGATTTTTGGTTCTGATAATTTTCCTTTTTTTTTTTTTGAAGCTAATTGTGTGATTCTTATTGATTTTTTTCTCTTTATATAAGCTGTATAATGAACAACGGTTCTTTTTATATCCGTTATTTTATTTTCAATAAATCCAATGATTCCTAATAAATTGCACCTTAAAAATGATCATTGATTTAAATTAGGTTAAATAAACGTTTTAAAATATATATGGATTGTATGAACAGTTTTTGTTATAATTAGTCTTTTTACAAGTAAAGCGATTTCTAGATATACATTTTTGTTATTTATAATTATGTAAAATAAGTGATAAAATCTTACTGGCATATATTATCATTACATTTGTGTGGATTGATGCTAATGTACAACTTTCTTGTTCATAAAAGCCCATAAGGTCTATTTCAATACAATTATTTGGTTCTGTTGCGTACTGAATTTGAACATATTTTGTACAAATATTGCAGACTTCTTCATTTTATGTTCAGTATTTATTTAATAAATTTTCTATTGATTCCATAGTAAATCCATTTTTGATAATGATTTGCATTTTCGAGCTCATTAAATGTATATGATTTTATTTTTTATCGGACTTATGAGCATTTAATTATTATTATGATCGATGATAGTTTCAATTGTTTCAGTAGATTTTGAATGTTACATTGAGCATCAAAACATTGAACTTTACAAACTGAATTACTTGAGGCTTCCAATAAACTATATGTATGTAATAGTTCATACTTTTTAATAGATTCTGATTTCAATGCAACTAGAATGGTTATTGATTTACAAAATTTGAATAGCTTATACTGTGCATTTTTTATGTAATTTTTATATTTTCAAAAATCATAGAAACCAATACAAACTATCGACGTGATTGTATCGGTCGCACACGAGTTATTTATTATAAATGTTAGATTTTTTTTATATTTTTTGGTGTAGACATTATACTGTTTATTAAAGGAACTATTTTTTTCGACTTTAATTTTGTCTTTTTCATAATATTTCGTATTTCTGGATAAGAGTCCAAGAATTTTGAAGGCCGTTTATTTTTAATTGTTATACTAATTACTTTTCCGTGCCAATCATCTTCATTGAATAATGAATGAACTAGTGGTTTTTTGAGAATAAAATTCTGTACTTGAGGTTGTACTCAATTAATGTTTATTTGATTTTTGTAATTGTAGCCTTAATTTGTGTAACTATATTTATATTTAATATAGATAATTGGTTTCAATTATAATTCAATGCACAGTAACTAAAACGTAATACGAGACTTAATAAATCACGTACAATAAAATAAATGTATCAAGCACATCGTAAATAATTGAATAAAATGAGAGTATCTGTTAAGTGTATGAACTATTTAGTACATGTAACTTTAGATATTCAAATAGATTTTATGAAAAGGCTTAATAGGATATAAGTATAATCGTCCTACGAATAACAGTATGGAGTATTATTTATTTGTACATCAACAAAACCATCTGTAAAAGAAAATTGAGTAACTATTAAAAGGATAAATTGCTAACAATAGAATAAAAACTAGAAAACATCGCTAGTTTGCGGACCACAGACTCTAAATAGAATAAATTGTTAGTGCTATAAAATTAATGAAACGACAGAAGAGGCACTATTAATATCAAACAACTGGGTACGTACAAATTGACATGTTATTTTTAAGTCGGTCAGCGCACCGTTGCTGGTGCTAAAATTATGGAAACTTCTCAGAGACGACAGGGTCCCTAAAAAATTCAGCTGAATAATTTGACGTGCATATTTTTTGAAATCGGACATAGTGCAAGTGCGCTCACAAAGATGGCACCGGCATGTTTGTCCGTGGATTTTCAAAGTTTATGGGTTATAGGCAAAATCTAAAAAATTCCTAGCAAAATGTTGACACCATTTACATAACTCCAGCAAAATGTGCCGGTGCCGACTTGATGGACATGAAAAACTCGTCTACAGACGCCACGTACGGTCGTCAGGATGATCGCGACGTGTTACTGTAAAATACATTGCGATTGTACATCATCAAAATATAGCCGAAATTAACGCCTGACCGTGAAATTCTGAAATAAACGCAATTGCAATATTATTGTAATGTGACGACGACTCGCATCGTTACTGCGCGTTCGCTCCGCCGTCCACTGACCGGGGGTCGTTCGTTTCAAAACAATAATCATAACGATCATCATCTGTTCGATGCAACGAGATAAAAACAAAATTAATTTCTCGGTCATTGTGTACGCGTCTACACAATAATAATTAGAGATGTGTAGTTCATGAGTGAGTCGACTCGAAGATTATAATTAGTGAATTGAATGAATTGAATCAATGTATCGCACATCAGCGACTCGGCAACTCAGTACCAACATAGCAAATCAGTAAATCAGTGACTTGGCAATCCAGTATCAACACTCAATTGAGACAACTGAACTATAAGCCTGTAAATGAATTGAATCAGTCAAGTCACCAATTCCAAATCTGAAATTATCATCTTATCAGTAAATTCAGTGTAATACTATCGTACGATTAATACTTTAATATATATATATATATATATTATCTAAACTATCTAAAAACTGTGATACTGTTATTCCTACCATCGCTCACGCAGGCCGCCGTGTATAAAAACAATGTGACTCACATTGATTTTGATGTATCAAATCATGTTCATTGATCATAAATATAATATAACTATGATAATTGATAAGTGATTACAAATCATCTGAAAACCATGTTATTTTAAAATTGAATAGATTTGATTTGATTCATTAAGATTTAGGTTCAAACCGTGACTTGGTTAAGATATGATTTAACTTATCAGCTGTGAGTTGATGAATTGATGAATTGACTTGATGAGTTGACTCATTAAAGTGAATTGATTCACTAAAGTGAGTCATAATTCCCATCTCTAATAATAATAATAAGAATACTGTTCATGCGGGAGATTGCCGCTGTTGAAAATAATATAAAAGTGTACCCACGTGTCACGTATACCTGCACCGCGATAGATATCCAAAACTTAACTGGGACACGCGAACGTTAGGCTTACCTGTGACTGTAATAATAATAAATATCGTACGCTAATGATCTAATTAATATAGAACATACATAAAGGTAATCCCTTTCACGTTCTAACGGGATTTATTTTTTAATTTATTTCTCCCATCTTACCGCCACGTTTTCCTCGAATCGGGCGCGAATTCCAAATAATAACCACACGGTTCGTGATGAAGAGCGAAATACGTTTTCGGGAAAAAAAAAGTTCTCAAACAAGCAGTGGTAATCATTAAAAACGATTAAGTACAAAACTACCAACCTGAGCTAAATCGGCGCATAATCGATCGGTCCGATTCATAACGAATTATTTCAAATGTTTCAATGGCGAACAGAACTAATTCAACGTAATCTGTACCATATACGAATTGTCCGCATAAAAAAAGTGTCACGTTTCGACTACGGACGGATTATAACAACCACTTTTAGTGACCTAGAACAAGAAGACTCCCATGAAGTAGTAATTTTTTAACGCGTTGAACACCTTCAACAATTTTTCACGTCGACAACAAAAATGTTTTCTTGGTAAAATTAGTATTATAAAACTCGTATCTTTTTACACTACTATAACTAACACCTAGTATTTATAACTTATTAAAACCTAATTACAAGTTCATCATCGTTCGACGTGGACTTCGGTGCACGGAAAACGTCATGTTCGAACTGAAAATTCGGTATAGTTCACGACCTAAATAAATTATATATCGAGGAATCGGACAATTTCCACGCTGCAATTGTCGCCAAGTGCTGCAGTATACAAACACGTCGTTGCTGCTGTCACTGTTTGCAATAATAATAATATTCGCGATGTAAAGATGATTCTCGAGAAAACATAACAAAACCAACTCACTCGTAGGACTCGGTTTTTTCTACCCCCGTTGTGTATGTTCACATTTTTATTTTTACATTTTAACGAGCGTAGTAATTAATTATATTCAAACATTGACCAAATGAATATTGTATACGTGTCTATTTGTCTTCGCAGGGACACGAAAATAATAATTACTGAAAAAAAAAACCGTTATTCACATTAGCTTCTGTCGGCCGATCAGCCAATAGTATTTAATATTACGTGTTTTTTCCTCGCATAAAATCACTAAAAAAAAAAAAAAAAACTTCACACAACCAAATGAATAATTAAAATAAACGATTCCAACGCGCATACATATTATTATATACAAGCAGATAAGCGAAAAAAAAACAATACTAATAATAACAACAACAACAACAAAAAACAAGGTTTTGGCTTATATACTTATAAATAATAACAATAATAATTAAATAGTACATACACTGAAATGATGTACCTAAGCTGCACGTCGGTCCGTTGTTATTAGTATTAATGACCCTATTTCGATTTAAAAGAAAAAAATTTAAAAAAAAAAATATATATATATATATATATATATATATAGTAATAACAATAAAAAATAAATAAATAAACAAAATCGTAATAATAAAACAGCTAAATCAGATTATTACGTACGTAATATTCCGCGTAGACGTTGTAAATTGTATACGTTTGTGTACACAGTGCGCGAAGAGGTTTTTCGAAGTACAGTATTATAATAATATCGAAACGCGCAATTATAATCGCTCACGGTGTCGGGCAGGCGGGCGGGCGATGTGTAACATATTATAATACATGTACGAATGCATGCGTAGAAAATAGTGCATTTACGGTGTAGACCCATTCAGATCAAATAACGATTTTATTGATTTATTTAGTCCGCAATCGACGTTTGCGTTTTCAACAGCCGTATAACGGATTCGTCTTAAGTTTATGATTAATATTTTTGCGCCTCTCGCGTAACGCGCATGTTATATAGGACTATGGCGGACCCAATCAAAAAATCCCGCTCGCGCTGACCGTTTCCTACCCGACGAGGGTTTATATGCGATTATAGCATACAGTTTATGAATCGACCAACGCAGTTCGGCCGATCGACCCGTAAAACTTGACGTTTTCACGGGAAAAATGTATAGCGGGCGTGTGTGAACAAATGTAGATAGGTACACTAACCAACTGACGACAATCGTACTCAAACGGAACTGTATTAGTAGTAATTACTAATACATTTTTGTGTTGCAAACTTAGTAAACATTTTAAATTATTAACGATATTGTAAATTTTTTGTAAATGTGAAGCGGAAAAAAACATGGTAAACGAACATTTTCCAATTCCATTTTACACAGCTTTCACTTCAGATGCAGTATAATTATCGTACGCTATTACGAGTAACTGCAGTGCAATAATTCTAAATTACGAATCGAAAATCGGTAGCAAAAAATTATTGAATAAAACAATAACTACTTATAAAGTTATTATAAACAAGAAAGTTAAACGAACAGTTGACCGTATAATATAATTTATATACCGTGAATTAAATTTTAAAAATAGACGATAATATTTCGAACGAGCGACTTTGAGCTTATTCCGGGGGGTTTTTTTTTTTACTGCGTACAGGACATATGAATACAGTTGTTTTTGATAAGTTGTAATTTATAACCATTTTTATCAGCGCATGCGCAGTAAAATAAAAATATCTCAAATATGAGCCATTATTTTTGATACTGGATTTGAATTAATATATTTTTTCTAAGCAACTTTGATCTTTACAGTTTTCTAATATCATCCAAGTTGAAATTTTACAGTCAGTCGAAAGTTCTAATGACAAAAATAAAAATGTATCAACATCAATTAATAATACACAGGTTAATATTGCATTGTTTTAATTAATCTGCAAGACATGTTCAGATTATGTCTCCGAAACAATAGTTACGTAGTTTTTACTTTTTCCAATCGTCATTCCTAAAGTCTGGATCTTAAATCATATCACGGATACATACGCATGGATACAAATATACTTTATAGCACATAATATTTCGCATTTCAACCGACGTATCATTAAAATAATAGTTAATTAATAGTTTAATAGTTGAAATAACTATTGATACCGAATAATTAGGCAAAAATATTGCTTAAATTAACCTTTGTATTTCATTAATCGTGGCTCAAATAACTTTAGACGTTATCATTCAATCATCAACTTTATGTTTTTAACTTTTTATGAACGAAACCACTGGACAAACTTTCATGACGGATGTTATACGTAAGTAATTGGCTTGCTATGATACGTTGATCAGCATCTTAAACAATGTGACAGCGTCCACCATAAATTAAATTTGTAAAATAAATTATGCAATTTATTTATTGATGATTTTTTTTAAACGAATACATGTTAATTCTGGTATTATTTCGAGAAATGTTGTCACTAATAATACCAGCTATTTAGTTTCAAATTTAATTCTATTTTCACCACGCTTTTCCTTTTAAGTAGATACTAAATTATACAATTTAAATTTATAAATAAATTATTAAGGTATATTCCATTGTTATCTGAAAGTATGTCATTCTCGTCGATCTAATTCAATATTTTTTTCAATCAAATTAACTTTTGATATATAAAATGATCAAATTTATATTTAAAATAATAAGTTATAGAATCAAAAGATGATCTGAACATTACTTCTTCTTCTTCTTCTTCTTCTTCTTCTTCTTCTTCTTCTTCTACTTCGCCTTCCTCCCAACTATTTGGGGTCGGCCACCCTTGTTCTACACCTCCACTTTACTCGGTCAATCACATCTCCTCTGCACACACCGACAGCCCTCATGTCATTCTCCAAAGTCTCCAACCATCTCTTTTTTGGTCTTCCTCTTCCTCTTTTCCCTTCAACGTCCATCTTCATAACCACTCTTACTGCATTCGTTTCCTCTCGCCTCATCACATGCCCAAACCATCTTAGCCTATTTTCTCTCATCTTGTCCACAATTGGCGCTACACCAACACTACCTCTCACGTATTCATTCCTTATTCTATCTTCTCTTGTCACTCCATTCAACCATCTAAGCATTCTCATTTCCGCGACACTCATACTTTGTTCTATTCTCCTGTTAACCGCCCAACACTCTGAACCATACAGCATAGTTGGTCTCACTACACTTTTATAAAATTTACCTTTCAGCCTAATAGGAATTCTCTTATCGCATAACACGCCCGATGCTTCTCTCCATTTCATTCACCCACACTTAATCCTATGTTTTACATCAATGTCAAAGCCCCCGTCCTTTTGAACAAAAGATCCTAAATATTTAAAGCTCTCAACTTCACCTATCACATCACCATCTATTGTCAGTTGTCTCCTCATTCCTTCAACTTCTTGGTCTCTTTGTCCAAAATCATACTCAATATACTCAGTTTTATTTCTACTAATTCTCAATCCCTTTTCTTCGAGGGCTAACCTCCACTCATTTCCCTCATTTCTCATTTTTTTGATCTGAACATTACTTCACTCTATAAAAATATGATTAATAAAGTTCGTAAGCACAAACTTTTTAGTGATGCTGATTACTACAATGATTACGAAAATGATCAGATTCCGCCCACAACAAACTTGTTTCTACAATAGCTAAAGTGATAAGTGATTTCGGACAACATTTATTAATGGCAATCTTTTTGAGATTGTTTGATGGCAAACATAATTATCTAGTAGACCATTTAGTTGCTGTTCGCCGATTTACGTGTGCTGACTGAAACCCAAGCTATTTATAACGAGTTAAAAGTTTTTCTTTTCGTATTGAAAGTATATTGAAAGAATGTGTTATCAGTTTGATTTAATGGCACGACAGCCATGTCAGAAAAGGTATCAGGAGTTAAATGAAGTGTAAAGGATTAAACAGCAATAATGTATGTGTACTTCGTTACTCGCACTGTTTAAACCTAGCTTAAATCGACATCTTTACACCAGTCAAAAGTAATAAATAAGTTATTTTGGAACTTTTCAGTATATTTACTCATTTATTGAGAGTATTTTTTTACGACACGCATCTTTTGAAAACATTTATAATGAGACCGATTCAATATTGAGGACATTACTGTCCCTTTCCATTACTAGGTTGGTTTCTCGTACGGAGGCTATAAGTGATGAAATTAACTATTCCGTCATCCTTACAGCCCTTAGATTAAATTCAAAATGTGTCAAGACTAATTAATCAGAAATAAGATTACCACAAAAGCAGATCAAATTTTACCAACTGGTAAATCAGTAATAATCTAAGTGACTGGATACATTAGATGCAAGAAGATAAAAATACAAAATGTACACGGTTTTAAATTTAACGATTCAGGCTTTTTTTTTTGTAATACCCGTGACAAGTTGCTTTTGTAAAAGAACATTTCGTATTTTGATTAATGTGGAAACAAAATCAAGGTCAACTATAAGACAAGATCGATTGGAATCACTAATGTTGCTGTATGTTGAACTGGAGTTTACGGTTGAAGCTACAGAGGTTGTAGAAGATTTTAAAAACGTTTGTTATTTTAAATTAATCATTATGAAATATGATCAATAAATTAAATAGTCAATGCAAAATTACTTGCATTATTTTAGTGTACTCATAAAAAATACTTTCTATGTAGAAGAAGAGTTAAAAAATATGTATTCGGTGGGTGAATTTGGTTAAGGAATTTTTTTTTTAACGATATAGTGACGATAAAAAAAGGGTTATGTGTATAAAGGTACATTCAAATGTAAGATTCTAGTTGTCCTATAGATTTAGCACCGCTAATGTTATCAGAAGTATCAGATACAGAATTCTTCGATTTTGTTTGATTACACTCATTAACTCGTGCAAACAATGAAGTAGTTATGAGGGGAGGGGGGAATTAGAACTTAAGATAATAAGTAAATAATACAAATATAAATTAATATGTATATTATTAAACACATATTGTTATAGAAATCATCAGAGTACTTACGCTTCTATTTGTATTTATTAAAATTGACAAAATCAGCGATAATGACCTCCGTCGTTCAACAACACCAACACGCCAACAAAAATAAATAGTTACGCCTGTCGATACTATTACTTTTTTATACATATATATATATATATATATATATATATATATACTCGTATATATGTATATATATTACAAAAAAATTATAATTTTAATTTGTTTGTTTGAGTTTGATACATAGATTATGTTATACCACACACGTATAATAAACTCATAAACGTACGCGTAACATTTAACTATGGATATATTTATAATACAAGTAAGAACACTATTGAACAATATTACATTACGTTTGTGTAATGTTTATATAAATTAATACAATAATAAATTACGCGTAGCTTTATTTATTCTCGTAAAATAATAATTCAACCGCTGTGTGTTTTACAGTTTTAATATTTATTATCTATCTTTGTTGATTTAAGTACGTTACTGTTTAGCGTTTAATGTTTATTTTACACTGCATATTAGCGACTATTACCGGACGTTTACGCGATTATCAAAGCGTTACTCACAAAATTCCGAATGAAATAAAAATCGCATCTGGCCGTAAATATACTTAACCCCCTCCCCCGCCCCAGAAGAAATTCGTATCCACAACGCCGCGTGCAGCACCATAAAGTTTTGCACTATGAATATTATGGATTCATCGATCGCGAAACGAATTCGATCCGAGGCAAAGCTCAGAACAACACGGCTCACCATTTTTCTTCATTGCGAACGGAAAATCTGCACTTTTCCCCGCAAATATCTTATCGTTTCATTTTCGTGCACGGACACGAACGCGCGTCGGATCGACTGCGCTCGTCACACGCCGTGTCAAAATCGTATTATTGTCGGCGGCTGCGGGGACGGCGTTAAGTAGCGTAAAATTTGTACACAACACGTTGTCGTTTTAAAGAGCGTGTGCTCCGCCAAAAATCTTTTTTACTCGCATCCATTCACACCGCGTGCGAGTGTGTATGTACGTGAGTATGCGCGTGCTTGTGTGTGCGTGTGAGTATGTATGTGTAGTGTTTAAGTTAGTATACGTTCATCTGAACCGAGTCCATTTGGCACGTATTTAAGTTTTTGTTAATGTTTGTTGTGTAGGTTTTTTAGGTTCATACATATATATATAAGTACTCTTTTTTTTTTTTTTTTCTTTTTTTTCAATCGGTTTTTCGCGGTACGGAATAACGCGTGACGTCTCACAGCCGGCGGTGGTGACGAGACGACGTTGACATTATTTTCGAACGTTATTGTTACGACAACAACAACAGCAACAACAACAATAATAATACATCTGATCGGCGGCACGGACGACGCGACAAAAAAGGTTAAACGCGAGCCGTCAATCACTTGCGCAAAAACAGAGAGACGTTCGGAGGCGGTGCTAATTATTCCACTCGGTACACTTGCGCGCACAGGTGGGCACAGCTGCAACAGAGAGGTACGAGGTGACAAAATTTTATTAAATTCGATTACCCGTTCCCCTCCCACCCCCCCCTACCTGCTCATTATTGCCGTCGTACCCGCTCCGCCACGCGCATAACAAATAAACGACGCGGTAAAACGTATACGTATCAGCTGCCCTCAGCACGCCGCGCGTGTGACAATGACCCGAAAAAACCACAATGGACGAGCGTTTTTACAGCATTTTTTTACCAAACGAGAAATTTTTTCATTCGTCTTACGACACGATTATAATATTGTTTTGTGCACCGGGCAAATGTGTACAGTGGACTTTTCGCGACAGTAACTACACACACACACACACAATAAGTAGTTGCAACAGCGGGCGTAAATACAATACAACAAGCGCATGAATATCTCCATACTATATTATACCGTTCGAGTGTGCACACGTGCTACGGCGAAGATTGTTCGGTTGAGATTCCGATAGGGTTTGACATCCATTTTAAACGAAAGCCGCGAACTCGCGGTAGACCAGAAACGCGGTGTTTCGGTTACTACACTAAAATTGTACACTCGTGCGCGCGGTCTTCAAACGCGTTTCGAAACGTTCCACGCATATACAAACATAAATTATAACACAACGTTAAAAAATTGTTGTACAGCGTTACGCTCGGCTCGAACGAAACACGATGAAAATCGAACGAACAATCGTTTTCAGCCCTCGTGCTATCATATCGAACCGCAGGCCTCGTATTGTAACCGTACCTTATTTTAAGCCATACCATTAGAATTATGTATGGATTTATATTATTATTCCTACGGACGGTGAATAAAAATTGATAGTTATTCGGAAACGCGAACGGTTTAATAATGTTAGGAAAAAATGTCCCACTGTTGTCAGCGGTCAAGCTCTTCGTGTTGTACAGTAATATAAAATATTACAATCTGGTCTTATAATTTCTTACTTTATTTTATTTTTTCCGATGTACACCAAACCTGCTGTTTTCTATTTGGATTTAAAGAACATTTCAAATCCTAATAGCGCGATCGGATTCGTTAACGAAAATAAATGGGTAATCACCACGCAGGTGTACGTATCTCAAGCACGATTTTCCACTACGATACAGCGCGCGTGAAACTTTTTGTACCGCGTTTGGGAAAAATGTCGATCAAAGTGCACATAATCGTAATACCGCATTCGGTTTCTCGCCACCAAACCCACGAAATCTAAAATATGCGTGAACATTTTACACACGTATACACCCACAAATATTTCGACGGTAATGGACTTTTTTCATTAGTCCTCCCGCTTTGGTTTCGAATTTTGAACGTCGTTCAATCACAAAACAAGTCGGCACCAAAAGAGATTCAAATCGGATGAAATTGAAAAAATGTTACACGCGACGATCGTACCGACTTGAAAAATCTAAAAACCATTTGTTTCGTTCCATACCTCTGCGGAAGTGGGCCTGGAAAGTCGTTGCATTCCAGAGCACGTAACCCGCAATATCACACACTATTATTATATCATACGTGAACACTTATGTACAGGATTCCGAGCGAAGACCGAAGATGCCAACAACCAATAACGCGGTTACGACGGGCGAGTACACCCGTGTGCCTGTGTACAATGAACACCAGTCGCTACAGTCCAATATAACATTAGCATTAAAATTCGTCGTCGACTAAACGAAATTAATCTTTTACATCGCGTGATGTTATCGTACGTGACGTGATCCAAATTCCAAGGCACGACGAGAATTAGGGGTTGCTAGACGACCGCATACACACACACACACACACACACACTACACGCTAGATATAAATCGGATTACTCATGCAGGACGAAATCGTGTTCATTTCGGATCTGGAAAACTCGAATATTTACAAACGTCAACCAAGTAACGCACACGTACATCGCAAATGGTAGTTATTGTGTATAATTAGTAACGTAATTATCGTAATGCTATTATACCGTAGCGCGGACGAAATAGTAAAGGTGTCGCACGGTCACGCGAAGTTTATTGGATCAAGTTTATTTGTTCATTTTTTATTCTCTACGATACGCAAAATCGAACCATTGCGCATTGATATCCGATCACAATCGTTTTTGACAACGAAACATCATCGGATGTCAATTACTCGTTGTGAAGCTTTTGGAAACCAACTTCAACGCGGATTTTAACTAGAGTTGTACAGACCAAAAACTGAAATGCAGCAGACGAAATTAAATAATTGAAAAAGAAATTAATGTTTACTTCTTTCACGATGGAATAACAATTCGGTACATAATATATAACATATACGTATTAGTAGACGACTGTAAGAGTAGGTGCGACTTTTCAACATTTTCTACCACCTGCAAATTACCGCTTGTTAGATGAATTAATTATAATTAGCTTTTAAATGATCCGACGAAAAATCAATTGAAAATACCTAAACCTGTTTACCTAATAATATTTACGCACGTTATAACACAGCTGAATGTCAATAATTGTATATATATATGTATAAATACTTCTAAACAGAACTTGAATAAAATAAAAAATTAAGAGTGTAACACATTAATTTGTTATTCCAAGCAATAATATAGTTCACGTATAATAACACTTAAGTACATAACATTATATTAAATTAAAAACATGAATTCATTGCGACGTGTGTTGTTGTTTGAGTAACCTAACATAATCTGTAATAGATATTTTACACCAATTTTGTTTTTTCTTGTTTTTTTACATATATGTTAGAACATGTTCTACTCTTCATGGTCAAAACTCGGAGGTAATGTTGGTTTTTTAAATGACCCATTATAATTATTTTTACTGACAAAAATTGTGAAGCATGTTTGGGTTCGTTACTGTAATGTTTTTTTTCTTCAAGGTAACCGGTAAATCTAAAGGAAATATTAGTGTTGCCAATGATTCCTTAAATTCAGAACAGACATTGATCGTTTATTTATAAATACTTGTATATACTGTGATTTGAAATAATCGTGCACGTGATATTGTCGTGTCCGAAACTAAAGGTTAAATGGATAGTTTTTTTTTTTTGTTTTTTAAATTACAATAGTCGTTTAAAAAAAAAAATCACCTAGTTTTATTTACGGCCGTGTCGGCGAGTTCTCGTCTAATTATGGGACTATGGCTAGATAAGATATGAAATATTGATTCATTCATGTAGACAAACAATAATGTGCATGCTAATAAAAGTGAATAATAATCATTGACGTCACTCAACATTTTTTACGAATATATTGAATTGTTCAAATGCATCCGTACGAAAAATTCAACTTAATACTTTGCAAATATACTGATGCATGATTTAACTTCGTAAAGGTACTAGCTATATTGTACTTATAGTCCACGCCTTTTAAAAATGTTTGCAATCACTTTCAAACTCGATTAGTTTTGTATTAAAGAGTCCGAATAAAGCAAAAAACGTAACATTATGAAGTGATATTTTTTTTATTTTTTTTGTTTATTTTAAGTTTACCTTCAGTGTACTCAATTACTGTACGCGAAGAAAGAATACTTTAAAAAAGTTTTACGCGAATCGATTATTTTTTTTATCAGATATTTTTACTTTTTAATGTCGACGTAAGTGTTGTTGAAAAATAAAGAAACATATTCAAATCATAGAACATTTTTTTCGGTAAATTATGATACGATCTTGATAATACATTAATTGATATCGTAGGTAAACATTTAATTAAAAGCTACTCTTACTTTTTAATAAGTGTTAAAGAAAATGGTAACAAAAATTAATTTATTACAAACGCATTCATTCAATTTTATTAATAATCAATTAGCCTCTCAAAGTGTTATTTTTTTATTTTTATCTAAGCAATGTGAAAATGTAGACATTTTGCATAGTCTATATGTATAAAAATAATAGATTATTGGATAGTTTTTTATAGATAACTTGCAGTTAGAATAAGAGTCGAAATTTTCATTTTGTTTGATTGTTACAATTTAATTCCATATTTAAAAAGTATACTCCATTATAATAATAAAATAACAATATAGTTATAATAATATAATATAATATTTTTTTCAATAATAATGAAAATAACTTGGTATTCTTATGAAATTGCATTTTAATTCCGAATAAATACCTTTGCAATCGAACTAAAAACAAATTTTCTCAAAAGGCTTGAAACTAATATTTTAGCATATTATCAATATGTGTAATTTTATATGCAAGTTAAAAATTTTAACGTAGGTTAAATACTTGTATTTTATATGAATTGGTAGTTTTGACTATCAATTGCAATTTTAACTCGTAACCGATACGAGTATAGCAAAAGATTTCAAATATTTTTAACTGAGTTTATTGTTTTATTTTGAGAAATCTTCAATTTACCATTAAATTAAGTACAAGGTTAATTACGTTACTATTTAAATTCTTTTTTAAAATATAAAAAGTAATTTAATTGAGTATTCATAATTATGTATTTATGGAAAAAATAATTATGAGATTAATATAATTATTATAATAATTATTATTATTATTATTATTATTATGAGATTTTTATCTAATTAACATTATTGGAGAGCCATTATAATATATTCCAATTAAAGTATTTAATTCCCAGGAATCAAATGGCGTCGAATGAATTAAAATAAAATATTCATTTCCGCTATCACGTAAATATACTAGATTGAATCGATGGTTTTATTATAGTATTACGAATATCGGACGTTATAATTCATTACGAACAACATTTTAACGATTCGAAATTGTTTATGCATTATGCAATAATTTTTATTCCAAACATTTCTTTCTGTCGTCGTCGACACACGTTGTATATTAGTATAGGTACCTATTGCCTAGCACAACACTCGGTATTCGTTTATCTAATCGCAGTGCGGTTCATTAATTGTAATTATTAATTTTTTATGACCTCCAAATCGACCAAAATCGCTACATTAACATTTACTTGCACATTGATACACGGCCAATTAATAAAATCTGAACTTCGTGTAGAATACATATTTCTACGTTCTCTCTCTCACTCTTTAGGTTGCTGAACATGTATTAAAAAAGTTCAAAAGTCTAAATCAATCTTTACCTCCCACCGCGTATACAATAAAAACTTTGAAAACATATTTTCTAAAAACAAACAGTTCTGTAACGTGTGACATTAGCTCTATCCCCAACTGCTTGTTTGAAAAATGTAGGTAACATTTCTCATTTCACCAAGGACTTAAAGTCTACACCGAGCTCGACGGGATACGTTTGTAAATCTACTATTTCTTATCTGATCGTTCGCAGTAATTTCCGAGAGTAATACATAGTCTAATAATAATCCGTCTCGCAGAGATCAATGCCAGTTTTCACAACTACCTACTAGATTCGTGCTATTCGTTCACCGTGCGTATTTTTACGCTCCAACACCGTCGATGAGAGAATAACCGCTATCCTCTCAGAAATGGTGCACCAAAGTAGTTGCTTGTACGTCACCGAACAATTTTCTGATAAATCGGTATTCTACGAAAATTGCGGTCGGTCTTAAAACTCTGTTGCGCACAGAAATCGTTATTGAAAAACCACATTCGCGGGAACGGCCCGCGCAGCTCCCACACTTGTCAGTCCTGCGGATTTAATGTCACCGCGGTATCACGATGCATTGGATGTGCGAGAAAGACCATGGATCAGATATCACCTGATATCACCAGATTCTCCTGGTCGTATAGATTCACCGGTCAGATGTTACAAACACTACACGCCCGATGTAGCTTTAATCGCCCGGAGAACCGAAGAACTACGTACAATTGGAACATGATCTGAAATACTTAAAACGTCATAATCATCCGATACGTTCACATGGTTATTCGAAAAATTTTACCGCCAACAACGGTTGTGGTAAGATTTCGATCATTAACATTTGTATTGATATACAACGGAAAATGGATTTTAAAAAATCGAAACTTGTTGATTGATTTCGAATGACGCGAAAAAGAAATGCAATTCGTACAAAAAAAAAAATCAATAGCGGTATTGGATTTGACGTAAATCGTAAGAAAATATTTTTTTTATAAACCTAAAGTGCGTCCTTAACAAAAAAATATATCAGGCCCGACGAAGGCTTAAGCGAAGGACGCAGAAGACGAGGGGGTTATTTGGTCACCGCAAGTATGTTTACACTGTGCTCCGGGAATCGAACCGAAAACCGCTCGTGTCATCAAACAATCGAGCGATCACTACCGAGCCAAATACAGACTAACAACGGTATTATTTACATGCACGTGTATTATATTACAGTTGATAAACCAATACGATACATACAACCATTGGTTTTGTGATAAGAATCATGTTCGTGTACGTGTTTTCGGATTTAAATGTCATCTATCTTCAATGATAATTACAAAGATTAACATGTGCGCAGAGATTTTAGAGGCCAAAATGATTTATCCGTCGTTATGTAACATATTATTATTACCCAACATAAACTTCGGAATTACAGTGCCGAAGACCATGTTTTCATATCGACTGGGGTTGACTGAGATTCCGAACGCGGCTGTAAAGTATCTCGTCAAATAAGTGCACGTTAGTCTCTCTCATTTAACATCCGTTAGCCGTACACATAGTATCGATTCCCGCGAACGTATAATTATACAAAAAAAGTAAAACGAGAATAGTAAACACATGTTATTTTTAATTTGAGAGGTAGATAATCGCGGAAATGCGTCCGAAAAAGTTTAAAACCTAGCTAGGCTATTTTTGTTTACGGTAAAAAGTAATTAAAATGCCTACCAAACACGGATATTTTTATTTTCAACAAATTCAGGAAAAAGAAAAATAGAAATCAATAAACTATAACTTTACGCTCACGTCATATATATGCATAAAAAATTGCTAACATAAAGCGCCGCTGTTTTTTATTTACCCGCCAGGCCAATTTCGACGGGCGATAAATATAATTATTTAACGCAAACATCGTCCATAACACATACGATACACAATTTTGTCTTATCTAAAAACGATATAATTATTTTTTAAATTATTTTCGCCCGCTGAAAAAAAAATAATAATAATTGTTATAATTTGTAAAACGCGCTGTACCCGGATTAAACGTAGAAAGTTCAAAAAATAAAAAATAAACATCCCATTCCGTTTTCAAGAATAAAAACGCAGAGATTTATTATTAAAAATGTTCGTATCGATTAGATGTTTAACATTCACGACCTAACGGAAATGTTGTTCGCGCTAAAAGTAATATACACATTGTACGTGTACACAAACGTACGGATGAATGCAAGCGAGTACATGAAAACGCAAGGGAAAATTTTCCACAAAAAGGACACTGTTAATCAAGGATTACGATGAAATATTAAAAAGCGTTATTTTCTCTCGTCCCATCAAATGCCTAAAGCGCTTCTTCGCATATCCGGCGGAATAATGATTAATAACACGGTTTGAACGTTTTTAAAACGAAAAATATTGAACGAAAATGTACTGTACGTTTTTACGCTGAACATTGCACACACGAACGGATGGACGTGCGTACAAAATGTATTTAGTAACGGTTATTATGATTACACCATAGCGCAAGAGCGGTCGAGACTACTCACATGTACACACGAGTATCGTGTACGTCCTAACTGGTCATCCGGCATCGAAAACCGTCCGCATTCGATTATGACAATTTTTCTCGGCCAACGGTACAAGCCTTTTCCGAAGAAATGTATTCGTCTGACACGGCAAAGTTCAGTGCTGTCGGAAAATGTTTGTTTCGCGGATATGCGATTACATCGTTCCGTGAACTTACTGAAGTCGCGATTTCGATGTGATTATGTTGTTGAATCGATGCATGCGCGGACGTGATCGTGACGGAACGCGTATTTTCGCGTTTGATTACGAATCTGTTCGGTGGGACATTCTGGTCCAATTTTCCGAACCCACGAGTAACTTGAACAGTGATTTTATTCCGA
The DNA here is from genome assembly GCA_034509805.1 of Sipha maydis. Taxonomy (NCBI): domain Eukaryota; kingdom Metazoa; phylum Arthropoda; class Insecta; order Hemiptera; family Aphididae; genus Sipha; species Sipha maydis. The sequence goes on from JASXSY010001109.1 coordinate 235,353, forward strand.
TAAAATACATTGATTGAAAAAAGAGCGAATTCGGTAAAAACGTTTAGTGCTCCCGAAACCAATATTTTACGTCCGTTATTCTATTTCCGTACGGTTGTTACGGTTTATTTAATAAACACGCCCGAAAATCAAAGCGAAACCGTCGTGTACGAATCCCTATGCCGCGGCCGTGGACGTGTTGCACTGTTCGAACACCAGTGACGGCGCGAAGTTTTTTTTTCCAATAAAGCAGTTACGTACATCGAGAACTCTCCCCCCCCCCTCCTGAGTTAAAGTTTTACGCTCAGAGTATATATTAAAATCAACGGTTCCAAATAAAATGATATGTAATAATATTTTACGTCAAATGTGCAAATTATGTATAAAACTTTTCTGTCGCACAACACTACTCTACCCATCCCATTTTAGTCACGAAACAGCCGTTTCAATGAAACCCGTATCGGGCCGCCACTGACGAACACTATGCTACGGACAACTTGAATCATGATAGTCTCACCAAGCCCATGTCCATCCATCCCTCCTCCACACCAAACCGTCCACCAAATCCGTCAATGATAAAAACACGCAACGCGGTAAATCGCATAACGAACGTACCACGTAAGATTTTATAACGACAAATCGATAGGCACACAATAGCACCATCACTAAATATGAACAACGAAGCAAATACTTCGTGATAATTGAGTGCACTTGTAATTCGAATCATGCAAATTATTTGGTGGATTCTGGTTACGCGTCGAACTTCGGTACTACGAATTTTATTAGCTTCGAATTGCAAAACGACTGTAAACCTCAAAAACCATCATCGGGCTTAGCACCGTTTTCCATATAACTCGGCCGAGGTATCTATAGGTATATACCCCGGGGTATCTCGAATTTTTCGATTTTTCAAACTTTTTTCCGTTCCCCTTGGCGTTATAAAACATTATAACGAGAACCCAATGTTGTGCATACAGCACGTGTGAAGAAGTAACAACTATATACATTATATAAGTAACAGAAAGTTTTCTTTAACTTCGTCATGGCAGTAAGTACTAAAGAGCTGGTTTTTTTTTTTTTTTATATTCTTCCATCGAGATCGGACTAAATTGTGTACGTATTACATGATGCCATGGTATCTTAACGACGTCAATGGTATGGTATATATGGATTTACGTATGTACATTATTAAAACTTATAAAACGGATTTATACGCGAGTGTAATGCGTAAAGTGAAAGTCGACGAGAACCGTGCAGGATATCATACGACCTCATCGCGAATAATTTATTAACTGAAACACGGTAGAAAAACGACGTTTCCCGGATACCCTTAGCCAAAGATCATTGCATCCCTCTACCCGTGCAGTTTCGTTGATCTTCATTACGCGTACACGTAGTATAGGCACGAGAAATACTACGAATCCCGCGTGCTTTGAGCGCCGATTGTAAAAGGTTAAAAATTTGCATATTGAAAAAATCGTTACGCAATACACTAGGCATAAATGCGTATGGTATATGCGTTTTGACGAATCCATTTTTTACCCCCGCTAATCTCGGATATGTCGACTGTACACGTTTATATGCACGCACCGTTTTCATCAGTATACATGGTATTATGCAGTCCCAACAGCCTGCATGAACGCTGACGGTGAACGTGTAGTTATAAAAACATACACGGGCGAGTTGCATTTCAGTGCAACCATACGCGATACGTGCCCGCATAAAGTACTCGTAATAATCAATGAATAAATAAACCCAACTGATTTGAAAAACAAAAAAAAAAAAAAAATAGAAAAAGCTTACCCTATACACATGCTGTGCACTGCAAGTATGCCTTAGGCCAGCGTTTCTCAACCTATGGATCGTGACCCAAAACATTATTGATGGTTCGTTGTTCGTAAACTAATGACAAGTAAAATATCTTTTAGTTATCAAACTATAATTATGTATATATGTATATCTGAATTCAGTTTTGCAGTTTTACGTTAAAGTGTAAGATAAAATTCTTTATATTGAAGTATACCAGGTTTTTTTTTTACTTTTGAGGGTCGTCTTTCCAACACAAAGGACCTTTATAAAGAGCCGTTTAAACATAAAGGCTGAAAAATATTGCCTTAAGCGATATGAACTTGTTTTTTCGTTACTATTACAATATAACACAGATATTTATCGTGACGGGACGCAAATACGTACGATGACCGAAGGCGGTTATTTTTTTCAAAGAGATTGGGCACTTTCCCCAGTTTCCCCCCTTGGATCCACCCATATCGATGACATGCGTTTTGTAGTCCCACAACGAGAGCATTTCGAAATATTTGATAAAAACAGCTTTAGCTGACCGGCACAGATCGACAGACTAATAATACTGGTTGCAGCATAACATTGGTCCATTTAGAGTATTGTTCGTAGAGACAAACACAATAGAATAATCGTTATGGTCGTTGTTTGTTTGATGACCAATAGAACATTTAAAAAGTAACTTTTGTCACTTTAGTTCCTGAACAGTTATTTTTCTTTGCTTATAATAATGCATGGAAGTACAGATTTTAAACGACCATTTAATGCTTATTGCCCACATAAGTATAATATGCTATGGTTGTGATTGGGATTTCGAAAAACTATAATAAATTCATCTAAAAATGATCAACAATTGTGTAAAAGGTATGGAAATCATTGTACGTATCATAAAAAACAAAACTATTAATGAATTTTACCGATTCATTTGGTATTACCAACTCTAAAAATATTCTATTAAAAACATAGTGCCAAGGCGGTAAGATAAAAAAAAAATTTTAAATTTCCATTCAAATCTCGTGTATGTAATATATGTATAATATTTTAAACAGATTTTGTGCTCATTTCGAGTACCACGAAGGATTGGTAAAGTTATTGATTTGCGAAAGTTACATAAAATGAGCCGATATTAATTATTACAAGGCGTAAAATGATTTAACGATGCTCTTATGTAACGTAACTGTAAACCCAGGCGTGCATATTATAATTTTATCGATTACTCATCAATGGTCATTGCGCGAAAAATCAGCGCAGGCGAAACCTGAGTGACGTGATTCTAAGGAACCAATTAGTTCTCAGAAATCGATAGAAATTTTATAAATGTGCCTACCTTTCCGTATGACAATTGCAGTATTACTGGCGGATGGATAAAAACGTTGATTTCGACGAATTTTTATTATTACCGTTGAATCCACCGTTCGAACTCTCCGATGGTTTTTAAACACGTCCGCGGGAATAATCTCACGAAAATGAATTTTCACCACACCGTGGGAAAAATTTCTTAATACGCTACTCTTACGTAACCTTTTGCGTACACTTGTACTTTTGCGCGCGGCGAAACCGATTATCTAACCATTCGCTCCCGGGTGCATACTCCTTGTAAATCGTTTTTCGTACGGGGAACGAGATAAATTCGCACCTAAAATTGTTTTCCCCGACCCCAGAGTTTCTCGCAGTTAACGCGAATTCGAGTGGCCGGTGTTCAAGTGCCTACGCGTGACGACAACAAATCGCAACTGGACGAAAACTCAATGAAACAAATCTTGAAAACAGTGCACGATGTGTGTACCATGATTTAACGGCGAAGTAAAAATAATAATAATAATCATAATAATAAATCACATACTCGGACACCTATGGAATCTATACGCCCCTTAACGGTTGCGTATACTATCAATACATTTTATTTTATTTTTTTTTTTGTTTTTTAATACGTCCCATAAAATAACGTAATATTGCATTACCACCGCGTTTCCAGCATTGGAACGGACTTCACTGAATCGCAACGACCGGCACACTACGAGCGATCGCGCAACAGCGGCAACGTAAGATTACTGATGACCGTCCGGTACCCGCGTGCCGACAACATCGATCGATGTAAAAGATTACGATTACCGTTGTAGGCGTACGCTGGACGTCGTGGCCGACGAAAGGGTGGGCAAGTGAGGCCTATGGAGCCTCGAGGCCCGTACCTCCGAGAAGGCCCGTCGTCTCGGCCTTTTGGGCAGAATAATTTTTATAATCTCATTCGCCGTAGCATGCGATGCAAATTTGAATATTTTTTTTTATTTACACACCAAAATAGGTACGAGTAACGTGTACGTGTATGTGTATGGGTCGATTGTTGGACGGGGCGACGACGCGATCAAACCCGGTCTGCTAAAGGCGCACAGTGGTCGGAATCGTAATCTAGTTTGCCTAAATTAATATCTCTGAAGAAAATCAATATTTTTGAATGCGGTTTTTTTTTGCAATAATCTGTATACAGAGATCAATTTGAAAAAAAAAAAATACAGAATTTAATTTTTGGAAAATTTTGAATAATTTGTTCTTTTATTATTTTTTTAAATTTTAAATTATTAATTGTTATTTATTTAATTTGCGGCGACCAAGTTGCGACTAGCCGCAACGATTTTGCGCAACAACTGATCGTTACGTGCGCATTGGTTTCCTACAACACGCAGGGCTGTATTTAGACATTTTACGCCCCGGGCAACACATTTGAGCCGCCTTTTCATAAGCCATGACACCCCCCCCCCTTCCAAAAATAATATATATGTCATACTATTATTATTAATATTAAAAATGGATGTACCCACCTGTACTATATATAATTACAAAACCAATTTAAACATAACTAAGTGTGATCACATACATAATGCGTCATAATACCAATATGTCAGTGTACATTTGCTGCCCCCCTAATGATTAAAAAAAATTGCCGCCCGGAGCAACAAGGAACACTTGCCTCCCCCCAAATACGGGCCTGACGACGCGAGTGAACGCTGCGCGTTAAAACATATTACAGATTCGTTCGGAATAAAATCGCAACGCGATACACCGATGCCCGGAACCACTAGGATCGTCAATCGCAACGATTGTCGTTGACGCGCACACGTCGATCGGACGTCGGAAACCGCGGATAAGGCATTTACCAATTGAGCGATCAATCACGCGGTCGTCGCGACTGGTCGCAGCTCGGAAACCGTAGCCCGAGACAACGGACACGGGAGGACCCGACTTGGGTACAACGTTTAAATGCTAAACGCTGTGCGAGCGTTTAGCGTTTGATGTGCGATTGCAGTATTACGCGCAATTAAATCCGTCGCCTCGTACGTTCGATGTGCCCGCGACGGTCGGTAGCCGAATCCCTGGTCGGGGCCCTGTACGCACGCCGACGCGCGTCCGGAATCGTATACGAAACGATACTTTCCGCAGGGTTTCCATCCGTTATGCACGTGAACGTCGTCGTCGTCGTCGTCGTGTAACGTTATACATTTATTATGATTTCTAGATGATCGAACGGCGTGCCGAGAACAAACAATAATAATAATAAATAAACAAACAAAAATATTAACAGCGATAAATATGCGTACAGAAAAACCGGCCGAGCAGCGTTCAAGCAGTAAATTTACCACGTGAAAACCAGTTTTGCGGTAACTCGTACGTATTATGTTGTACAATAAATATCACGGGAGAGCGCTGTAAAGTATTCGCGTCCCCCGAAATGTCCGATATTTATAAAACGTTGTCGTCGAAAACGGTTCGCCTCCGCCCCTGCACTACAAGCACGCCTACGCTTATGCGTTTATGGATTGCGTTATCGAGATGTTCAACAGTTGTCTTTTCCCGGTATCGAATCGTCGACCGTATGTACTGCTAGGTTATTGCGTAAGAAAGTGGACCGACGACTTTGTTAAAAGTTTGAGTGCGACATTACCGATCCAGTTGTCGCCGTACAGATTTCATTATCAATAACTCACATTAGATGCATCGTACTGCCGCGTAAAATTTGGTCTACCCTGAACGATCATGTTATGGATGCCATTCGATGGACTTATATTGATAATATGGATATACTGATATGGATTAATATTTACTTAACGCGATTAAGGTGTGGTCTTCCGAACCCGTCGCTCGTTACGTTTGACCGAAAAATCATTTGTTTTGGACGCGATTCGAAGACACCGAATGACGTATATACGACAATGATTCACACTGATATCATACTGCCATGAGCGTACCTTGGGCAATACTGAGAAGGGGGGGGAGACAAACTTTATTTTATGTCGATATACCGTATACTTAAAGATACTTTTTGATAATATCTTTCAAATAAATGTACAAAATATCAATGGGGCATTGCCCCGTTAAATTTTTTGAAGGCGGGCAATTGCCCCCTCTCCCCCCAGTTTACGCCTATGCATACTACAGTCAAACATAATCACTTGGAACAATACCAGTAAATTACATAAATCTGGCGAACAGTAAAATTATGCTGTGGAAAAATGTGAATAACAGAAAATAATGACGAGGAAACACACAAAGTATGATGCGTTTTGGATAATCAATTATTTATCATTAGTATCGATTCGTTCCAAGTATTCTTACGACGAATAACTTATCCTGCAATCCGCGACGATAAACCCTTAGAGAAATCGCAGCCAATCTCATTTAGTCATTTCGTTCCGACATTTACGTTACAAGTATTTTTCACGTGATATTCGGATTCGCTATCATTATGCATTTATTTCAGTTGAACACTGTTCGACTCAACGCTACTGGTATTATGATTATAATAACCATGGTTGTATGCTGAACCTCGCGTTTTAAACTGCTGTGCTTTTGATTTTTTCGATCAAAAATCGATAGCGCACCACTAACCCTTAACCCTCGATCTCCGTTTCCAATAGGATATCGAATCGTGATATCAACAAAATTTGTTCACCATTTAATGGTGAAACGGTCGTAGATGGACAAGACAATGTCCACAATTGAACGAGTATCCGCTTAATTTGATACGCAGCACAACTACAGTAATGCGTACACGACGTACATTAAACGTGACTATATGAACTCGGAAAACATCTCGAAATGTTTTTTTTTTCTTCGGTTCGTTTTTGTTTTCCGCTTGCGAACACACTGCTCGTTATCGAAATCATAATAATAATTAATATTTAACGAGTAACAGCCGACCCCCGTGAACTTCTTTGGGCACAACTATACACGGAAGAACGTACCTGTACACACACACACACACACACTCCAATATCCGTTAAAGGATGTCTACGCGGATACAACGGGTTTAACGTTCTTTTTTCTTCCCCCCCCCCCCCCCCGGGTACAAAATCAACGTCCCTGCGCGCACTTGTTAATAATAATAACGTTGTCGTCGTCTGCTGTGCTCACAGCGCACGGAGAGATGGAGGTCAGTTCGACTTTGCGAGTTGTTTTCTCGGCCGCCGAAAGCGCTGTACTTCCGCACGTCCGTACGCGTTCGGGCTCGTCGACGCAGACACACGCGCTTCACTGCGCGATGATGTGAACATTACTCTTTTCCAGGCTGCATGCACGGGCCTACGCCGCACTGACACCCGAGGCCTTCGATCGAGTTATCCCCCCCGGTCCAGCGCGTGTTATTATTTAAAAACTCGTTTTGCTTTGAACGTGTTCCGCAGACTACACCGATCGTCAGCTGCACGAAAACGTTTCGTTCAAGTCGGAAGTAACCAAGAGGAGGCTTGACCGTACGTAGAAACGAGTCGGTTACGGGCCGACAGTTTTTTTACGTGCCGGTTCTTCCTTCGTACAACTCTTACGATTAACTTTTATCGACAACAGCGGGTACGCCCGTACGTATCAACAAGCCGCGCATGGGAACATTGTAGACCGTGATGTTTTTCTTTGCGTACATATCAGACGGTCTGCGGTGCAAACGGTCCGTGAAACGTCAAGTGTCCAATAGCAATATGGACTTATTGACGATTGGTTGGAAGTTGGAAGTACGAAAACTACATAAACATGGTCCGCGTGGCACACAAATGTAAAAAACAGTTGACAAAAGAAATGCGATGATTGATTGTGGACCGTGGTGAACGGCGGACGATGTACTAGACGTGACGAAGTACATTGTTTTAGTTCTAGATTGTTTTGAATGACCTATGCGCTTTTACACACTTACCGTAAGTACTTTGAAGGATTTATTATTATTCAACACTCGAAGTACGTGTACGACAAGGTTGTCCACAAAATCTAGGCATTGGACGGTTTGATATCTTGTCCTGAATTATTACAGTCACTTAACTTTCATATTCCGCGATATCAAACACGAAACTGTTGTCCCACGTTTGAAATTCCTTTTCGTCCTATGGTATTAATAATCCACTTGACCGTATACCCAAAGAACGTAATAGGTTAATACATTTTAATTTGTTTAATATGAACATTTTTCACCCATCTAACCCTTGTTTTTCAGCTATTTAATGCGGTTAAATTGTATCGTGTATTTAATGATTTTATATTGTATCAATGTTATGCTAAGATATATTACCTAATGTACTTGAACCCACATGGGCGTTTATACTAATAATACATATAAATATAATAAATTAGTGTTTGACATACCCGCGTGGTATACACATCAAAGCATTAGACGCACGTAAAAACGAATAGACTTTCAAACGTATTCGACTACAGCACCAGGGGTGCAGACACGACGCTTAGAGTATTCAAGTTATACCAATTGGTACAACGTTAGACAAACAATTCGTCAATCGCTTTATGAAGCTGTCGCCGTTATTACAAAATTGATTTGAGCACAATAGTACTTTACCCGTCATACACACATGTAAGATGGTTGATAAAGCTATTTGTTGCAACCCGGAGCAAGGGAACGTCGGAAGCAGTCTATTTGCTCGCGGTTGTTTTTTTATTTTTTTTTTTTTTTTACCGTTATACGTAATAGATTACACAACGCCGCATGACATATGCATATTAAATTCAATTTTTGACACGTTCCGAAAAATTTTAAATGTATATCGATAAACGCAATACAATATCTTTCCGTAAATTAATTTTATTGTATTTGTTGTTTCGGTATTGGATTATCGCAAATACCTACGTAAGCTATATTTATACTGATTTTATTAAAATAAAAAAATTAATTGATTTAAAAAATACCCAACTGCAGTCCTCCAGCCAACTTATAAAAACTTATAAAAATATAAAATAAAATAATATAGGTACATGTGAGTATAACATTATTTTATTTATTTGTTTTTTGTTAATACGTTTGTTGATACATTGTAACGCAAAGTATCAACCAAACAGTTACTTGAAGGGGTGCCGTGGCCAATTGGATTTAAGCGGCCGTGCTTTAACGAATGGCCGCTAGTTTGAACCCGATCGCTAACGGTTTCACTTTCCGTGCTGGACCACAGTCATGAGGGAAGAAACCGCCAGGAGTTCCAACAAAAACTGTTTTAACACAAGTAGACTCTAATGTATAAATACCTCTATCATACGGTACATGGTGACTAACTACCCTTGATGACGAAGTTCCAAAAAAAAAAATAACAATAATAATAAAAAAATATACATATATTATATTATATTTAATCTTCACTTCTAATGTTCCGTGCGGGTCACGTCGCACAGAGGCGTATTTAAGGAAAATCATGGTCAAAACCGAATGAAATAAAAATATTTTTATCCGATAATACTGACGGAAATTTAAAGATTACACATCAGAGTATTAAGTTTAGTTAGATCAACAAGCTTAATGATGATACAACTCAACTAATGTTATATGCCCAATCTACTTGTTCACCACAAGTGAATACTTACTTCAAATCGTGTTATAATTCTTATACTAATATAGAAAATAAGTAGAGTATAATAAAAGAATCACTTTGTTTATGTATATCTTGCTCTAAAATTAAATTAAATTTACAGTTTTAATGAATATTAACGATGTTATATCACCTTAAGATGTTATTTAGGTTTTGACCACGATTTTCCTTAAATACACCACTGGGCGTCATATTACACTACTGAACCGCCGGTAAACTTTTGTGCGCAATAACTGAATGTATCTCACACGTCGCTCAAGGTTACAATATCATGTATTTAACACAAATGGGTGTACAACACCGTTTGATGCAGATTCTGGTGAAAAATAAAAAAAATCCGAAAACATATTTATCGACCATCGCAAACGCACCGAAAACCCGAGTACGAAGACTTCCAGGCGGGACGGTAAAAGTTCAACGTATATACAAAATATGGATCGTAGAAGCCATTCAGTCCGGACAAAAAATGTATACCCAAACGTACTGTTATTACCGAATAACACGTTTGGGACTATTTCAGTACATGATAGATACAGAAATAATGTGTGCACAACATAAGGCATTGACTCAATGGCACTGCGATTCCTGAGGCCTGAAAACTAAACCGAAATATGCATATTTTATCATATATATAACGCTACGAGTTATTGACATACGTCCTCGTCAAGCACGACATTCACGTGAAAGATTTAATATACGTTTTGGCAATAGACTTAACCTCCCATAAAACCAAACCGTGTACGCGAATTCGTGTTCAGAATATAAAAAAATGAAAAAATAAATAAATTTGTTGAAAACAATGTTAATTATATCGATACAACTAGTTATTAATTTAATATTTTACAATATTTCAATAATTGTTTTGTCCTTTTATGATACGTTTTATGCGATACACTTGTGTACAAAAATCCATTCGCTTTAATTAATTAATTCACGTAAATAAACAAACTTAAATTCTGTTATAAAATAAAAAAAAACAGACTAATCATATGTAGATGTAAATAGTTTAATTATTCAAATCAAGACTCAATTATAATAAGTAATCGAGTGTGTTACGACCTTAACGGGTTAGGTTAACGAGTATCGTAAGTTTCTCATACGTCCCCATTTTGTTGCAACAGTCGCGTATGTCATAATAAAATACATACCTACGATACAGCCGTTCAGAGCTCTTCGTCGATGATCCGACGTGTCTTGGAATATTACTTAGTATACATTTTTTCGAACAAAGCTCCGCGCTTCGGAACCGACGCGTTTACGTCCAAGATAATTTCATGCGATTCGTTTGATTTCGATGCACGGAGACGGTTTGGTTCGTATGACCAATCCTTTAGCTAAACAGACGTCTTTCAAAACTGTACCCAACGATGCGCGTCAGCCTACTACATTCACAGTGCAGGTTGTATGAAATAGAAATGAGTAATGACGGAACTCCATGTTGTTATAGATCTGAAAATTAAAAAACACCTCGTATCGATGGATGGGTATGAGATTATTCTGCGCAGGGCCTGTATTATGATGGGAGGGGATGTGGGGAGTGCATCATCCTCCGTTTACGAATGACCTATTTATGTGGTCGACAGATTAAGCAATATTGCTATTGTCAATTTTCGTTTTAGAAAGTAGTCGGCAAATTTGTATATTTATAACCCACACCCCTCCCTCATCATTATTTGCTAGCGCCGGCCCTGTTTCTGCGCATTATTTTACAGCAAATTTAAACCCGACTAATCACTTGTATTGTATTAACGCTGGTAAGTATCTTTCACAGACCTCACGGGATCCGTACAGACGGTACACGAAAAGCGAGAAAACGTACGGTACCGGTTCCTCCGACAGCGGTTCGAAAAAAATATCAGTTTAAAAGTATGATAAAATGTTGTCTAAACAATAAATTTGTATTACATGCTGCCCGGATAAATCTATGAAATCGATAATTTGATAAAAACCCGTCATGATTAAGTCGATTCTAAAAATGTATAGAAATATGTCCGAATTATTGGACACTAGCAAGCATTCATTTATTTTGCGTTCGACTGCATTTGAAAGCAAATTAATTATTTTAAAGTAATGTTGCTTTAAAAATATTATAGCATAGATACAATTATTTCTATATCATTTATATTCTAATACGTAAAAATGTTAATAGTAACTGAGTTCTATACAATAAAACTACTGTAACTAAAAAGTAACAAATAGTAACACTTGTACTATATATAAATTAATTAATTAATTTCAATAATTTTCGTTCGCCTATCTGATTTTTATTTGATTTATAGCATGTTCAAGTATTGGTATGAAAACGATCAATTTCACATACGAATATCTGTTTAATTTGTTATGTGGAAAAAGCACATTAAATCCTCAATCTGTTGGATCGAGAACCTTTTCATTTAATACAATCTATGAAAAATATAATGAACAACGATGGAATTTAGAATACGAAGACCGAATTTTGACATTAGTACGTTATTATGTAGTAGATTTGAATTGAAATGATCTCAATGCTACAATACGATTTTAACTTTTATCAAAAAATATTCTAATTGACTACAAAAATAATTTATTCTACCTAATATGAGTCTCGAATATGTAGCAATAATGCTGGAAGACCTAAACTAGATTTCTGTTCTTGTTTGGAATGAGTTAATAACAAAAGGTGCAGGATATTCTAAAAACTTATACTTCTTCAGAATAAAAATATGCTGTAACATCTAAATTGTTTAAGTCTGGAAATGGAAGTGCAGCATAACTAATAAAGGAGATTATATCAACTTTTAAACGTACTAAGAAAATTCGAAAGTCATTGTCAAATCCTAACTTATGTATTCCTATTATTTACACGGGTAATGAAGCATTACTATTTCTTGTTGATAATCGCCTAATAAAAAAACAATATTCTAGCGTTAGAATTGATTCTAAAAATCGGAAGTCAAATATTTATCCGCCACATGAACAATTTCTTACTGCTAAAAAAACAATTTTATCCGAAAAATATTGTAATAACAGAATATAGCGAAGAAATACCCTTACATGATTTGTTGAATACCGTTATACGCATTTTAGAAATGTCAACTACAAACAATATCAATTCTAACACTTGTATATAATTGTGTATACGTATATCGTACATAAATTATGTATATAATTCTTTGTTATTTATTCCAGACCACGGTGCGTCGGTACGGTATACGTGTTCTGTAGGTAAATCTTCATCTAAACGTACTGCGGACTGCAGAGACGATTTTAATGAAAGTAACGCGTCTCGATCTACGCCACGTATTTAAGTAAAAATCTCGCGTGCGATGACGGCATCGAAAAAACGTAAAAGACCCGAAAAGCCTTCGTACTTCTGAACAGGAGTCTGAGTGGTCGATTCGCGATGTCTGTTCACTGCCTACAATGTCGCGAGACGTTTTCGGGATCGTCGGCATCGCTGCGACGGACGTGTAGAGGGATCATCGGATCATTCGTCGAATGTTACAATATCGAACCGCTCACCGACCACATAGGTTACCAATGCTGTTTGTCGTCACGGCATCCATTGGTTTTCATGATGTACACGAATAGTCGCCGATCTATGATGTTGAAATCGGTATCTACAGCGGACGCTTATGGACGCAGCCATCACGCGTCGTTGTAAGCCTTTTGTGTTCAAAAATAGAAACAACAATTTTTATGATAAGCAAACCGATCCGTTCTTATCTAGTCGTGTGCAAACCGTTGCAGAGACGCCTAGTGGTCGCGTCCACGTAGACGCTATTAATTTTAATTACAGGATGGTTTATCTGTATGATTGTGAAATCAATGTTGCCTCAAATAACACATCGTGGATATCTTATATATTAATTATACCGTTGTATGCATTCGACACGAAAATAACTAATAAGCTAATAGAAACCGCAAAATTGAGTAACATAAGAAGAAAAAAAACACTTATATACATTATAGATTATATCTCTGTGATTATTATATTATATTTACATATTAATTGTGACCCTCGTGATTACATGTTACACGATCGACAGCAGAAAAAATTAAAATATTTGTCGATACATATTACCGTAATTAAATCCGATATGAAGACTAATGTTTCTAAAAACATTTTTTTTTTTTTATAATCTATACGTGCAGTTGATAAATTATTAATTATTATTGATGCTTGTTAAATTTAATCGTTTATATGCGTCGTATAATAATTACAGTTTACGTAGGTACATCTCTGTAGCCCAAAGTGCAAACATCCTTCGTTAAAATTGCTACTTCCATTTTTCAACAACATTTAAAAAGTGAATAGGTACTGCACGGGTCGTTATTTAGTGTTATACAAATACGACAAGCATTGATCATTAGAAACCCTTGATCTAGATGCATTCAGTCACCTTGGTCTAATGAATTGTTCGGTATCCAAACCTAACGTATGGTCAATTAGGAAATGCTACAAATATTAACATTAATTAAAATAAGTACTAAACGGTCACATACATTTTGCTAAAAAAAAAAAAAAAGAAGGAAATATTAAGAATTTAAAAATCATATCCTATAGATCTGAAAAATATAATATTATACTTAAATTTTTATGAGGTATGGCTAACTTTTGCAATTTATTCTACATAATAAAATAAGTAAAGAAACTATGAAATTGAACGACGAAAGTGGAATTAATTGAGATTCGTGAGATTCTAGTCGTATACAATTGTCTTAAGAGACACAACATTTAAAACAAAAGATATATATATAGCTTATCCGTTTAAAAAAGGATCAATCTCATTTCGGAAAAAATTAATTTTAAAAACGTTAAGTTTATATTGATACGTTTTTTCTGGTGTATTAAAGGCATATCTCAACTTTTGTATCATCACTTATGTTTTAGAGATTTAATTGGTGTACAATTTTATATTTGAAAAAATAATAACGTTTAATCAGCTAGACCAACGATTTTCAACCTTTTTTTCTTCAATATCTTTAAGCTTAATATTTTACTAGATTCTATCCCTCGATATAACTTTGAAACTTTATTTCAAAAAACTACTCTAAAAACGTTTAAATAAAAAACTAACAATAATTTAATATAATGTAATAATCAGGGCTTAGGACTTATAGAACTTCAAATTATTAAAATAAACACTTAAAAAAGCACTTAAAAACCTCATTACAAACACTCAAATAAGCATTTAAAAAACTTAAGTTTAAACAAAATTATTAAATAAAAAAAATAAAAATGGCCTAAAATACGGAAAAATTAGCAAACATTTCTAAATTTTCTAAATTTTCTTTTTACATGTTCATGATAAAATACTAAGCATATTTTGTAACTGTGCTGAATATATAATAAAAGATATTAAAACAAAAAAAATTTAGTCTATTTAATAATTTTTTAATTAAAAAATGAAAAAAAAAAATCTACACATTATAGAAAAAGTCTAACTTTGACTTTCGATACTTATTGTTTACGAATTTTCCGAAGAATTTTTTGAAAAAATAACTGTAAACGATATTTATAAAGAGTTAAAAATAATCTGGGCTTGGTCAGTGGTCTACGTCATCGTTTATAATTAAGCAGAGATATACAAAAAAGCAAAAACAACCAGAAAAACAGGAAATAAGAATTTTTTTTAAAAAAAATCTTCGCAAAAAAAGCACTTTAAAATTTCATAATTGAACGTGTTGTAACATGACATACACATCCATAACACTGTGCTACATTTTATGCGAGACCATAAAAATAAACAAATGCTATAAGTCCCGAGCCCTTGTAATAATATATATATATTTTTATATTTTGTAACTTCGAGCTCACAAAAAAGAAATCAATTATTATTCTTTTATATAATGAATAAAAACATTGTAACATAAAAATGTATTGAGATCCTTGGCCTTATTTCGAATCATGTAGTTTATTATAATCAGTTTTAAATCTTAAATCTGAAGCTGCGTTAAGTTTACAACTATGTTTATTATTATACGTACAAATATAGTATTCTAAAATCTACATTATACACTCCATTTCTATAAGTCAATGGTTATTGATTATTATTTTACGATTAAATTTACATTTTTTAATTAATTTAATTAACGCATACAGTGCGTGTTTCCGAGACGAATCGCTTTAAAAAAAACAGATTCAACGTTTTCCGCCACTATCCAATTCCTTTCCACATGCCCTTTGAGATCATCTGGCGTACTTCGGGTTGGGAACCGATGAGCTTGACCGTTAAGAATTCGTAAGGCATAGATTGGCCAATGCCGCACGAATAAATTCGTTTATCATTGTAACGCATAACAACATGTATCACGGTAATGATGTATTATAAATATATCATTATCGTGTGCACTCGTGACGGATCGTTTTACCATAATACTGTCGTGGTAACACCGTAATCGGCCGAGTATATCGCATAAAGTTTACAATTTATGAGTAAAGCCTGTGGTGGGCGGAGCTCTCGGAACGCGCGGCGTATCGTAGTGGTGTGGATGACAAATCACTTCCGACAGATGTGTACGTGTTCTGCACGTCGGACGATCGAGAACTGCACGTAAGCTATGCGCACCTGTGTCGGAGGATCTACCGAGGGAACGATTTTGATCGACAACAAAAATGACATAAAAGCGCCGAGTAGCTAACGAGAATGACGATTGGTGCGAGGCGTCTGTTCAGCGTTACGCGTATAGGTTTGAAAACATTTTTAAGACACGTTTTGCCGCTTATCACTATCGGACCAATGCGGAATTTCACCTGTAGTGCCCGGTCAGTGGCGTGAACTTGGAATCGCGCGGAGTTGCAATTTCGACCTCTACAAATATGGGCGAATGTAGGTACCCGTACGAGATAGAGCAGGTAAAAGTCATTCTTAGGTACGTTCACGTAAATTTCTACGCGAAAAGAAAACATATCGGTACGTGTGTGTTCCTAATCGAATAGAAATCAAGACGAGTACAAATTTCCTTTCCGTTTTATTCAGATTTTGTTGGTTTTGTGTTGCATAAAAAAAAAAAAAAAACCTAATCAAATTTTTAATTGAACTATGTCCATCTAGAATAGCGTTTAGACATACACATATCTATTTAATATGAAAATTTAATATACATTATTATGGTAATAATAATCACAGCAATAGTGATAACGTAAATTAAATTTTATGTGGCTTATCACAAAAGCTTATAACGTAACCATATCGTGTTATTCGTTTTAAGTTGTGTTCTAATATTTTGTTGTTCGTATAATTTTGTTTGTTTTGCTTATTTTTTGTGGTCTGTTGGCGCAATCGATGTTAGTATTTTAATAATTGTATTTTTTTAGTATATTGTAATTGTCGAACTATAATAAATGTACACTGAAGTTCTAAATAAAAAAAATAAAAAGTGTATTTTCTTGAAATATTTTTAAAGAATTCTATTATTTTTAATACACTTGTATCAGGGCGATGATGATCGAAACTTGAGTTTTTTTCGGAACGAAAACAATCATTTATAGTAAGACTTCTACAACAATAACTAGCCTAAATACGCAATGACAGCGGTATAGTACTGTTGCACGAGTGCGCTGCGGGTAAAAAGCAAAAAGAAGACGAACGAATCGACCGCTGAACACCGAACGCCACTGACCAATATCTGTTTCAGCGGGTACAAACCATTCCCCGCAATGGATTTCGTCGTTTCGTTTCGGATTTATTTATCTATATTTTTTGTTTGTTAATCATACGTGAGAATATTGCTGTACCGGCGTCGCGACACGTCGTACTCAGCGTTCGGGCTAACAACCATTGCTCCTGCGTTCCAAAACCGCGGCAGTAGTCTTTAAATCAGCGTCTTTAAATATAAATTTGTGACGTGCTGCTGTCTGCGTTCGATCGTCGCGGTAAACGGAAACGGGAAAAATTCCGTACAGAAACGCGTGTGTATGTGACGCAGAAACCCGAGATCGCGGCTTCGGAACACAAAAAGAAACTAGAGAAAAAGTGAATAAAAATAAACCGTTTTCGGATGGCATAACCGATTTATCGTACGACCGCCGCTGCCAGTCTTGTGTTTGGAAGCGAATAATATTGTGTGTGTGTGTGTGTGTGTGTGTGTGTACTATCATCAAAATGACGATTACAAGACGTGACGATGGACGGTCGCGCGCAGCAGGTATGGTAGTTCTACAAGATTATATTATTATTGTCACATAATCGCAACGGTTCCGATCGGGTTTTTTTTTTTTTTCATTTCGTTCAACCTTGTAATATAATACAATACCGTTGTGATGCGGCTGCCGCCTTCCGATCGGCCGATTGACGACCGGAGAATGAAATCGAGTAACATACGCGTGCAACGCGTGAAAAAAAAATACACAAAATTGAAAAATATACGAAAGGAACTAGAGAGAGGGTAAGGTCTGCGTTATAACGTGATGGGGATGTTTTCGGCCCGATGACGACGACGACGACGAACGTCTGCGGTTTCAGCGCTCGATCGGGTCCAAGGTTGTCGTCGTCACCGTCGCCGTAACCGTGGTGGTCGAATCTGTGACAGATTGTTTTTTATTTTCCATCGATACTTCGCATAAAAACAGATTTTAGGTTGAGGCCAAACGGTACGCCGTGGAAAAAAACGTGTACGCACACTCCGCTATTACAATAATTCATTTGAGAGTGCATACATCGGGACTATGTTCATGACGAACGTGCGTGGTTGCCGTATCGTAGCCGTACGGGTCCACGTCGCAAGTCTTGTTGCGTCGGAAATATTCAAGAAGAAAAAAACACCAACACGGAGCGAAAACGTCGAGGGAAATGGAGAGGAACCGGTGGAACAAAACGCAACGATCGCTAGGTATTATCGCTGTTGTCGTCGGTGGACGCGGCCAGCTTCGGAGCACACGCCTTGGAATCGTTGCAAAGACGACAAGATCTGTTTCGTCGCTGAAATGAAAAAAGGGAAAATCCTGCGAGACGTCCGCCTCGGAGAACCGTCATTCCGTGTGCGCACAATATCCTGTAGTCGATAAAGTAGAATAATCGTATTTTTCACCCTCCGCCACCTGTCCGCGTACCACATACGTACTGTTGCACTACGGTATTTAATAGTTTGTCGTCGTGTACCAGTGGCGTAGCTACGTAGGAAAGGATCTCGATGCAGCGATTAAACTGAGACCGTTAACCAAGGCCGTAGTCGGAAAAATATTTTTTTGGGAGGAGGTCAGAGAATAAATATTTTTTTTTGTCTAACAAGTTTTAAAATTTCAAATGTAATAAGCTTTCGAAATCATTCGATTATATTTAAAAAAAACCCGGGGCTTTGAAACCTAACGCCCTTCCCCATTGGGTACGGCCACGTTCTAACTATTAATTATCTTTACGTGTAAGTTCAAAGTATATACAGAGCGTATAATATTTTTAAAACGTGAACACTTATTATGCAACGATAAGAGAAAATAATCAACGGATGATTATCAGATATGGTGTACAATGTGAAAAGGAAATCTAGCTTACGAGAATCTCCGTGAAAAATATTTGCTCATCGCTTTGAATTCTACCTCGATGCTGATTGTAACAGGTATTACCGCGTATGATTTTTAATTTTGTTGTTGTTGGAATTTACAGTTAGAAATCCATCAAAACCGTAAATTATTTTTAGGGAGCTTCGTAACAGAAATGTCCCAGGCCCGCAATGCTCCGAGGTTCCGGGACGCTGCCCTCACTTTGCCCTACGATACGCGCTGAACACGAACGCTGTGATTTAATGTGTCAGCACGTCGCCGTGCCAGCGCACTGTCCTCAGACTCGTGTTCCCGAAAACATGTGCACTAGCGTCCTGAACTGATCGTCTTGCTGCGAAGACAAATGCATACAAACAATATCCGTAGGTCCGGCACGATCGCAAAGAAGTTCTCGTCGTCTTCGACCCGTCGCCTTTCATAGGTCCGGCCGCGGTTCGGCAACGAACCCGTGAACCACACGGAACGAAAAAATCGTTAAGATTACGTGTAAAACGT
Source organism: Sipha maydis (assembly GCA_034509805.1). Classification (NCBI taxonomy): domain Eukaryota; kingdom Metazoa; phylum Arthropoda; class Insecta; order Hemiptera; family Aphididae; genus Sipha; species Sipha maydis. The sequence goes on from JASXSY010001109.1 coordinate 254,952, forward strand.
GACACTCGCGTGACGTCAAAAACCGTACGTTTCCGTCGACGTGGAGCCGCGTATCAGTGGACGCGAAAAACAAACGAGCGATCGACAGCCAAAACGAACGGTCGGCGGGTCAAGACCGACAGTTCGTCGCGTGGAGACGTCTCGAATCGGAACGTTCGTTACAGCCCGTTCGCACAACGCTAACGGATGAACACTATTGAACCGATGTCGCGTCGGTTCGCGCGAATTTTCGGACGCTCGTAAATAACGCGTGCTCGTAAATGGCTGAACATTTGAAAAAAAACCCAAAAAATCGTGTTATTTCGCGAACCGTAGCTCTCGGGCGCGCCCGCGTCACCCAGGTCGTCTCGGGTCGTGTGAAGTACGCGGTCAAGTGCCGGCCGAACTGCACTGTCCGTCACGGTGATCGACCACGGTGCGCGATCGTTGTCGAAAGGAGAGAGTTACCGGGAAACCGCTACATCTCGGTATTCGACGCGTCGAAACGGCGATGGCGAAAACACCGGTAACACGCGGCGCTTACACCCGAGTCACGTGGCGTTGGAGATTTTCGCCGCGATCCAGAAAAACGTCTCGGAGTCGCGGTCGTAAAACGCACACCGCGCTCTATTATCTTAACGGATCGCGCGCACGTCGGGATAGCGGTGGATCTCAGCGAGGCACCCTCGTTCCGGGAGGGGGAGGGAGAAAGCGCTTTCGCGTCGGTCGTTTCCGTAACGCGTTAACCCGGCGTCGATGGTCGAAATGACCGCACTTTTTTTTTTACATATTTGATATTTATATTTATATTTTATATCTCGATCGTTGATACACTGCATACCTCTTAACAATGTTATAAAAAATATTATAATCATGTTCCAAGTACGTCTAATTCTTTATACGTAGAAAGTACACCAAGATAAAAGTTATAAATCGTAAATCGCGATCTCCTCGGACCAATACGCGACTAACGATGTTATTGCTTTTATTATTACAGCTAGTGTTCTGAATTTGAAATATTTCAACACTGAAAATTTTACTCTTCTTGAAATATTGAAAAATATTTTTTCTTCTTTTAAACGTGTTCGGTTATAGATGATTATGAATAATATAACGTACATCACCCCAGCCCAACCCTACTGGAATTTTTGAAAATTTACTTCACCAAGATTTAGTATGAAATTTGTATGAATATGTATGACCATTTTCAGAATTTGTACGATCTTAGTTTTTCCGTTATCGAACAAAAACCATAGGTCGGACTGGAGTGACGTCACCTCAGTTCGGGGGGGGGGGGGGGTGTCATTCGTGGAGGGAAGTCGGTGTACAAAGCATAGGAATTCTATAGGAATTCTAAGAAGTCTGTGGATGTCTATGATTTCTAAAAGAAGTCTAGAAAATCCTAATGAAGTCTTGGAATTCTTAAGAATCTTTAACACCCGACCAAACATTATTTACTCAATATCCTATACATATACCTACAAAATTAAGAACATGTTTATTAAACAAAGAAATTCAACTAATAATTGGAAAATATACTGCCATAGTTGACCATTTACGTATAATAATTTCTACAAAAACAAAATATCAGCATAAATTGACTGTATTTGATTTAAAATCTACAATAAATACAGTGTGATTCACCAAGCGTAAAACACTCATTATCTCAAATACTATTTAATTTTTACAATTTTTTTTTTTTCAAAAATTTAAATTTACGTTGTTCTTGAATTATATAATTGTTTAATATTTTTCACCCTTATATTTATTGGTAAACCACTATCAACTTTTAGGTTTTTCAAATGGCTACACATACTAAAAATGTAATATAATAATAATATTTATAATAATATTTATTTATTAAGCAAATAAAACAAACAAAATACAAGTTATAAACAAAGCATTAAATCAGGTTTGCAAGCTCATCCAAATAAGCATAGATATGCTTGTAAACGGATGAGCTGGGTTCATGTTATGAGTAGGTATTAAAAAGTATACAAGAAAAGTTAAACATTTAGAGTACTTAAATTATCTTAAAACGTTGACATTTATGACCAGGATAAAATAGTGTTAATATGTTTTTTTATAGTTATTAAAATTATAAAAATTAGTTAAATTTATGTTATATTTACGAAGTAACAGAATTCCTTTAATCATTGGACTCTGTGTTCCAAAATTAGTATGATTACGTGGCACAATTATATTACAGTTGTTTTTTAATCTAGTATTATAACAATGTAAAGGCTGAAATGGACCTATATTCACTTTAAATATATACAATAAAACCGCCCTCTCATAAACTTGAATAATAGTTCTCACTCTTAATTCTGAGTAAATTAAGCAAGTTGGATACAATTTTGGTTTTCCAAGTATAATTTTAATATAATTTAGTAAAACTTTTTTTCTAATGAATTATTACGTTTAAATTTAAATTTTATGTTAATTCGTTAAACGAGATAGAGCTTCTTAAAGTTGGGTGGTTTTGGGAGGTATTTGTATTAAAATGTGTAATAATTAGTCAGTACACCAAGCCGCAGCAATAATTTTTTATATATATTATTTTTATTTACATAGGTGATCACGAACCTGCCATAATCCCAATTGGACATGCTTCAGACATGTTGGACAGCTGCAGACTTGCCGTTTCGTTTCCATAACCAAAAATGGGTACCAACAAACATGTTCTTAATTTTGTATGTATATGTATAGGATATTGAGTAAATAATGTTTGGTCGGGTGTTCAAGATTCTTAAGAATTCCAAGACTTCATTAGGAATTTCTAGACTTCCTTTAGAAATCATAGACATCCACAGACTTCCTAGAATTCCTATAGAATTCCTATGCTTTGTACACCGACTTCCCTCCACGAATGACGCCCCCCCCTGAACTGAGGTGACGTCACTCCAGTCCGACCTATGGTTTTTGTTCGATAACGGAAAAACTAAGATCGTACAAATTTTTATAATGGTCGTACAAATTCATACAAATTTCATACTAAATCTTGGTGAAAGTAAATTTTCAAAATTCCAATAGGGTTGGGCTGGGGTGATGTACATAATAATATATTGATTATACATAGAAAATATTGATAAAGAGTAACTCATCAGATATAATTTATATTAACCAAGGTTAGCGAACTACTATATTATGATTTATGATGTTTTATGATTTATGGTTATAAATTATGTTTGTTAACTGTATAACTGCTTAAAATATGGTATACTGGTATTAATTTAATTGTATTGTACACCGGTTATCACTTATCAGTTGAGTCTGTTAATTTGTTTTGATTATTATAAGCTGTTTATTTATTAAAATATAAATAACTAACACTTGTTATATTTTTAATATTAAATAATTTAATATCAAAATCTAAACCCGATTATTATCAATTATTTCAATCAATACTTTTATTTTTTATTTTTCATTGAAATGAAATATTTCATCAAATTTTTAAGAAATCTTAAAACCCTAATTACAGCCACCGTTCCCGGCCTGATTTTTAGAGGTATAAATAATATTTAGATTTTTATTTTTCTTATCCTAAACATCAGTTTTATACGGACATATGGTTTATATTCTTCTACGATTTCGTTTATTTGTTGGACGCGACACGCACATATGGACACGTATAAGACATGTAACTAAGGAAATAACTTTTAGTACTTGGTTTTGGTTTTTTAAACTTTTAATAAAATAATAAGAGTTATAAAAAATCGTATTGAAAATCGATTTGTATTAATAAAACTACCCAACGCGTACAAAACAACGCTTTTAAAATTGAATCGCTTCATGCAAAAAGTGTTTTAGCCCATCAAACTTTTGGAAAACGAAAAAACCGTTTGTCGCATTCAATGCAATTCTATGTAAGTAAAAAAACATGTGTGTGTTTTAAATGAGTTCTAGTATTGTGACTAAAGTCGTTTTAACATGTAACGATGCGTTCAGGAATAATGAAATAAAATCTGCAATTATCATATTTCCACCAAACCGTGGACTTAAGCCCTTTTTGCACGAAGCCATTCAGTTGTAAACTTGTAAATTATAACGCTATCGAAGACAGATTCGCTTGACGACGTAATACATACACTAGTGACTAACGCCGGTTAGAGAAAGAAAAAAAAAAGAAAAAAAGCTTTACCCTTCCGATCGTCAGATGTCAACGACGCGTCCGCGTTTCGCCCCGTCATCATGAACGCACGGATCCCAGAGACCAACGGCGCAACGTGTACATTGGCCGATGCAGTTCCAGCCGAAACGCGATGCGAGAGAAGTGTAAACTTCACGCGTGAACAAACTCACGCAGAATACGCGAACGCACGCAGCAGGAACAAACTTTTGTTTTTATATCCTTTACACGAGTCGCGATGAGCTTACAAACCTGCAGTGAGCTCGGCCCTCGTGACCGTCTCTCGCTTATTAATTATTATGACCCGACGGAGGCTTCGCGGAGCCCGGTGGTGCGGATTATGGTTTTTTTCATGCGAAAGGGTACACCTCCTAGAACACTAGTGCCGAACGCGTAACCAAATTGCCATTGCCGCGCATTTCGGTCAACACCAGAGTGCCCTTCAACATCGGTTTAAACGGAATCGTTGAAACAAATACGTTTTCGCGAGTCTGCCCACGCGCCTACCTCTCCGCGCAGATCACTTGTTCACTGCACGAGGCCCGCTTTTCATCACATCGATGTGTGTCGGCGCGACCGAGTTCGATTGGCCGATTTCCGGTGATCGCTGAATCAACTACCGCCGACTACTGGAGTGGTTCAAAAGTAGTTTCGCTTGAGTTTTGAACGTCTGTCGATTGATATTACAAGAAGTCGCGAACAATAAAGATTCCAGTGGATTTTCGTTTTCTGACGATACAACACCGTTATCGTTGCGCGGACGTGATCGGCTTGTTGACCACACGGAAATCATGTACTCTCGACGTACTCTTTAGGGACATCGAATCCATATTTTTCTCCGGATGTAATTGGCCTAAAATGTTTACCGAACGATCCGTTGACATCTCGAACAGATATAACCAAATGGTGTGGCACGCCCGCATTGAATGCACACTTACAAACTTTCGAGTATCGTCGCTCGAGGGTAACATCAAGAGTTTTGTTTTATTTTTTTTATGTCTGTGTGGCGCACTGTTGTAGGTAAAAGCGCGGGCTCCGGTGCCTGGACACACCTCGCCGGTCCGGGACGGAAGGGGACGCGCGCGTGCGCGTGCACGCTAACGAAACTTTGAGGGGAAGGGGGATCACCAACCTTTCATTGCGACCCCCCCTCCCCTGGTCGCATTCGACGAGAAATCGAACGGTATCTCATCCGTCACGGGACGCAGAACGCGTGCGAAAGAAAAGCGGTGCCCGCGTGCAATCGACACGATCCGAAACATCGAATAATGGGAAACGCGACGGAAACGATCTACAAGATCGCGAAAGGCCCGCTGCGAGACGACGAAACAAGTGCGGCCGACCAGCAGTGTTGGGAACCGACCGTGACGCAGCGTGCGCACAACGTACCAGCCCGATCCGTTTTGTCGGCTCATCAGCGCGACGTGCAAAAATTGTTACGCGCGCAAACGGGTCGCATAGGAAAACGGAGCCACGGGACGAGGGACCACGTTGAACACGTGGGCAACGAATGATAACGGGAAACAATAAGATATAAACAGAATAATAATAACAGAACGAAGTTGGTTTTTTTAATACATTTTTTTATTGGAATATTTTTATCAACCTCGAAAAAAAAAATATCTTACAACTTATGCATATATACTTCTTTTTTTTTTTTACACATAATACATACATATACATATACAAGACCATCGGAAACGTGTTGTACAACAAACTTAACAGTCGCGTTATAATGTAATATAACTCTCTTTTAACTAAACATTTACAAAGGATTATATTAATTTATAATAATGTTTTTTGTTTTTTTTTTTTTTTGGTTATTTTTTTTTTTTTGTTTTTTTTTTAATTATTTACTTTTTTCCACGTTCGTTTTTGTACAATTCGTAAATTAAAATAGTTCAACAAAAACAAAAAAAAAAAATCTTTGTTAGCCTTAAGTACCGAACCATCACAACGATAAAAAAAAATTAAATAATTTGTTTATACAAGCGGAACAACGAAATTTAATACGAATTGAGCATTAAACGAATTAAAAATTATATAATAATAATTAATAAAATTAACGTCTTTATATTAATAAGTTAAAAAAAAATTGTAAACTTATTGAAAGTATAATGTACGTATCCTAAAGAATTAAAGTTTTAGGTTAGGAATTTGTTAATTACCTTCGTGACTCGTTGACTATACTATTACAAATGGTAACAATCACAAAAGAAATGTAAAACACTGCTCCAGTGATTTTCGCTTCAGTAAGTTTTCCAAAAAACAAAATACGTTGTCTACAATTTACTGAGATCCATGCGACTGACCTCTATGTGTCTCTAACGCTCTCCAAAAAAAAAATAAAAAAATAAAAAAAATATACACAACAATTAGGTTTTTAATAATAATAATAATAATAATTGTAATGAATACTAAAAAAAAAAATAATAATAATAATAATAATATCTCTAACATATTGTATAATAACTGTATATATTATTTTTCTCGATAGTGTCGTACTGCCCGAGTTCCGATTTAATCGTTTTTTTTTTTTTTTTGTATCATACAGTAATTATATCATAATAATGTGCACATCAGTCTTGGGTACAGAAAATATCTTGACGAAAAGACGAAATACAAATAAACGTTTCTTATATAAACTTCATTCTATTTACACAGTTTATCACGGCGGGAGGCAATAAAATCGCGCGTATACACTCGGTCCACAATAACTTAACACCAAAAAAACTTAATTTACGTAATAATGTATATACTATCATGTTAGCGTTATGAATGAACGCCAGAAAAAAAAAAAACAATTCATAAAAAGGATCATGGTAAGGAGGGGGATATAGAGATGACGATGAGACACATACACGTTGACAATGGACAAAAAAACTGCTTAAAAAAAAAAACACATTTTACAAAGTAATGATAATAATAATAATAATAGTAATAATAATAATGATAATAAATAATAATATAAAAAAAAAAAAAAAAATAATAATGATATAATAATCAGCATGAATCCCGAATCCGCTGCATGTGACGTTATATCACAGTAGGACCGCGCGATACCGCGACGATTGCGGTGGCCGGCATTACCGTGCGGTTACCTATATACGGTCGCGATGGCCGGCTGTTACCGCGGTCACCATCTGTACGGCCGCGGCGGTGAACACGATACCGGTGCGGCGGACTACTGGACCTTGTCCTTCATGCCATGCAACAGGTGTTCGGACATTAGCGACGACGGCTGGGCTGGTGCGAGTAGTTTCGTATGTGGTGCAGCGAGATCAGTTGGTTGGGGAAACTGTTCGGCACGGGGCCGACGCCGGACGGCTTCATGTCCCATCGGGCCGGTCATCGGGGGACAGCTGGTGGCCGTGCGCACCCAGCTGCTTGGCACCGGGGAACGGCAAATGGTTGTAGGGCAGGTACATGGGGTGGTGCATTGTGCTGCTGGGTGGTGCTGCTGGTGGTGGTGGTGCGACGGCGGTGGCGGATGCGAGGGCAGCCCAAAAGATTGGATGGGCGTGAACGCGGACGTGCTGGTCTTGGGCGCGGACGCGGCGTCCGTCAGGTACTCGGGCGGAGCGGGCGGTAGGTGACCGCCGCCGCCGCCATGCCTGGGACGGCTGGTCGTCGGCGGCCGCGGCCGCAGCGGCCGAGCCACCGTTGCTGGACGGTCCGCCGGCGCTGCCTCCGCCGCCACTGCCGGCGTTCAAGTCACCGGCGCGACTGCATGGAATCAGAGCCACCGTTGGCCGCGCCGCCCTGCATGCAATCCTGCTGCTGCTGCTGCTGCTGCTGCTGCTGGTTCATGGCCTCCGCCAGGTTGTTCGCGGTGTCCGGCGATAACTTGGCCCAGTACGCGCCGTTCTCCAGAGCCACTCGCGGTATGCCGATTATGGGCGGCCTCTTGTCCATGCGCTCCGCGTGCTTCTGCATGTGCTTGGACAGGTACGTCTCCTGCGTATACGACTTGCCGCAGTACTGGCATAGTGCGTCTTCAGGTGCTTGGACTCCTTGTGCTTGGGTATGTGCTCCAGCAGCGACTGCTCGTCTTGGAACACTTGTAGCACGAGTTGCACTTGAACGGCTTGGTCCGTCTGGTGGCACCGCGAGTGCGACTGCAGGTTGCTGAGCTGCGAGAACGCCTTGATGCAGCCCGGGTGCCGGCACTTGTACGGCTTGTCGCCCGTGTGGGTGCGTATGTGCTGCTGCAGGTGGCTGAGCTGCGTGAACCTCCGCTGGCATATGTCGCAGCGGTACGGCTTGATGCCCAGGTGGATGCGCGTGTGCTGGCTCAGGTACGAGCTGTTGGCGAACGTTTTGTTGCACTGGTGGCATTTGTACGGTTTCACGTCTTTCACGTGCAGTTGCGAGTGCAATTGCAGCTCCGACTTGGACGCGAATATCTGGAGACAGAGAAGAAGAACAATATTAGTGCGTGCACACGATAATGCATTTCGGCAAAACGGTGCCCGACGAGCGAGCACCTGTGTGCGCCGAACGCCAATTGTTTACGCGTTGCAGTACATTTGTTTATTACGTTTCGGGTACATTAAGTAAAACGTGCGTGGTGCAGCGCACGTTACATTAGATTTACACTACGCGTTGTACCAGTTACCGCAAATGCGCGCAGGTTGGCCACTACACCAGCACCGGCGGCTGTGGGCGTTTTCGTAAGGATATATTATTATATACAGGTTTGTGCTCCCACCCCGCAACGCGCGACAGGCCAGACACAACACGTAACGAGTTACGTCGGGCAAATATCCAAAAAACAGAATAAAAAATTTAAAAAACCGCCATACGCGCACATGCGTGAGTATATATATATATATATATATATGTATATTTAAATGTATCGAATAGAATTTTCACAGCTAAGGTCAAGGCGTCCGAATATAGACTATACAGCACACGAGCGATGAAGGATTTTTTCGGTTAGAGGTCGTCTTTTGGACGTAATCCAAAAGCGCGTAAAAGGAACTGCGTGTGCTGCTCGACGCGCACGTTTACCAAATGTCACTGCGGGGACGATAAATTCCAACGGTTAACCCGTTGTTCGTGTATAAAGCATCGTGAACGGTTTATAGAATCGTGTCGACGGTCGATCCCGCAGTGAATCCCCTGACGGGGGGTTGTAAGACACGAGTATTTACTTACACACACGGATACGGACAAATGCATACCAACAGCGAACGGCAATAAATAATCGCAGTGAGTGTATTTGTACGATATCCGTGTCAATAAACACCTGACGACGATAACGACAACCGTACGGTACTATATTATTATACTTTTACATAAACGTAGTCGACTGTAGTAGTGTTATTGTTTGTATATGTTTCCGGCTTTAGTCTGGACAACGCCGTCGTGTCTCGTGTCTTGGTAAAAATTATTGGTAAGTAACGATTTACATAATTTATTTGTTGGCGTCCGCTCTATTAAGACAGTAAGTAGTATTAACTATATATAAATCTACAATACCATAGGTAGTATATATATCTATAGGTATTATCTCGTATCACACGATAACGGTGGTTGCTGCTACCGGAATCTTGGCGATGCACATGTGAGTGTGTGTACTGAATCATTTTAAGTACAATGAAATATAAACAATACGATAACAGTACAAGTATTACATAATAATACTATGTACTACCATATGCACCGACAACGATAACAGGTCAAATCGCGTGACCCACTGGCGCGCAACAAATGCATATCACATCCATATATGGATACGAGACCAAGGCCGATGCACTCGATGGCGGTAAAGGAAATAAAGAGAAAATGCGCATTATCAATGTCGGGCGACGACAGTGAAATGCGTTATCATATAAGCTGGAGCGACCTTGGCAGGAGCGTAAAATTCAAGGTCGTCCGGGTAGGAGTGTGAGAGTATGCATGTGTGGGCGCGTGTGAAACAGTGAAAAATCTTTCGAAATTGCTTGTACGGAAGAATTGAATAGGGAAAAAATCAAAGTCTCAAGAAAGAAACGCATCATCGACCGTGTCTAATATGGCGGCGAGTAGCGTAAAACACACACACGCATACGCGGACGACCGTGCCGCCGATGATTATCTCCACCACCGCCGCCGCCACCAGGCCAGGCCGGCCGTCGGATTTATTCGCTTGTCTGTCTGTTTTTTTTTTTTTTCTCTGTTTTGGGGTCCGAAAGAGAAGCGCGCGCGCACATACACACACAACATCGTCGTCGTCGGGTCGAGTGTGGACCGGTTTCGGCGCAACACACACGCGAGACACATATATGTATACATAATAATAATAATAATAATAATATTGTATAACTATACGGAAGAGGGTCCTGGACGACCGATAATTGTGCATGTGTGTGTGTGTAAGCGGCGCGTATGTATATATTTTTTAAAACGTGCGCCCGACCGCGTTAGGGTTAAAAGAGAGACCGGTGTACGCGGGCGCGCGTGTGTGCGTGTGCAACTAAAAAACCGGGTTTCCAGCTGCTGCTGCTGCTGCAGTTGCTGTTGCTGCTATCGTCGAGGTGGACGCGATAAACATCGCACGGACGAGAGCAGTACATAATATATACGTGTATGTATTATGTTAATGCGCGTAGTAAAAATGGTTTATTTTCTCGAAAACCACGCGCCCGCCGATAGCCGACAGACTTTTATTACAGAACGGACTAGCGAAGACCGCACACCGTAATTTACTTTAACAGTTGTGTACAGCAATAATCGTCGTCGTCGTCGGTGTGTAGAAAATAAATACGAGAAAAAAAGGGAAGGGGGAAACCACCAGTCGTCGGTGGCGCAATTGTTCCGCTTCGCTTCCGTGCGCGCGCGGTTCGTCTCTCATTAAGTCCACGTGCAGTTTTTTTTTTTACAACGCGCCCGACCGTTAATTTGCAAGTAATTAACACCACGGGCGAAAACAAAACGAACGCGTAAAATATAATTTACGTATAACACAGTAACAATAATAATAATAATAATAATAATAATGCATAACTCCCACACTGCCGCATCGGCGACCTTCGAGTCAGGCGGTAAAGGACGCGATCATCGTTCAGATCGAAACCAGAAACGATTTTGAAAATATTATAATTCGCGCAAAACGACCACATATTATAATAATAATATACAATGGGCCGATTGATAGTATTTTCACGAGTGCAATATTATAATTATCAGAGCTCTACTCCCACATTGCAGTCGATTGCAATTGTTAATATAAACTGTATCGTTCCGGAAAACAGCGTACACGGTGTAGAACTTATTAAACAGTAAAACTAATGAGATAATATCTCAACAATTATATTCGCACTGTGACGAACATAACATATATCTGTAGAGAGATACTAGGCAGTAGCTACCAATGACCCAGCATACCATCGACCGAATTTCCGAAGACGTTCGAGAAACCGGTGCAACTAATGAAATATATTTCGTGAGCGCAGGTTATATATATACGTAAATATATTATGTTTTATAGGTATACGCGGGAGACATGTTTGCTTGTGGTAATATACCGGTTTTGATTTATTTTTTCAACACAAGAAAGAATTAAAAAACGAAATCGTAAAAAAAAAGTGTCGTCGTAATTTTTTAACGTGCGGTGTTCACTTTTTTTCGAATATGTGTGTAGAGATGGAACGTGGCAGAAAATCAATGAGAAACGAAATCAACGTCGGGACTTTCTATATTGAAACGATTCGAATGTGTCGCCTCCATCAACATCTCACAACCATAAAAATATGTTTTTATGCATAATATTATAATATTATGTATAGATATGTAGGGACAACAATAATATTTCGAGCGAATATCGAAAAGGAAAATTGGATTTTTATTCACGAATATCATGGATCGACGCACTCCACAGCGATAAATGCAACTTTAGGTCTCCCGAAAAGCTAAAAACAATTAATAGTTCTTAATATACAGACAGCGCTGATTCTCATATACATGCGTAAAGCGAAACTATCGTAAATATTGTTGGAACACGTGAATAGTATTGTTAATATGAACGCCATGTGCTGCACTGAACGCGTTCGTGATTCCTGCACAACGTGCTTGATACATATATACCGAAGTTCTGAATTATTATTGGAAACACGCATGTATTGTATGTCTATCATATAACAATTTACGTCAACTATTACACGAGTGAACCGTTTGCGATTTTCGAACTAATATTTCAAAACGTAAAAAATGAAAAATAAATATAATCGTCTACAACGGAATGTACAATAAACATTAAAATTTCGCTTCCTTGCCATTTCCTTGATCAAAACCCATTGATCGCCATCGATGCAAAGTGTTGCAAGCACTATAAATATATATATATATATATATATAAAGTTACGCGTCACGTGACTATTATGTAGTCAGCAGATGTCACACGCAAACGTGCGCGCCAAACGAATAAACAAGCACGTAGGCGAATTTTCAGAAAAAAAAAAAAAAAAACACCTGGAAGGCCAGCGGAAACAAGTCCGAAGAACGGGATATAGAATATAGGATAATGATTTTAATGATGTAAGAGATCGATGATATGTTGCGTCCTCTCACCTTACGTCTAGAAAACAAAAAATGATCTCAATTTTTTGAAACACGAACGAGATAATCCAAACTGCGCTAGATTTTGCAAAGTAGTTGACAAAGAAGTAATGTTTGTTGACCATAAAATAAGTTAATATTTAACCCCTCGCCTCTTTGTGTTTTATGCGATTTTTTGGTAGAACAAATAACAATTACTTCAGAACAAAGATGTCGTTTAAACAATAGCCACGGTTCAATATTTCCAACACGAACTAGACAATGTGTATAGTTACGGCCGATAAGTAAAATATGCACTTTAATACGGGAACAAACATTCGAAAATGTCAATTTTCACCTAATCCGGTTTGCCTTTGCGACGGCTCTGAATCTGAAACAGTTTTGTACAGAAAAAAAAAAAAAAAAACGAAGCCAGACACGGTGCGGTCGGTCGCGACGATCGGCGGAACAAGTAATCTATTTTCTATGTAATAACTATTATTTCGTAAAATATCGTACGTATGCGGAACGATTCACGAGTTGACTGCAACAACGCGCGCGCCTGTGGGTCGTCGTCGGTTTATCAAAGTCTCGCGGGCGCGTCGTTGTAGCAGTAACACACACGCCGTACTCGAGTCGTCACCGTCGTCCCGCGCGCACATATATACAGAGAGGTTAACGCGCGACGGCGTGATCGGTCTAAGGTCGCGAGCATCGTACACGAATATATACGCGTATTATAGGTAACACACACACATCGTAGACGCGTGCAGTGTATTATGTTATGTTATTATTTTACGATATAAAATAATAATAATAGTAGAATATACGTGCGTTGTTCGAACCGCGTTTTGCCATGCTACCACCGTCGTGGAATAATAATAATAATATATTATACTCGTGCGCGCGCGCGCATTATAATAATAATAATAATTGCTGTTAACATTGTCAAAACGGCAACACACCCATGTGGTTTATTATGTATGTATGTGTATATATGTATGTACGTATACGCGCGCGAACGCGAAACCGCCGAGGATAAGACGTCGACTTAGATCATCATTGTTAAATATATTATACGGCTGTGTAATATCGCAACATAATACTACCAGATCACCGGTGTTTTATAGCTGTTGTCCTGCGCACGTCTGTTTCGTCTGCATACCCATATTATAATAATAATTATTGTACGCGCGACGATAAATAAACCGAATATGTGGCCGGTGCCATAAATAATGATTAGTACACGATCGAACGTGGATATTCGCGATGCCGCGGGATACGTGTCGATTTTGCGTTCAGAGAAATGACGAATTTTACAGCCATTTGTCGCATCGCTCTAAGAACCAAACATATATAACATGCGAACATGCGATAACCGCAAACAACCCGAATGAGATTGATTCTTGTTTGTACGAAAATATCCTGTTTGCAATGATTGTATTCCGGACATACTGTAACGCGGACAAGCCGGAATTTTGTGCAACATGAATATTACACGTTTTTTCGTGGACCGTTTTCACTTTTTATAATTCAGCGTCCTCCACAATATTACGATTATTTATATACAAAAATATCGTACAAATGAAACATGGTCGACATATGTTATATATACTGCTCGAAACACGGCGCACGCAACGATGGCCAAGGCGAGAAGCCAACTTAACAAAACGGACTAATAAGTACACCGTGTGTAGTGCAATATACGGGTAGATATGTCGTGCCGATCGTCCTGTATACATGCTGAAAAAACAAAACGCAATGAGCCTCTCCGCAGAGGAGGACGAAGGAGACGTCTGTGGCGGCGGCGAGGAAGGGGACGGCGACGAAACGAATTCCGACATTCAGGCGGCGGCTGCTACACAACACGCCACCGCCATCGTCGTATACACCCGGCGCGAGTCGTCGTTCGTTGTTGCCGCAGGCCACGCACACACGCACGACACGTACACATACTTATGCAGCAGTAAGCTACTTGTTTGTGAGTGCGTATGAGTGTATTATGAAAACTGTTGTTTAAAAAACGCGAACGCCGTGTCCGGCTAACTGGTACTGAAGTAATGGCCTCCCACGAGTACATTCGAAACGTTTAAATTATCGAACATGCATTCGACGGAAAATAAAGGTCACAAAAACTATAAGCGCTCAACATTATTCGGAATATCGTACTACCTTACAGCAATATATTCATTGTGATAATGAGAATGATAGCGAAAAAAACCTCCCTTCAGTGTTAAAACGAACGGCGTGGGTCGCACGATTTGGTTTGAATAAAAATTATCCATCGTGAATATTATGTATACTATTTCGAGACCCTATGCATTATAATGCAAAACAATAAAACGATTTGATGTCCGCGCGCACCAAGAAAACTGATTATTGAATATATTTTTTTCGGACGTGGTGGATATGACGGGTGACCGACGATGACGTATAGTATTGAATTATAAATAATATGTAAATTGTCGTTGGAAAAATTGGATTGTGAGTGAGCGTGCGTACCCACCCGTTGACCATTTTTTTATAATTAAATAATAAAAAACGGAAGACAGATAATTCCACCAATTTAGCGGTCACGTGTATGCACGCGCACGGGTGTAGGCAGCAGGTAGGTACAAAAAAAAAAGGGGTTCCACATATGAGCGTGCGCGAGCGCGTGTATAGGTATATACGCATGTAGGATGGAAAGGCTTCGGGTTTTTATATTTTTAATTCAATTAAATTCGACCCGTTCTCGTTGTGAGGGGTTAAAAAAAAAGCGAAAAAAAATCAACGATTTGTAAATAATGCACGACGACAATCGCACACACACCGGTTTGTCCGGCTACGCTGAAAAATAATTTTTTCGTCCCCATATTGCCGCCACCGATTATGTAACACAAAACCACGACCCATGGCGTTTATTTCGGTCACCTACCTATCGTTAACATTTGAAAAGAAAAAACCAAACCGATGAGCCGGAGAAAAAAGTATCATCGAAAAAAGATATGCATATTATAATATTGACCGCAATATCCGACTATTATTACATATTTAAAGCAGTGTATACTGTTGTATTATGCATTATGATGTGAATAAGTATATCGATTTTTATCTTCTACACTAAGCCCATTATTGTAAAATATCGAAAAATGTGTATGTCGATAGATACCACGAACGTATACGTGTAATATATATGTATATAATATATATATTAAATATATATACACGGGTACAACGGGTTATTTATCCTGTTAAAATTTAAAATTGTTTTAACCCTCCCGCGCTCCTATAGGAGCTACAGCCGGCTGACGTCGTCGTCATCGGCTAATTGAAACATTGTGAACGGTAAAAATGTTCCATGAAAGGTAAAAGACGTTCAAAGGTGGCTTCAGAGACCCATTGTTCATGAAAACGAACACGCTTTGGAAGATCAGCTCGAATGTCCATCACGGATTCCGTTCGTTTGCCGTTTTTTAAATTGGACACAATTTTTCACACACCGACACACACACACATGAGTGCTCGAAAATAATGTAACGAACGAGAAACGCATGTTCGTAAAAACCGCAATAATGATGATATAAGTAAATTTAAATCGTAGTTGGTGTAAACTTAGTTGACGTTTAGATAATATACTACATAATTAAAAATAAAATCGAACGCCTGAATTATCGGTTACGTTAAACGTTATTGAAGAAATCGATTTATATTTTTTATTCCGAAACGTGTGGCGTTTCAGAGTATACAAAAATGATAAACGAAATCATTAAAAGTAACAATATGTAAAAATAATTTCCCCGCACGCATACTCTGTATAGTAATTCATTAAAATTAACCGATAAAACTGGGCAACAGACGTGTATACATGCGTGCAACGCATTAATAATGAAATGTAACGTATAAATACCTAGACGCATGTAGGTATTAAGGTGTTATGATATGCGCTGCTATCATTTACGGACTGTACACTAATGACATGCAAGAGCAATACATTATATTATAAACTTTTTTTCTAACGATAATTATACGTGTTATCATGCAAACGTAAGTGTATAATTTGTTGAGATTTTTAATAGACTAATTTCACACAGTTTTATACGTTACACATATATAAATGTTATTTTTACAGCACTGCAGTTACCGATTATAAAAATCATGTCGTACCTACTTGAAAATATTATCAATGTTAAAGAGAGAAAAAATAACATATGTATATATAAACAGTAGGCAAATAATAATTATCATCTGAAAAAAACTATTTTCGGTTTCGAACATAGCAGTAGACTTTGCCCGTTCAATAACGCGGCGGCTAGCATACTAAAACATAAGATAATGGTAGGTTTTTCGTAACCGTTCGTGATCCGAAATAAATATATATAATAAAACCGGTCTAATCGTGTTTTATCGCCATATAATACACGTTTGGAAGTAATTACTAATTACGTCTGATGGCTATTAGCGTATACGTATATATGCACCGAAACGTTTCAATGCACCCAAACAAAACTCGTTTTAATATAATATAATATATTATTACAATGTACAATAGTATGTTTTTTTTTCCCCGGTGATTCTTAAGACGACGGTGGCGGTGGCGGTAGCGGATATGATCGGTATTGTAATGATGATAAAAAAATCACTCTAAAAATATTATCGAATGACTTTTCAAATCGAAAGACGAAACAGCAACCAAATACAATATTACAAAATGACGCGCGTGTATACTAATAAACAATCGAAACTTACCTCTGGGTTTCCGTGGTCCACACTCGACCATCCGAGACCGTCTCTACCTTTGTTCACGCCCCGCTTCCTACCGCGACCCTGTAACAACAATTTGTGTCATGAGCGCGGAACATACACAATTAATATACATATTTATATATATATATATATATATATATATATATATATATATATATATATATATATGTATTAACATTATTAAAAGAGATTAATTTGCGCAAAGAAACAAAAATAATAGTAGTCCGCAACAGATGGAGGGGTCCAAATGAAATATAGTTTTCCAATAAACGGCATTTCCGGTAGAAATTATAAAGTTTTTAAACCGGTGTTGTAAAAAAAAAAAAGTCTATTCCTTTTCAAACATATCCCGCACGTAAATATATTTCTACATTTAGTATTATATAATTATTGTACATTACGCACATTAGCAAAACAAATTGTGTATGGTTTTCCTTTCCGTCCACACTTATATATAATTCATAAGCATCGCCGCGTCTGGCGATTGCATTTTATTATCGATAACTGTTGTTATATCTCCGCCACCACACCGCAGCATCACCATCATCATCGGTAAATCGACACTTGTTTTCATTTTATACGATAAAAAAAAAAAAAAACCCTGAGAAAATAACCAAAATACGAGTCACCCCTTTTTTGTAAACGCTATATGAAAAAAATTACTTTTGACCTACTCAAGCGCCGTACATTATTTAATGACCAAATTCGCGCGTGCCTATAAAATAGACATAATTTTTACTATTATTTTTTTCTTAAACGATAGAAGAGTTAAATATATAATAATATTCTATACGTATAATGCATATTATGACGACGATGCGACGGTTTAAAAACATTAATTCTCCGTCTATTTATACGGTTTTTTTTTTTGGCCCACGGACGCTAATATTTTGGCAACTGCAGTCGTGCGCGGTGCAGGCGGCTATGCGCAAGTATTATTCCCGAAAATAAAATTACATACGTGTAAAAGACGACGTTTATTTTTCAACGACCCTGCCCCTTCCACCGTTCTTATGTTCAATTAAGTCGATCAATTTGTCGATATAAATGTACAATCATAGGTGTATGTATTATATTATTATGTGTTCGCAGTGTGTGCGCGGCGGCGTATTCCCTTCACGTTCATTACTCTTATATATCGAGCGGGGACCCTTTACGGATTATTGCACAATCGGCAGCGGCGGTGGTGGTTGCGTGCAACATACACACACACACAATGCGAGTAAAAAGAGAACCAAAGGGGGTAGGGGCGTATACACATACAAATACGTATGTATATACAATCGAGTTTTTTGTGTTTCATTAACCCGACGCCGTCGCCACCACCCTCTCTCTTGTGAGCAAGCCAAAGCCCGAGCGCGCGCGCGCGACCGAAAAAAAGGGTGGAAAAATAGTCCGCGGAGAGCTACCGGCCGTCACCCTTTTTTCGTCCGTTAGAAAAATCGCCCCTGGAGAGAGGAACCCGCGCGCCGCCGAAAAGCAGGACGAAAAGGTGTTTGGTCACTCGCGGCGTTTATACGAGTATGTAATACATTATATGTTTATGTAACGACGAAGGGGAGCACTATGACGAGTTAGCCACCGATATGTAGTGCATGATGCGTTTTACATACGATCGGTAATAATTTATGTATGTATATAATTCGCCAAAAATTCTAAAACGCGTTTTTGTCTTGACCACGAGAACATTACTAATGTTAAGGATGTTATCAAATGTCCAGTGAAGTATTTTCAGCTTTTAAATTCCAACACGTTAGGTACTTGTATGTAATATTAGATAATTGTTTTTAATAGAAAACTAAGTATAAGTATTCTTTTGTATAAAACTATCATCAACATATTTACATAAATCGGTACATATTTTAGTATCTTTAGTTCTCATTTTTTTTTTTTTTATGTTCTGCAGAGCCCAGCGTCTTAGGATAAATACATCACACCGATAGTCCGCACACGAAAAACGCGTATACGCATAAGTCAGACAAGATAGTGTATTCAGGCAGGGCTGTGATGTATTTAATTGTTTTATGAATTAATTGTTATCAATCATAGTTCGTACGCGTGCAATTTTCGATTGTCGCCCAGTGGAGAAAATATAATAATAGTTGCGCGTGCGTAATGAAAATACGACAAATACAATTACTAATTTGAATCGTTATCATATGTAGGTTTATTCTATTTCGAATAAAGTCCGTGTACACACAATATTATAATAGCGTATTGAACAGAGACAATTGTGATTGTTTTTCGCGTCGATCACGTCGTATGTGTACGAAGGCGTTGTATACTTTTGGGCGGGTACCCCCACGGGTTACACCAGTAATAATTATCACGAAAAGCGTCTACAAACTCGGCCGGCGGTATACTTAATAATTTGAACAACATAATGTGTGCGCATAGAGACGCGGCGGCATGCGAGGGGGCCCTGCAACAGCAGTATAGCGGGAAAACAAATATTTATGACGAACAAACAATATTAAAAACGCGCGCGCGGACGACAGCGACACTTGTCAGGTGCACCGTGCACACGTGTTACGGTACAGCAGTAGACAGTAATAGATGAAGTAGTATCAGCAGTAAGTAGTAGTTTTAGTAGTAGTAGTATTAGTAGTAATAACAGCAGTAAAGTATTATTGTTAGAAGTTTATAAATAACATCATAGGTATATATTTCAAACAATATGCTTAATTCATAAAAATAATTTTTTCAACATTAAAAATCGAAAAAACAAAAATTTTGAAATTTTTTTTTTTAAACATACGAGTATTCATCATCATTCATAAGCACCTAAAAAGATTCAATGGCATACATGCGATATGGATTAAGATCTCTAGATATTTTCATTCCAAATACAATATTATATTGTTCGCATTATTCGTGTTTTTAATACAAAGTAAATAAATCGATTTTACTCTTATACAAAGATCTTTAAGAATGTTCAAAACATTCTTTACTATGAATTTAAACACACTTATAAATGTATATATTCGTTTTAAATTCAAAATGAAATGTACACCATGCTTTATTACAACTATGATTACTACTACTGTTATTTTTCTTTCTTCTCACAACTATTACGTTAGATAAGTTCTCTCGTCAAACGATACTCGAGCTCGAGCTCAGTGCACAGCGAAGTTAAGATACATCAAAAATTTGGATATCGTTTACGTAAGCATTTAGACTTCATAGGTAATTGATTGCGTGAAAAACACGTGTTAATACCGCGGGATATAGTCGTCAAGGTATACCAGCCCAAGGGGGAGGGAACACGTCAAAGGACGATCGTATACACGCGCATTAATAATTATGGATCATATCTGTTATAACGTTGCACGCCGATCCGTCTTGGCCGCGACGACGTACGATTCGACGGAGTCGATGGGAGCCGGCGGATTGCAGGGGGGATACGCGGGATTTACGGCACATGACCCGCCGTTGAACTCGGCTGCAACCGTCGCGTGTCGCATATGTCGTCTCCTAGCGCGCACGGAACTAATTTCGATAATTCGCCACCGTGCTTCCCGTTCTGGGATTGCCGACCGAACGACGCGTCTCTGGATGGGTGGATGGGTTGGGCGGACGCGCGGCGGCGGGAAACGCGATCCCGCACAGCCGGCGGGTGCAATAAATCCCAAGTGCTCCGTGTATCCGACATCCGACTGCCGCAACGACAGCAAGTTCTCACGCGGCGCACTCGTGGCACGGCGGGCGGCCGTTTCTGTTGGCCCGCACGACTTTTAGCCGCGCGCCAGACGCCCACGCGGTCGAACGCGGGGGCACGTCGGATTTCGACGGAACCGGTTCCCCGCCGCCGAGTCCGTCCGAAGAAAGACGCGCGTGACGATGGCGCGTTACGAGCCGAAACGTCGCAAAAACGCGAACAACGCCCGACGCGTATTGTTGGTTACTTTGTCACGCGTTCCGTGTGCGGTGCGCGACGGGACTGTTTCGTCAACACACACGCACGCACCTGGCTCGACGACTCCGCGCGCGTTGAGCAAGCCGGTCTCGCACCACCGTGCGGAAACCCGATTGGCTGCGAACCTCGGGGTGTTGCGTTTGCGGATGTCTCTGCACGGAGTTCATCGCTCACACATTGGCCGAACCGATATCGTCCGACTCTCGAACGTGCGACCGAGACTCTAGATATAGGTGGTCGACAAAGATTCGCGGCACATTCGTAAGCACCGCGCTCGTGGCGAAAAAATCTCGTGCGAAAAACCGCCCCGGTGTACCGGTAGGCGCGACGTCCGGAATATACTTAGGCACGCACTAATAGAATGACGTGTGTGGCCACGCGTTTTTTGGCGGTACGCGCGAACGCGCCGGGGCGATCGCGGAAAAAGTTGCTCCGCTGCCCGTCACGGTCGACGCGAAGTGTCGCGCCCGGCAGACGCGTGTGTATACCGTTTTCAATTGGTGCGCGCGCGCGCGCGCGCGTCTGTGCGTGAGCGCGCGCTCGTGTCTCCAATAACTTTTAGGTGGGCGACCAGCTTAATTTGCATAAAATACGTACACGCGCACGGACGCGCGAGTACACACAGCACATATTGCCAGGCCTGTGCGTGCAACAGTTTTAACATGTTTCAAAACATTTATGCGCGGCCACGAGTCCGTGTGCACTGTCATTGTTAGCCCATATGGTTGGCGTATATACGTATATAATATTTTGTATTTATTTTATTTATTTTTTCGTGCGTGAGAGGAGTCTGTTTTTTTTTTTATGGTCGTATATTACGAACACGTATAATTATCATTTTCCCTCTACTTCTACGCGACGCGCACCGACACCACACGCGTTCGGAGACCATCCTCCTTTTTGTCTTCATTCGCCGTGAATTTATTACCGCGCATCGGCAGCGCGGAGACGGCGGCAGTAGTGGCGCCAAATGATTAAAAAAAAAAAGTACGCACCAACAACAATAGTAACGATATAGTATTTATAAACTTTTTCCGAGGCGAACGACGAGCTACAGGTACGAGCGTCGACAGAAGAACGTGTGATGGAACGCAGCGAAGGAAATGGGCCGAAATCTTAAGAACGCACCCGGCGATGGGGCGGAGGAGAAGAAAAGGATTGAGGACGGCGGGAATGCAATACGGTTGTGTGTACTGCGAGCCGCACGTGGTCGCTAGCAAGGCCACGGCAACACTCCTCCATTTCCTGAAACCTATTAAATTCGAAATCGGCTAACGAGACAACAACGGCGACAACGAAAAAACCGACTGCGAGATGAAATATTTATCTTGCCTCCTACTCGCGCAGTCTCCCATTACGCGCAATTATACGCGACTCGTCGCCACAGCTACGGGGACGACGACGACAGTATAACTATTTTTATTACGGTTCGAGAACAGTAATCGGCGTCGTAACCACCACCGGACGGGGCAAGCAATAGATTTTATATTTTTATTGCGAGTTTCGTGATAGTAACAATAGTTAATAAAAATAATAGTGTCGCCGCGGAAATACACATTTTTGTGGTATTAAGAAATGCGCGATGCGGCCGGTGTGAAACGAGTCGGCAGGTCTAGGATGTGGAAAATGCAAATAATATTTCGATAAATATTAACACGTTATTACGTCGCGGTGCGGAATAATACAATTTATTAGTTGTAGAGACACCGTGTGTGCGTGCGTGACGGCAACGAACCGCGTGATTAGACAGTCGAGTTTCGTATGAATTTTATCTCTTTCGGCGCGCGCTACCGATAACGTCGAGACTCGGTGTGTACTCGGAACTCGCGGACTCACATAAAAGTAAATGCATCGGCAGAAAGTTATGCACGGCCGAATGCACACTCCACGGCGACGCGTACCTATGCATTATTATTATCAGTAGTACAGGGTTTCAGTTCGGTTTTCGCTGTAGTTGATTCGACACGAAAATCGGTCAAAAAAATTATCAACACTTACATTTTTAGGGAGGGGAAGTAAGACATTATGTAATGCGGTTTTCGAACCCCTGCGTACGCCACTAATTATTCATTATTCTCATTAAGAACGTAACAGCTCCGGACTCGGAACGATTAAAACTCGTGTGTACTTGGACCTCGATAAAACAACACATTTTCGTGTCCCATTTTGTATTTCCGACGAAGCGATCCGACTTAGAAGCCGGCACACACACGTTTCAAGGCTAATGAACTCTTCATTAGTGCGACCGAGTGTGCGTATGATGTGCCCGAGTGTATGTGTGTGCGCGCGCGCGTGCATTTTGTACACACCGTCGACGTACACCACTCTCGAGGGCTACGATAAACAATAAAACGGATTTCGACAAAAAAAAAAAAAAAGAAAAAAAAACGCGCAGATAATAATTGTTACACTATTTATATTATCTCGAGTACGCGTGTATACGGAGATTAGATGGAAAATGTCCGTTTTCGGGCGTCACGCCGAATGATATATTCGCGCTCGGCCGCCGTCCGGTGCAGCCCACCACCAAGCTTAAATATTCTACAGTAACGATTTGTTTAATGTTTTAATAATATTGAACACAACGCGTATGACTATTATTATTCTTATTTTTATATGCGTAAACCGACGACGGTGATAACGACTACACGATGACGTTATTATTATCTGTGGCGGACACCCCGCTGTACGCCAACCGCGCGACTTGGCAACGCTGCCGCCGCCACCGCGATTTGTACTTACTTACGCTCCAACACTTACACATACACCCGTACATACACACACGCAAGTGAAAATTCACATACACTAAAGTGCTTACACACTCACATACATACACACACATGTACACTCGTACACGACCAGCACATTTATCCTGCGGGTGCTTTATTTTTTACCGCATATCAAACACGTTTCGTAAAACGTCTATATTGATTTTTTTTTTCATGCGCGCGTGTGACGGTGTCGATATATAATAACGTATTACGGCTGTAGAGTAATGTATTCACACAAGAAGGATGAGTGCGACGATATTTAGTAAGCGCATCAACTATGTTATTATGTAGTTATTGGAAGAAAGCGCATTATGGTTCGAACATGTGGTTCGTCGTATTCTGTATATAACGCAGCTAAAACAGTTTCGGTGTGTGATAATAAGTGACTTATATTGAATTATGTTTTAGCCTATGTAATGACATTTGGCGCTAGCGCGAACGTTATAGACGAGTTAAATGTAGGTCGATCGTCGGTTTAAAAAAAAAAAAGAAAAAAATAATTTTTGCTGCAATCGCACAAAGTATATTTTGCTCTTCGTTGTATACCTAACTTCCTACCCATATATGTAGCACACACTATAGGGATGGATTAATTTAATACGCCTTCGAGAAGTGGGCTCATCATTAATCATATATAGTATATCGCCGAGCTAGAATTTTTGTACCAAGAAACGTATAGATGGAGATCCTTATGTGTTATTATCCTTATTATGGATCTATAAAAAGACGACTTATAAGAGGCACATATAATAGAAAGTCAAAGGCAGGTCAACAGTAGCAATATTATAGTTATATATGGGTGTACGGTTCCTGCAATTGTTGACACTCGTTTCCGGAGAATCGGACTACCTGCATCAGGAGTAATTCGTCTTAAAAAAAAATGTAAAGAAAAATAAGAATAATGCTTACACAAACACATACAGGCACAGCATGCATCTTTCTATATAAGAATTACTATTTTCTATACAATTTTGAAAGACGAATCACTTCTAGTGCTGCTGCTGCTGCATAGAGTAGTATACGCATGTACACAATAATAATATGCTGTACGGTTGTATACAATGATGACGATCATGATGTGTAAATGTATTGGTTTTCGTTAACCAACAGACAATGTAAGAGGGAAAACTCGGACGATTCGACCGATGAAATTAAAAAAGAGCAAGTATAATTGATTATCCGACATGTTCTGGTCGCATTAGTAACCGTGCCGTGATCTCCGGATTATTTGAGTACATGCACACGCACAGAGTTGGTTTTTTTTCCCCCTATTCCTATACTATAGGTAACTCAATGGGCTATTCAACGCGACGGACGAAAGTAATAGAAAGCGGCGGCAAACAGACTAGAGGGCCGAGGCGATAATAATCATTTAGCTAGAATATAAAGAGTATATAGAGTAAATGTATATAGTAGTAGTAGAAGCGTCAATTATTGTCGTCGTCACATATGGGATAGACAAGAAAATCCAAGAGGAAATCTTCGGATGTTATACATAATTACAAGTACAACCACCGGGTACAGTTCAATTACACGTAGGCGGCAGGTCGCACTGTTGGGTAAACGACGATTTTCGGGATCAGTAGAGCTACAGTCGATCGCGCAGGTCTTCAAAGCGTTTAAATTAAATTGTCAGTTGTCATTACCTTGTACATAGTCTGCTCATCAGCGGCGGCCGCTGCCGCGGCGGCTTGAGGTCCGTTCTGCACGCTAGCCGGCGAAAAAGCGTAACAATTTTTGTTCAACTCGTGCAAGTTCGGATAATCGGTCCCTAAGCAGTTCTCCATGGCGAAATCGTACTTCATGCCGACGGCGTGCGGATACTACAGCACTTTACTATACGATTGGACACACAGCGACGGCGGTTGTGTTCGCATAAAATTCAAAAAGTCCACGCACGATGAGTGAAATTATATAATCAACGTACGTAGCGCGATTCCTTAGACTGTTCAGCGCAAAACGAGCGGCGTAGACGCATGTGTACCGGGCGCACAGCAGTAGATAACGAGAGTAAAAAAAAAAATAAAACCAAATTTTTTATCGAATTACTTCAACAGCAGGCGTGTACATATGTATACACACAAGTTACTCTGATATTGTATCATATGTATAATATGTGAGTGTATTACGTACTAAACGGAAATTTGCGGGACGGACTAGAGCACACTCACACATACATACACACACGCATACACACATACACTCAAGCACACAGGTTAGTTAAGACGACAGCACGCGACGAACTCGAAAACAATACTTTAAAAAATTGTAGGTAAAAAACGACGACGACGAAAAAATGTAAAAAAAAAAAAAAATGAAAACATTCGCACTATAAATATTTTGTAAACATGGATATATTACACTGAGACGACACAAAAAAACAGTGCGGTGTATACGGTGTGTGGAGCGCGCACGCAGACACCGGTCCGTACGTGAGCGGTTCGTTTCGGCGAGTGTGCGGTTTAGGCGGCCGCCGACGACGAGAACTCTCCGTCACCCCTCCTTCCCGCTCGTCCCACCACCACCGCCCGTTACCGACGCCGCGAACCCGTCACACCCCGCCGCGCCGCGCCCGAAGACCACGGCAGCGGGTCCCCTCCGAGCCCCGCCACGTCCACGCATGCACGAGTAAAAAAGAGAGGAAAAAAAAAAAATGAAAGAGAGAAAAAACCGGCGGCGGCGGCGATGATGGTAGGGTGTCACAATGAGCGAGCCGGACCCCCCGCCACCACTGCCCTCCACTGAATGGGCCGCCGCCGCCGCCGTAGTAGTTTGGGATCCATTAAAAAAATCCGATAGGTGGGGGAACGCGAGTGCTGTGACGGCGGTGTCGGCGGCGGCGGTGGCGACGGCGGAGGCAGAGGGGCCGGCCGGTGGGCTTTTTTTCGTCCGCGCGCGTTGTTAAAAAATAGAACTGCCGGCCGGCCGATCGTACGTGTGCGCGCGCGCGCACGCGCGTGTGTGTGTGTGTGTGTGCACCGAGTGTACGAATACGGCTACGAATACGTGAGTATGTGTGTGTGTGTGTGTGTGTACTGGCAACTACGGCATCGTCGGCAGCAGCAGCAGCAGCAGAAGCAGCAGCTGAAACGATCGGTAAAAGAAGGAAAAAAATAAAAAGTGTACTAACGCGCGAGTGTTTGCGTGCGCGCGCCTGTGTGTGTGTGTGTGTGTGTATGTTTATTTGCCAACATATTCATTCATAACTTTTTTTTTTTTTCAATCCCCAATCGTATACACATACCTATAATAATAATAATAATGTAATGTACGCGCTCAATGTCTTTTTTTCGATTTTTTTTTTTTATCATTATTATTTCTTTACGGGTTTCCTTTATTGTAATTAACGGAACAGGTTGTGCGCCAACGCTCGGGAGTTCTCTCTCGCGCGCGCGATCGTCCTACAGGATGCGACCCGAAGGCGACGGTTTTTTTATTAATATTTTTTCACTTTTGTTTTTTTTTTATCATTATTATTGCTTATATTTACTGTTTACTACATGGGCTATATGACCGACGATGACGTGAAAATCAACACGTACACTTGTATAGGTAATCTATTCGTACTGCTAAACATTATTAATACATAACCGTTACCATCCGGTCATATATTGAGCGGATAACTTTTTATGTATATACATTATATTCAATTATGTTTAATCTGATAAACTGTGTACACACCATAGTATACGAGTGCTTGAATCATTACGGGATTATTACTAGTACAATATGATTATTTTTTTTTTAAATCTTTACGTCTAGTGCATCATAATTATTTTTTTATACCTATAATATTATTAAAAAAACAACAGTGATTAGCGTATTTTAAGTTCAAACATAAATCAACAATGGTGAACCAGACATGTATATAATACCAAACGTATTCAATCGTTCTGCGTAAAGTTGTTTTTTCACTTTTGAGTTGTTTGAGGTTTCGTTTGTTGGACAACACATACTTTAGCAAAACAAATAATCGACCTATCAGCAGAAATATTATGAACAATTAATGGTAATTTGGAACATTATACGTATAACAATTTAATACATGACACGTTTATCAATAATAACAGAGTTAAAGATGGAAAAACGTTGTTTCATAATTAATTTAATTAAAACGTATTTAGTCAATTTAACTTTTTCAATTAGGTAATTATTATAACGATATAGTTTATTAAAAACTTAGTTATTCGTCGCATATTCATTGTTAAAATGTTAATAGAGGATCAATCCAATTGAAAAATTACAATTCTTATAATCTTAAATTAGTAATTATAAACGTATATCATAAAATAATTATATTGAGTTAGGTTTATTAATTATTTCCGTAATATAATCATGAAATAATAGTATCTCAAAATGTAAAAGTATAGAATACCTAATAATTTACATAACTTCTGATCAGAAGACATTATTTCGGATGTTTATGTAATTTGAAAAACGTTTATTCGGTGTACATACTAAATATATATTAATGTATAAGCAGTGTTGACGTTAACGGAACTCGTTCTGCTTACTTACATATAATATAAAATATAAATAGAGTTTAAAAATTAAAAATTAACGTGTACTATTAAGACAAGCTTATCTCATAGATAAAATGTACATTCGATTAATTTAATAATATTTAATGATGCTGCCCACGATAGGCACATATAAATGTAAACATACAACCGTCTGTATATACCCTTTGTTTGTAAATATATGTGTTGTGATTATAACACTGCAGGACCAAGGAATTAAATAATTAGGTTTAAACCCTCAGAGAATAATTATAAAAGAAAAATGTGTTAGAAAAATTATAAACAAACTATCACGCGAGTACGTACTTTACAATAACTCTTAATTTAAAATAAATCCATTAATAATATGTTTTTTCTATTTATATATTATACATATATATATAAATAATATTATTGTGATGTAACGATTTATGTACCTATATGGATTAATGAATTTACCGATTCTATACGAATTCTTCCCGTCCTCTGCAACCTTGTATCATAAAATATAATACTCATAATGATTGTCTGAGTGTTCAATATTTTAAGTTATCTTTTTGTATATTTGTCCAGAAAACTCGTGTCCAATAAGAAAGCCTTAAGAGTTGCCCTGAAATCTAAAACACCAGAACTAAGCTATGAATATGTATCTCGCTTATTGGCCTTGATATGTCCAAGGATATTTCCGCTTTGGAATTCCAAAAAATAAATAATATAATGTATAAACTCCATAATGGTAACAAAACGAAAAGAATTACTTTAAGAAATTATTTTTCTATAGATCGCGTATTGGTCGTCATGGTCTTTATTCTTTTATATAAAATATATATGCATTATGTGTACCGTGTACTGTGCGAGTAAAAATTACTGATTAATGATTATACATTTTAATGTCAACAGTTTGTTTATAATAATACGATTTAATTCAAGGGATATGATTTTGGTTCATTTGGAACATCAAATAAATTGTTAGTTTGTAAAAAAAAAAAAAACGTTTAACTCAATAAAACACCATATTATTAATTTAAAGTAAAAAACAAAATTATCAAAACCATATCATATGTATCATATGACGAGGAAAAGAATGAATTGCTCTAGAAAAAAAAAAATGTAAACGAATTACGACAAGTTAAAGTAAACACACTTTGTTGATCGTTAAATAAAAATACGAGGGTCGTTACTGCGTGTAGTCAGCTATTATTTTTTTTTATCCTTTATAGACGAAAATATGGGGTTCGATTGTTTTACGACACAAACTCATGATAATAAAAAAAAACCAACATAATCGTTTTATAGATAAAAAAAAAAATAGTTTCATCTCAATTCATATTTCAGACCTGACGAAGAAAATGTAACACACGGACGGCACGGGTCGGACGCGATCTTAAAAGTTATATATTTACGAAGTTAAGTAGTTTTAACGAATAACAGTCGTTGTCGTAACATTATATCATCTGATCGGACTTACTATAGTTATAATAATAATAATTGCCCGCATGCCCGATCACCCCTCTGTTGAAAATCGTTTTTTTTTTGTGGCCGCAGTGGGGAGCAAAAGAATCGAATGATTTGCATACACACGCGTAATATAAAAACGTTCGTCAAACAGTAGTGCCAAATTAAATCCGAAACGCGTGCTCGAGTATTGAAAAAAATAATATAAATATATTAGGCGTGTAACAGCGACTATATTTACATATATGCGAAATTCACGTTTGTTGTTGCAAAACATAAGTGATTTACGTGTTTTATTGCATTGTTAAATTACACGTGTAAATCAAACAAATTTAATTCCTCAAAAATTTCTTCAGCATAACTATACTTTATAAACAATAAATACATCATTAATTATAACCATACATACATATAAGTATGTTTAAAGTTGTTATTTAATAAATCGAATTTTAATTGTAGTTATATATTGTTTGTAAAATGACGCCGTTTTTTTTCATACTTTTATTTATTGTTTCTGAGACGAAGCATAGATTTTTGTAAAAAAAATGATGTAAAATGTAATTGTATTATTATAAATATATAAAATTTTAAATATATATATATATACATAGGTAAATAGTCGTAAACGTCATCTGACCCGAAAACAAATAAACGGAAGGAAAATTTGGTCAGAAAAACGTTCGTAACGACTTGTACTCAGTCAACACGAGATATATAATTAACAAACTTAAAAAAAAAAAAATATTAATGACAAAGTTGACTTCCAGCGAAATACTTGCCGGAAATCTCTTGAGTTGTATTTAAAAGACCTTTATATTTTTGAATAAAAATAAAATTTAAATGATTTTTTCTGTTTTTAAACCGTATAAGGGAAAAATATATATTTGGTGTATTATCGTTCGTTGCACATTCCGAAAATAATGCTTGAGTATAACGATGCCTTGATAACTTTATTTAACAGTCTATTTCTGAAAACCGCTTTCCTCAACTTTGAAATGAATTTTAGAATAATAAAGATATTGTTTCCCGGTAGTTCAGTCTACACTATATTGTAGATGCGAATTCAAAGAATACCGACAGAAATTAATTTACTCTTAATTAAGTTCAGAGGAACACGATACTTGTTCAATATCAACGAATTTTGTAAGTTTTGAGACAATATATTAATGCTATAACAGAGATAATTTTCTCAAGATTTTATAAAGAATTTTTATTCGGCACTCTTATCCTTACTTAATAATTTATGTACACTCGTAAGACAGATGAATTAATATCAGAGTCGTTACCCATTATCATTGATGTGTATATTTATATAAATCTGAATAATGGATTAAATAGGTACTCGTGAAACGATTGACCTCATAAAAAAAGAAAAAGAAAAAAAAAATTGAATTATAAAATTGTTGAATTACAACGCCGTAAAATAAATACCTACATTACACAATATATCTCACATGTGTAGCCGTGAATAGTTACGATGAATAAATACATTTTACTTTGTAGTGTATATGCAAGATAAATATTTCCGTGATGTATACTAGTAAGTACAATTTCGTACATATAAATGTATATTCTTGACGTTAATTTAAAAATAATAGTATACGCTGTAGATATAAATGCAAAAAACAACTCACTTTTTAGGTATATGCATATGAAAAGAAAGAAAATCGTAATAATTTTAATTAATGTTTGTGTACACGCGTTTAAAAAAAAAAAAAAGGAGAAAAAAAAGACGAATAATATAATATTATTAGTATAATATTTGTATGGGTCGTAAATCGCGTTGCACGTTGCAGTTCACACATATACATATATATATTATATATTATACGCGCGCACGCGGTCGCTCGGTAATAATTACGTTAATATGGAATATCACTACTAACCAGTGCGCGTATATTGTATACGCTGAGAAAAAAAGGCAATTTTTTTAACGGTACAGCTTAAATATGATGTGTATATTGTGCAGTGGGCGTCAAATCGCGCGTGTCCGCAAAGTGGGGTGTAAGTCGCGTGTCTGTTATAAAAAATAAAAAAAAATAAATAAATAAATAAAAAAGTCGAGTAAACGATTTAATAGTTTGTTCCTCCGTAAAAATAAAAAAAAAAGAAAACAGAAAGAAAAAATACATATTTTTTTTTATCATCAGTAGAAAAAAAATGTTCCCAAAGTACCTACTCTCTTGCACCGTTCGAGGGGTAATTTAATGAATGACACATTTTTTTTGTCGTTGCTCGTGTTGTCGCGCGGACCAGTGTTATTTTTATTTCCTTTTTTTTTTTTTGTTTTTACTTTATTCTTGTTCGTTGTTGTCTTCTTTGCCCCTCCTACAACAGCACGTTAGTAAAAAAAAAAATATATCTCCTAAGCCATTGAGCATAATTCGCGCGCGCGCTAGCAAGGAAAATATTATTTACCAATTGATTTACGCGCGCGCACAGGTAGACTTACACAATGTATCGGAATCAATGGCCAAAAGGGTCGTGTGATTAAATCGGTGATATATAATTTCTAATGTTTGTTTATACAATTATACATTTACGACACTCGTAGATTATTGTTATTGTGGTAATTTTTTTCCCTTTCAACATTATGTTATACCGACTCCCAACCGACTGATATTATTTATACGTACCGATACCTTTTTTTAACAATACAATTATATTTTACCGTTTAAAAATTATAATACGTGAAAACACTTTCGATATTGCCAAAACCATATATTATGTTAAAGTCAAATTACCGAAAACAATATTGTATCAATAACAACCGTTGGCCACACAGAAATATTAATTTAATAAAAACGAACAACAATTACTTTTCCGTAATATGTAAATATACGTAAACTATACGTACATCATAATTGGTTGATATCGAGAATAGAGCTCAGTGTCACAGTCGTTTTTTAGAAAATTTGAAAGAATTTTTTAACGATGTTTTCACGACAGAAAAAAAAAGGACAAATATTATATTTCTATTAAACCGACGAGTGTGTCCAACATTAACAATGACTGTCATGAAAACCTCGGGGGCCAGCATGTATTTGTGTGCGTTGACCATCAGAGAATAGCTCCACCGAACATAATAGTCAGGTATTTCTCTACAATAATGTAATATATGTATACGAAGGGTAGGTATAGTTCATTATTTCGGTGTATTGTATTATTAGGTACGTTTATTTTTTTTTTTTTTTTAAACACCTCGGAGGTAGTAGTCGGGTGCGTCGATGGAAACGCGGCGGCCGGAACGTGTTTCACACATTTATATTTACACGTAGTTTTTTTTTTTCTCAGTATATATTTTGGCGTAAAAAAAGAACGAGCCGCGTGCGTTTTTACAGACGAATTTTTAGCCCTCAGCTATGAAGGGTGGAAACCAGATGGTCGATCGCGAGGCAAAGAAACGAAGGCACCCTCTTGAAGATGAGAGTTATTGCACGAAGATGGTAAAAAAGAAGTTGCGGGGGATGAAAAAAGAAATATATATATATATATATATACACACATATATAAGCCATTCATTTGCAATCCCCCATTTCTTTCTTTCTTTTTTTTTATTTTTGCTAAAAATAAGACTCCGCGAAGGGTCGGGTACGAGGCTTGGAAAACAAATGGCTACCGCGTGAAAATTAATGTTCATAAAAAAATAAATAAAGAACACCCCCGAGTAAATTAGACCTTAGAAATTCGTATTCGAATTGGATGCATTTGATGGAACGATATGCATTACGTGAACAATTTTATTTTTCATATATGCGTGGCAGTCGTCATTGGTTGTGTATAGAAATATTAATGAAATTAAATCATTGTGATCAGAGAATTTATGTGAATACAAATCGTAATACTAACCTTAGATTTCCTCTGACGGAAGTCTAAAGGCCACTTTTAACAATTAAATTAACATAATTAATAAACAATGCATTTTTATACTTACAGTTTTAAACGTACATATTATTGCTACGAAAAAAATTATGCATGTTATTTTACATTTTAGTTTTATTCGAACGTAAGAAACCTGTTGATTCAATTTCATTTTACACGAAGAAATCGCAAACATCGTATAGGCGCAACGTAGTAAGACACATTAAAATTTACATTATTGTAACGGAAACGATTTAAACAAAAAAAAAAAAAAAAAAACGTTACTTATTTATATAAACAGGCTTACGCTCAATTCTATAATAGGAATTTATGAAAGAAATCTTTTAACTATAATATCCCTTAAAGCAATAATATATTTTCTACATGATATCGACGCACTGTTAACGGAAAATAAAATAAAATATTCAAAATAAATTCATAACATATGGCAGATAAAAAAAAAAAATCATGGTCCACGCGTTCCAATGAGGAGAGCCGTTATCCGACAGCTAGAAATAAAAACCGTTAAGAGTCAACCCGGAAACGAAGATTTGTCTTGGGGGATTTTTATGCTTTTTGGGGAAAAGGAAAAAAAACGGTTTTCGTCCCCAAAAAATATACGACGATGACGACGACGACGGTCTGTATTTTTTCTCGTTCGCAATAGGGTGTCGTCTTTTTATAGAAATTATTACGTCCGTTGTTTGTGCTACGTCCAATACCTGTTGCGACGAATGGAGAAAAAAACATTCGTGCACTCCTGTACACAATGCAAATCGGGTGTGTGCAGAAATTTGAATACACGCAATATGCGGCATAAAATCAACGGAAACGTGTCCGGTCTGGGGTGACGTATTCGGGGGGATGGACGGATAAAAATTGGGGAAAAAACACGTTCCCATGGGATACACGATGTGTGCGAAACCGGTTACAGTATGCACAGGAAAAAAATCCATTATAATGGATATTGTTCAATTCATTGTATAAAAAGAAGGGAAAAAACAGTTTTTGGGGTATTTTTTTCAGAAAAAGGAGAAAAAACGGTTTTTTTTTTTTAATAGTTAAAATTCTATAAAATCGACGCGTGTTGCAATTCAGTAGCCCCTTTGCAGTAATAGATTATATACATTTTATTTTTTTCGTTGCGTTTCGTTTTGACTCGTGCTCGAGGCTCGTGCCTTTTTTTTTACAGACGTTCATGTACAGGGGTTAAAAAGACCCGTTGGGCGAGTTAATTTTGTTTTGCTTTACGATTTCTTTGAAATTGACTCTATTTTAGAATTGAATGAAAAAATACTAATTTAATTGTAAAAAAAATATATATTCCTTTAACTTTTGACGAACATCAATCAAAAAGAGAATTACACAATTTGTCCGACGGTTGAGTTCGAAACAAAAAATATTATGTTTCCTGTTTAAATACAAAAAGAAACTTACAGATAATGTACTACATATTTTTTTACATAAACCTATTTTTACAGTTCAGGGAATGATTATTAAATTGCAATATGACTGGTGTAATATAAAACAATATTGATGTATATATTTAATGCTTGTAAATAAAACAATAATATAATATCGATTTACCCGGAAAATACGAAAAAAATTAATAACAACTAAAATTTATAATATATATATTTTACTGATAAACATTGAAACACTAAATAAAAACGTCATTTTTATATTTACATCCAAATCCGTTGTAATATATTTTTCTGAGTACCCACCACGACGAATAAATATTTTACGTATAAATATACACATATATCAATGTTTGTAGTTTTGCGCTTCAACTATAAAAAATAACTTGCTGACGTTCACGGTGTGCGGCGAGCGTAGAACATGCATTACGTCATATAAAGCATCGTATATTTGATTTGTATCTGAATATTATTATATTACACTATTACACACCCTAGAACCGTGACAAGTACTATCATAATAACAATATTAATAATAATTGTAATCGATCAGTACATAAACGTATTATAGAAAATTGTTTAAGCTTGAACTTTTGTC
The DNA here is from genome assembly GCA_034509805.1 of Sipha maydis. Lineage (NCBI taxonomy): Eukaryota > Metazoa > Arthropoda > Insecta > Hemiptera > Aphididae > Sipha > Sipha maydis. The sequence goes on from JASXSY010001109.1 coordinate 290,847, forward strand.
GTCCATATCTGGCAGCGTTTCTCAATCGTTTCATTCACGTATCCTAAATTATTCTCAATAATACTGCGTACACCGATACGACAATTTTTCCTTTGTTGACTAACAAAATCAAGTTTATTAAGTAGTAAGATACGTGGTAAGTCAACGAAATTGATTTATTTTTATGAATTACGAATAAACTATATTAGTTATTATCCGACGTTGCCTTTTTTCCATCCCTCCTTTGGAAATGTCTTACTCACTCCAGATATAGGAAACGCTGGTCTAAAATACCGTGAAATACTTTACAAGCCCTTTGACGTTGTATACCGCACGTATCAATCCAAACGGTAAATCCTATGACGAGTCCGGTACCTATATCGTACAATAATGTTTATTCGTAGTGCGTAAATGAGAATTTCGAAGCAAACGGTGACTGATTCGAAAAACGTTCTCGTATATTGTATACAAATGAGTTGTAGAGGGTGTATGTGTGTGTAGGTGTACATAGCATACGTATACAAGGTACAAGAATTTAGTATACGGATTTTGTCTGAACACTATATACTGTATGAGTTAGTAATTCTGTCACGTCCAAAGGGTGTTTTCGCAAGGTCTATTTTTTTATTTTTTATGAGCGAAAAGCATATAAACATATATATAGGTATACATATACTGAGCCGACAATGGTCACAATGATACACACGCGTGCATTGCACACACACAGAACGTACAACATTGACACGTGGTAAATTGTATTTTCTTTCACTGCGCGTATAATACATGTGTATATAATGTATTATATTGGTGGTCAGTATATGTCGTACATAGTATGTATTATTATTATTATTATGAATATTATTTCCTTCGTGGCGAAAAGTATTATGTTGTTTGCTCGCGATTTATTTTATTATTTCCCGCTCGTTAGTCGCAAATAATGCTTGACTATTCGCATCTGAATCGTCGTTTAGCGTGCATTACGGGGGCTATTGTGTTCGGTTTTTAAGACCGAAAATCGTCTTAAAGGCATCAGGCAATAAGTATATAAATATATATATATATATATATATATATATATATATGTATACATTATATAAAATAAAATGAAAAAACTCAAAGAAGGAATTGGTCTCTCTGTCGACTTGCTAGTTACTAAATCGAGTGTAAAATCGGACGTAATTTTGCACTCGTTTTCTGTGCTAACAGGCTTATCAAATTTAAAAAGCTTATTATATTTCCATTGGATTCCTCGCCTCAAGGCTTAATGTGGATTAACCGAGAACCGTTTAAGTCCTCGGGGTTTTTTTTTTCGACAACCTGGTCCTATGTAGTTAGATTGGTCGGTGGAGGTTTTTCAACTGAGAATTATTATTATTAATACGCGCGAGCGCAGGCATAAAGAAAATGATTGTACATGGTGTATGTATATACGCATGAATGTTTAATATTATGTAGCAAAGGAAATGAGTGCGTTTTTTGAAACAATCCTCATATACATGTACACACACACACACATATATATATATATATATATATATATATATATATATTGGTTACATTATTTTTCACAAAATAATATATGTATCGAAAAATCACGACCAAACAATAAATGGCTCTGTTTCACATGGACGTAAATACATATATATATATATTGTTTTTGTCCGATTCATTCTTTTCGTTGAGCTTCGGATGCCTTCTATTTTATACATTTTATTTTATTATATTATTTATATTATGTTTTTAAACGCGTTAAACATCTTTCACTAGATATTTCATTATGTTATTGTATGTTATTTATTATTATTTTATTTTATTTTTTTTAGCGATCCATTGTGCTGCTCCATGAAATATTATTACTGCTGTAACTATATCATTATACTACATATACATATATACTATTGTTACAATAATACTGTGTTATTGATCTAGTGAACGAATGTTCAAAACCAGTGAACGTCGCGTGTGTATAAACATCAATATATACTAATACAATGCATACATATTGTTTTCTGATATTATTTTGAACACAAAACACAGTTTTGTTTTTTGAGAGTGGATCAATTAACACTATATCTATTACATTTATCCGTAAGCACACGGAATAGTTTTAATTTTTTACGGCAGAAATCCAACGGCACCTAATTTAATAAGTTGGCATATATTTTTGTAAAACGTCTCGTTGTCACGATTAGTCAGGGGCATATTGTAAATAACTTATATATATATGCTGTGTTAACTCGCACACATATGCGTGTACGTATATAAAACGACATTCAATAAGAATTAAAAGGCAACCTATATATATTATAATTATTTTCCACGCGGATTTTTACGCGTTTAAAAAACATGAAATGTTTTACCTGCGTACAATGTAAATGCCATTAACCACGTGAGGTTCACAATCATTTTTACGGGAAGTACGATATCTTGTGATAGTAAACTGTAAACGTTGCAGTAATATTATACACGATAATTTATATGGTGGTATTTGAAAAATATTCTTTATGGATTATTAAAAAAGAAAAATCCGAGTAACCATTTACGATCTTTTTGGTGGCCTGTGGAAAATTGCAGGTAAAAGAATCCCGTTCTGGAGCTAAATTCAGTGAAAACTACTTAAAATTTCGCAAACTCTTTGCGCGATGAGTTGAAAACAGTAGCATTGATCATGCGTTTAAAAAACGGTTACCGCGGAAAACGTCGACTTTTGTATGTATGTGAAGGGTTACGGGGAAAAACGATCATGGACAAAAAAAGAAAAAATCAGATAGTATATTATGTTGTTAGTTAGTTTCCTAATAACTCGAATATCTTTTTGATTCATTGTATATAAAATAAGTTGTATTACTAAAATACATATTTTTTAATTAGTTTGTACTTAATATTTTGGTTTTTTTGAGTTCTGAAACATTAAAATTGTAGTACTGAACATTATAAAATATTGACTATGATCGTTTTTCCCCGTAACCCTTCATATGTTATGAGAACGGACATCGATGTCGGATGGTTATATAGACCACGCGCGGTATCAATTCATGCGTACCGATACGTAGGTACAATAAAGTATTCGACGACGTACGGGAGTTTGTACACATAGTCACGGAGAATCAAACGCGGGACGATTTGACCCAATGGGATTCGTCACGGAGTAATAATAAGCTATTAAACATTGTAGGGTGTCAATTATTCGATTGATCCGTTGAAAATACATCTATTCGAAGCAAAGGTTCAAAGGACACGGGTTTTGAGAAATGTTTGCTCCAAACGAAATACCCGGCCAACTGAAGCACATTTTAAAGAGGTGTATCGTACAAAATATTCGGATAACGTAGATGGTGCACGCGATACGGTACTCAACTATAGACGACCGCTGGGCATACCGTAACAGCAGATACGTGTACAATATTATTATACACGTGGTGGCTTTGTCCAGCCATCCGTATTGTGGAGACGTTTACACCGTGTGCATCGTACGCCGCGGCACCACGACAACAGTGACTATTATTTCCAATTAAAGCAGATAAAACGTCATTTACACCGCCGCGCGCTCGGACAACGCGGAATTGATTATACACGAGACAGTATGATTATACCGTGATATGCATACGTACGTACGACGCGATGGTGTGCCTGGACGGCGGATCAAGAATCAATACGTCGGCGACGCGAACGAGACTGGATCCGCGCGACGACCGTTTTGCCGCTCGGGGCTCGGGGCGGACGTGAAAACGTGTTCCGATGTTTGATTTGTGTCTTCATCCGAGAGCGCGTTGTCCGTCGCTGTGCAGCGAACGCAAATACACAGAGAGAAAGAGAGAACACACACACACACGTGTGTGTGTGTGTGTGTGGTGTATGTGAGAGAGATACTACGACGATGACGGTGAAATCTTAAGGATTTGCAAACACCGTCGCAGTGTGATTACCCCGCACAAATCGGTTTGCTTCGCGCGTATATCGCGGTACGACGTGCGCGGATGAAATAATGCAATATAATGTGAACGTAAACGAGCAACACTCTTGAATTATGTATAATACCCAAAACGAGTTTTAATATAGTTTCGACGGTGTACACATTATTATTGATGAACATTATTCGCGTGCGTGCGTGTTTATCGATTAACATAAATACGGTGTGTGTAATTTTTTTCTCACAGTCGACTCGCGAGTTAAAAAAAAAAAAAAAAAAAAAAAAAAAAACGAAAATAAAACAATAACAATAGCCGGTGATCCGCAAAACCGCCCAATGTGTTCGCAGTTGATGATCAGTAGTGGCGGGTCCAGGATTTAATTTTTTAGGGGCATATTTCAAAATGCAGTGATCATTTTGGGAAGTTAATTCTATATTCGCAATTATAATACTTGTAAAGTTTAAACATCAATTATAGTTTTTATGTTGTTTCTAAAAACCTATAACCTTGCATATCATTTGGATCAAAAATAATCTCCCTATTCCAGTCCACTCACTCAGTTAAACACTCAATCACCCACCTTTATTCACTGTTGAATTAATAAAACCTAACTTAGGTCAATGGAGGAGCAAGGTCCTTCAGTATCCTCTCTTAAATCTGTCACTATTAAACATCAAAGTTATTAACGATTGTCCATGAGAAATCAAATACATTCTTAATGTTACCATTTCACTGTATCATTCGACGAATAGCTTTTATCAACGTATGTCGAAAGACCAAATCTCTTACAATCGTGCATTTTAATCCGTTCTACGGGAACGTATAGTGTTAGTGCGTGTTATAGTAGTATAGTGCTCGATAACATCGAATCCGGCGTAAACTCTGTGCAACATGTCCGCGACCGTTGTAATATTATGTTTAATTTTCAGTGAACGAGTGGGTTTATTATAAATAAATAAGAAGGACACGGATTAGCTCTCGTTATGCGGTACTTATACGAGACGACACCCGGTCATGTCAATCAGAATATAATAAGTAGTTTATTCATCTTGCCGTCATGATTGCTTGCCATAGTAAGTTGCTATAGTATTATGTCTTTTCATCGATCGTCATATTTTTTCGGCAAAGAACTGTATAGTCATACGGATGTAATATAGAGGACCGCTGCGTATGTCGCGTGAAAAATAAAAAAATAAAAATAAGGAATACACAGTTTCTGACGTGATAAATGCAAAATTATACCAGTCAACTATAGGAATGTATACCTGTGTATTGTGGTTGTATGTTATTATTGTTTCGACATTATAATAATAATAATCAAAGATGCCGAAAAAAAATTGTCCTTCTCAGTGTTCAGATACAGAGGTACTGCGAGAGAAAATCTATCCGGCAGTGGACCACGTTGCATGTTTTTCGTGGAACGATTCGAAAAATTAAAAATTTGAATTTCGGATTGTATATAATATCGATTATAAACCTTATCGGTCCGATCGCATTACAACACATCTCAAGCCCGCGTGCACACAATGTAAATTCGTTGTATACATATACACCGGACTTACAGAGCGCACAGCATTAGTCGGATATACCTTCACTCGCGTGAATATATGTATTATAATGAGAGCATTCGTACACGCATGCACAATGAAGCATATATTTAGTATATTTCGCTGACGATATCATTTCAAATGCATTTATTCGTTTAAGAAACGCGCTCACTTGTAAGCATGAACACAGCAAGTGTGTCAAAAGGATTTTTTTTATTCGTGTAAAATTAAAAACTTCACCGATGACGAGTGCAGAAAACACGAATGAGAAAAAACTTGAAAAAAAAAAACAATGACGTAGCGCACCCAGTTCACGATTCGAAACTATCTAGCAGTATACGTATATATATTTCATAATATTGGAGAACATAAATAGAAAACGTAGGGCGAAATTTTTAACGAACTTCTAATATTTTCCGTTTCGTACATAATAATGTGTATACATGACAACTCACACCGTACCAGTCTTATCACAACATATTTTTGCACGCACGCGTTATTCGGGCGTTTAACCGCCGTCCAAAACTCATCCGGTCCGAGCCGTCTTTAAAACTATCATTATTACAACTATTGACCAGGGGTCATTGGACCCGTGCATAACTCGGGTAAAGAATACAATATGTATACGATATTTCAATGCACACACGTACTGGATGCAACGCGGCAACTGCGCGTCGAACCTATGTGGATCATATGGATATTGTATACGTACATTTGTCGAAAAACTTTGTCGGTTTGTTAGGAGAAAAATACGGTTTCCATGTTCCTCGCATTGACAGACGGGAGTTATCCGTCGGTTGATCAACAACAGATGTTGTTGCCGTGTTGGCGACGGCGGATGGCTGTAATGTATGCTGCGTGTGCAGTCATTACCCCCTTAAGAAGAATAATCTGTGTGGCGTTTTAATGGGGTTTTCGCGCTCGCCTATACGCACTAACGCTATAGCTGGAATGTTTTACGTGTTCACGACGGTTTTTAGAGAACGGGTGGAAGAATCTGCACGACGACGTGACGTGTAGATAGAGACCCGCCGCCGTTAGTGCATCAGCACAGTCTTCTATGTAATAAGTAAACGAGAGAACCCGAAAACGCAACGCTATTGAATTTCACGTCTGCGTGCATAGCCCGCACAAAAAAAAAAAAAAAATACTCACGAGACACGTATCGGATTTCCGTCATATAGTACATGTACATGTACGTTATGTACGTTGTATACAACGCGAACGACTACCACGGTTGAATATTACAATTAACGTGGTCGAACGTTATTGTAAAACTGAAAACCCTGATGCACCACCAGGTAGGTAAAGCAACGCGTATGAATATCGATGAATGTAACGTGTATATAAATAACATATTTTATTAGATCGTCGTGGACAAGTAGATTTTTTGAGAATAATTAATTCCGTTCGGATTTCGTGATTATTTTTCGTTCGTTTTCTCCGTTACACGTACACGAACGTTCAGGGCGATTGTGCAGAGATAACACAAGAAAAACATTATACGTACAAATTGTTTATGACGCAGTCTCGTTTTGCTATGTATTCGTGTGTTGCGCGTAGGTAAAGTAGGGTCACAGCACTGTCACTTCCGATC